>NJDC01002022.1:93237-129175 GCA_002245475.1 Calephelis virginiensis | reverse complement strand
TCAAATTGGGAAAATAAGTAGTGTCAGCAAATCGTGGGTCCCGTGGTTGAACCTTTGCCTATCTTTTCGGAGATATGGGCGTGAGGATACTAATTGAAGAAATTGATTTGGTTATAAAAAGAGTGATTAAAGGCTTTGGTGATTTTCGGCCATTGGTTTTCTTTTTTTTCTATTCTTTTCGTCGGCGCTTGTTGGATTTCCATTCAAGACAAAATTTATGAATACTTTCTAAAATCTATTTTTGTTATGCGCGTTACTTAAGCATTAATGGAGCTATATTAATCCTGATATTGAATGGGCATACTAAGTACCGAAACCGGTAGGCTGAAATAATTTTAAAAAATAATTGTGAAAAGAACAATTATTCGTAAATTGTGATACTTGAAAAAACATAAAGTGTTATGCGATACATTTAGTTTAGTTTCATTCGCGCGATATGAAACTAAAATAAATTAATTTAATCATTGTCTTGCGTCTATATGAAACTTGTGTTGATAGATGTGATGATAGCTCTTTGGATGACAGTAAAAAGTATTTACATCATAAAAATATTATACAATTTAAAATTCATAGCAATCAGCAAAAACAGCATATTGGATATGGTGTATAATACAAATTGCTGCTCAATCATGAGTCGGTTGTGAAGGTAAAGATGAAGGGCGAGAATTTGAAGGTACTGGTATTTTTTTTATGAAATATGATATAAACTTAACATTGAATCGCCACCTTCAAAATGTTTGTGAATATAAATTAAATACAGATGAAACTGACATTCTTTTTTAAGAGTATCTAGTTATTTAAAAAAAGTTTTGAGTGCAGAACTATTTCAAACTCCCAACGGTTTTTCTGACATTTTCATCAATGCTAGGACGTTGAAGAGATTTCTATCCCTATAAATAAATGGTTTATACAGGGTTACTGGTAATTAACGCATAACCTCTCTAGGGTGGCTTTAGTTAATCAAAAGCTAAAACTTTTGTTCTACAACTTTTAGGAAATTGCAAAATAAAAATAAAAATTTGGTTCTCCATAGATTTTGTTAGAGGACGATGAAATTTTGTATGAAGAACTAAATTTTTTTTCGCGATTTTCTATAAGTTGTAGAACAAAAGTGGTTGTTTTTGATGTAGGTAGATACTAAAGACACCCTAGAAAAGATACGCGTTAGTTACCAGTAACCATGTATAAATGGAGAGCTCAATAATAATAATATAAAATTAAATAGCATGTAACAGCATGTGTATGAAATCTAAATCTAGAAAATCATGTTTGAAAATACTTTGTTTTTTTACTCATAAAAACTATTTTTATGTTTCTTGTAGCCAACGATGCTGGTATCTTTAAAGCTGAAATTGAACCAGTTACCCTAACAGTCAAGAAAAAGGAGGTCAAAGTCGAAATCGATGAGCATCCCCGCCCTCAAACCACTTTGGAAGGTCTAAAGAAACTCCCGTCAGTATTCCAGAAGAACGGACTGGTTACTGCTGGATCTGCTTCAGTAAGTTCAGTAATGTTACTTTTGAATATCGATAGCATTCGAATTAGAAATCAGAAACGTATATGTCATTTTAAGTACTTTTAAACATTGTACTAGCGGATTATTAACATTTAGGTAAAATACTCGTATATTCAACGAATCCGATGGAATAATTTATTGTGTACTAGGTATTAACTAAATGTTAATAATTCGCCAATATTGTGACACCTAACCTAAACTGACACACTCGGTTGCAATTTCCAATATTACATGAATCAAATTCAAGAGTAACCATACAGATCAGGGTTTCTCAAACTATTCTAGAGGCTCCCGAAGATTGCTACGTCATCGTAAGAAGTTTAATGTGATTAACGATTTGTCTTGGCCGCAGTTAAATAAAACAATACTGAATATTGCTTTATCATTAAACTCACTTACCTATTACTCACATCCCTACTCTTACTGCAAGTCACTTTGTGACATACAAGTTTAAATAATTGCAGATTACTACATCGCGCTATTAGTATCTAAGATTATATTTCGTAAGCATTTTTTTAAGTATCAAAAGATAAACAAACGTCAAACACAGTAATTTACGGATATGATAACAAGTAGGTACTTGTCACCGAAATTGTATAACTATATCCAACGTGCCATAGATAATTATGATCGCCACAGCGTGTCCGAGCTAAATCAGCTGACCAAGTGTAGCTTGCTAGAGACGCACTCCTTAAATCTATGGTGTCTCTTACCATTTGCAAAGCCACCTGTAGGGTTACTCTTGAATCTCGATATAAAGCGAATTGGAAATTAGAATCGTTTATATAATTTTAGTTACTTTTATTCAGTCCTAGCGGATAATTAACATTAAGTTACAAATAAATTCAACGAATCCGATAAAATAATGTATTGTTTACTGTTAACCAAATATTAATAATTCACCAGTTTTGTGTTCAAAAGTACCTAAATAACATACTCGATTCCAATTTACATGCAATTTATTTGCATGAATTGAGCTTCGAGAGTAACCCTACTGTACTAAATTCATCGCGCATCGTGCGTAGTGGTAATTACAGAAACGTGCGTGGCCAGTATTAATATAGTCTACGATTTATGGTTTCCTTTGATATACCTTGAAAAACCGATAGAATTTCGGTAAGCTGTATTTCTTAATTGCTGTATTTATTTGCCAACCAGGGCAATAATTGTGGCAAATATAAGCTCCACATATACTCCGCAAATACAAAATAAATAGCCATGCGTAGAGCCGCTGTTAATGCTATAATATTATTATCTGTACAATACAATACAATACAATACAAATATTCTTTATTGTACACCATCAACAAGAAATATACATCAGAACTTAAAGTTAAAGTTAGAGTACAACAGGCAGTTTTATCACAAAAATGCGATCTTACAGACAACCAACAATATAGAACAATATGTATATGCTAAGTAGTTGAATATTTTGTTGTGGTGCAGTTATTAATATGCAAGATGAACAGCAGTTAATATAAAATAAGTTTAGAATCTGTACAACTGTTACGAAGTAAAAACGCGCATATATACAAACTTTAGAGCTTATACATAATGTTAGTGGGGTTAAGCTCGTCAATCACCTTATAATTATGTATACAATTGTATATATTTTATTTAATACATATCTACCTATAGAAAACAGTTATTACAAGCAATAAAAAGTTATGAACTTGTAAAGCGATGGTACAAGTTTCTTTATTTTTATCAAAGTCTAATGGTCAATATTTTAAAATATATATAAATTATAATATTTTACTGTTATCTGGTTATTCAATACGTTAATTAGGAATTTTTCGTAAGCGTAAAATTAGTATTCGGGTCTGACTGTGAGACTCTGACATTGCGAACCATTACATTCCAGTGGTTTTCAACATTTTTTCTTGTATACCGTCGCATATAATACCAACTAGCGTTTTAATAATTAAGTCCAGCTGCAATTGTTAATGGCATTTATTATAAAGACAATATTTTATTTGGTATGTCTAATTTACTCTGTTATATATTTTATGATATTTTGATATATGGTACTAATATTGTTATGTGTAATATAATTATTTGGTAGTTGCCTCCATATGCTGACAGTTCTATTGCCTATTTGCCCGTACGTCAAATATTTTGACAAATATAGTAACCACCGAAAAATTAAACATCATAATGGTAACGCTCCCTACCTAACGTTCGTGTTCAAAGAAACTCCCCTCCACTATCACGCCACAAGTTTTAAACAAATGCGAATACTGCACGTAATTTTTGGTAGGAGAGGGGGTGAAAGCGTAAACATCACAATGTCTTATAATTCGATGGAGCCGGCTGCACGCACCAAAAACATGACTCATGCGGCGTTACCTCGCTCTGAGCCGTTTCATTTAATGCTTGAAGTGCAAGCGAGAGCGCGGAACGAGCGATAAAGAGGCAATCGGCCTCCGTGACGTCGGCGTGACGTTGTCACGGTTAACTATCGTCAGTATACCGACTTTACAGACAACCGCTTTTACCAAAACGCTGATAAAACATCACGTGATCGATGGACGGCCGCTTACCGTTATCGAAAGTAAGTAAAATGATAAAGCAATACTAAATATTGCTTTATCATAATACCATAGAAATATGAATGTATATATGCATTATACCTAAAGTCTGTTTTTCTTTAGGAGCCCAATTTGGTAAACAAACACCAGTTGATAGAAAAACATTAAAGTTTCACATTAATCTCACGCACTGAACGAAATGTTTTTGGTTTTACATATTCAAAACTTAGTTACGGTATGCTTACTATTGAAATCTGTTTCGAATTCATCAATTTAACACATACAATTTGCAAAAAAATATTGGAAATTGAAATCTATTTGCACAGATAAGTAACACAATATGAACGTGACACATAGAACTTTAGATTGTCTATGGAATTGATAGACATGGGCAATGATGAATGCATTTGAATGATAAATTGAATGATTCTTTTGCAAATATAAACAGCTTTGAAATTGAAATAAATAGCTTGTAATCCTTTTGTAAACAGTTTAGATCTTAAAATAATGACTTATAGAAGACATTTTTTTTCCAAAATAAAGTCTTCTAATCGGTTTTAAGTAATCGACTTTAAGATATAATTAAAAATCAGTCAATCAAATACAATGTTAGATTGTGATATTCTAGCAATGCAACAAGATAAATTCAAATGTCAAGTAAAATGATCGAAACATACAATGTGTTTTTCCTTGGGGAAAAACTTTCCTTTACTTTATGGAACCCCATAAAGTAAAAAACCACCTTTCGTTAAAATTTTTCACATCAGTCATATGCATTCCGTAGAATGTTATTAATAGTAATAAACCTCAGTTGTAGGTAATAGTTTAAGCCATAAAGTTGTTTCGAGTTTACATATAATTTACAAATACTTTTACGGAGAACGAAATTTGTTGGCACAGATAAAAAGTGAACATTGAAAATGCGAATATTGAAATTAAAATGAGAATATGTAAAAGAATATATTTATAATTTTGCCATCTTTTTTATATTAACTGTTGATTAACAGAAAATAATACAATAGCCTTTTAAAAAAACAAAAAAAATATATCGACTTCAAGCTATCGATTCTAAGAAATAGTTTATATATATATAATAACTGGTGAATTATTAATAGTAAGAACACACAGGATTTGAACCTGTAACCTTTCGTCTCAAGCCGACGAATGCTCCAACCAATTGAGCTACTGAGGATTCAAGTCCCGTGGCGAAATTTTTAATTCCTTTCTAACCCGTTAACGCGAGTAGTTATGTCCTATAGATACACAATTCTGAGTACCCAGCAAATGAGTCCATCAAAAAGATGAAATTCACATTTTAGAATGGCCATAACTTTCGTTTCTCGCTACGTATTTTTATTTTAGCACTTACCTTTAGTGCTTTAGTGCTTAGTATAAATTTTATAGAAATCTATCCCAAGCACAGGGCAAGTGCTAAAATAAAAATACGTTACTATTTTATAACTTGATGTTCTGGTCGCTCGCTCGTTTAACACTTAAATCGGTTTCGAATTTACAATTTTAACACATTAAATTTTAATAAACTTCTTTCGTCATTATAATAAATCTATACAAAATGTGATGCTATCATAGTATCAAACACAATAAAACTTTACAAAATGTGATACCATATGTTTTTTGTAACAATTATTATTTGCACAGTACAACCTCAATAGATGCGCACATCTGGCTCGGTACAATGGTTAATGGCTATTAAGTTCGTAAAAGTAAACAATGACATTTACGAGTTCAGGTCCTATTGTACTTTGCTAAAACAAAAACAATATAACGCAGATAACGTGTCTTTTTGATCTTTAAGTCAGTATTTTACTTTTACACAAAATTTGACGCTATCATAGTGTTAAACACGAAAAAACTTTTCGTAATATTTTTGTAATATGTGTCATTTAGTTATCTAGGAAAATAACAACTACAACAACCAGCGCCACCAGGCCAGACAACCAATCCCGGGCAGCGCCATTTCCATTAGAAAACTCAAAAAACACACTTTTTTTCTATGGCCCGACTCGGGGATCGAACCCGGGACCTCAATAAGCTAAGTCCGACGCCAAACCGCCAGGCCACAGTGGCAATCAGAAAAAAAACTTTCATTATTTTCTTACTGAATATACACTATCCATTATGTTTTGGCAAGATAGAAGATAAACAAACACACTTTCCCTTATATAATATTACTACTATGATTATAGTACTACTATCTACTAAATTACTGTACTAGTATTGACCAATAAATATCATTCATTCACGGTAGTATGTCATTCTTGTTCATTCGGTCATTTGATGATTCCCAACCCTATTCATTGTCTACGGCTTCCTAATGTCACTAGGCCGCCATTGTTGTTTACCAAATTGGAATCTTAAGAAAAAACAGACCTTACACTTATTGCATCTTAAAAGAATACTTATTATGACACACAAGTTCGAGCATATCAGACCACGCTATTACAATCACTTAGTTTGTACTTCGGAAGCATTTTTGTAGG
Organism: Calephelis virginiensis; assembly: GCA_002245475.1. Classification (NCBI taxonomy): domain Eukaryota; kingdom Metazoa; phylum Arthropoda; class Insecta; order Lepidoptera; family Riodinidae; genus Calephelis; species Calephelis virginiensis. Next base: position 122,627 of record NJDC01002022.1, on the reverse strand, counting down.
TATTAAACATAAACAAACTGATTGTCGCCTTTGTGGTCTAGAGGTTCAGTTGTTGGACTTGACTGCAAGAGGTCCTGGGTTCGATCCCGGGTCGGGCAACAAAAGAAAATTGGGTCTTTCCAATTTTCTGATTTAAAAAAAACGTTTCTCGGGATTGGATATGTGCCCGGTTGGCGATAGGCTTGCCACCTATCACATTGTGGGACTTAGTGTCTTCGGCTAGTCGTGGGTGCCCTGGTTGTGCCTCTGCCTACCTATTCGGGGATATGGGCATGAAGGGTGACGGTTTTTAACAAACCGATTAATTTACGGATGATAACGAGTACGCATTTTACCGTTAGCTATATCACACATGGCAACTGTATGACATAATATGTTGATCGAATATGTGCCTAATAGATGTCTATGATCCCCATAGCGTTAGAGCTGCCAGCTAGCCAAGTGTAACTAATGTGACGATTGTCTCTTACCGTCTGCAGTCACCTGCTTTAAAATCGTCGTTGTTCTGTAGTGGTGTGCAAGAAAAAATATAGAAAACCACTGGAATATAGCAATGTAAGACCCGAATAGTATTTTCACATTGACGAAAATAATATCCTTGTTCCTTATCATGCTATCGTATTGAATAACAAGATAATACTAAAATAACTAATGCCTTTGAATTTATATACCTATATATCTAAACTTTGATAAAATATGGTAATAGAGACTATCGCGGTACAAATTCCTAACTTTTTATTGTTCGATGTAACGTATTATATACATATATAGATGTAAAAAGGGTAAATGTATTAAATGTAGATATTTTTATTATTACTACTACTTATATACATTCCCCGTGTTGACCCCGGTCCGCTGAATAGAATAGACCATCTTCCACTCTGCCAAATAGCTCGTAATAGGCGAGCACTGGTTAAAATGTACGTCATTCCTAACAAGACTACTGGTGGTGGATTGCTATGCAGCATTTTGCCTGGGTGGGGATCCACGGCTTTACCTATTCCTGCCGCAATAACAATACGGTCTTGTTCCGGTCCAGATTGTAGGGTAGCCGGTAGACTTGCATAATAAATGGCCACGGTTGTGTATTACCACAAGGAGAACCGTGTCCTTGTTCGCTGAAATATGATATAAAATGTGCAAAAACCTTGTGCATTCTTCAAAACAGTGGGTGAGGAAATTGAGTATGAGTCTGATAAAACTGTCTCTAATCCAGGGTATCAGTGATGGTGCTGGAACGTTGATTCTTGCGAATGAAGAGGCAGCTAAGAACCTTAAACCACTTGCGCGGCTAGTGGGCTGGTCCTTCGTAGGAGTTGAGCCCAGCATCATGGGCGTGGGTCCCGTGCCTGCTATTCAAAACCTGCTCAAGGTCACCGGCTTGTCACTCAATGACATTGATTTAATTGAGGTAAGAAATAGATGGTAGGTCACACTATACAAGTATCTATGGTTTGTACCACAAAGATATTTCCTCAATTCCAAAACTCAGAATCCATAAGAATATTATAAATGCGAAAGTGTGTTTGTTTGTCCTACTTTCACGTTATAATGAAACAACGTTTTAGTATAGTTTTTGTGTGTGGAGACAGGAAACTGGAAAGTGACAAAAGTTACTTTTTATCCCGAAACTGGTCCTATAAACTGTTCACAGCGTAGCAAGAGTATTCGTTTGACAGTTTTTGACAGCACCTAAGCGTTATTTTTGCGTTTCCTAGAAACAATAAAAAATATTACTATTCATATTATACATACATATATAATATGGGTACATACATTTGTCTCCACAACCAAAAACCTTATGAAGGTTTATTCTGACTACTTCTCTATTAAAATATATTTTCCGTTTCCACACATTAAGAGTAAATAAAAGAGGTTACAAATTAGGTATCAATATTTAGATTTAACCATAATTTTCCAAAACGATAAAAATGTTAAATTATTCTTAAATGTTTACCAAAATAATATAGTAATTAGCTATCAGTGTTGCCACAGTAAATGCTGCGAATTATAAAAATTAAATAATGCATTGACTACAAGAAGGATAAAGTTAAATGGTATACTTACTGACGAAATAAATTATGATAAAAGAGTATAAATCTATATCATGACCCGATTATAGGTAACTTTGTGTACTCGGTCACGATAATTGTTCACAAATCACGAGGAGAAAAACTTAAAAGCGTAGATAGTGCGCCACAAAATAGTTAGGCTGTATAATAAGCTCTAGCTCTAACAGCCTCACTTAGAGACGTTAATTATTTTTTAATCAGTTATTAAATCGACATTTTCTATAAAAAAATGTGACTTAATGATAGATGTCTCTGAGTGTGGCCGTCGTAAGCGTTAACATATTAAACATTCTAAATTAAATGTTGCCCGCTACAATCATTATCTAGCTCCAGAAGAACCAATTTAGATGTCGAGTTGTAAAGTATGTCACTTTATAGACTCGGAACTATCTTTACCCAAAAAACTACCATGGCAAGCGATCTTTAAAAAGGATAAACCAAAAATAACAGTCTACACTTTAAAGTCGCACCATTGGTGAGTGAAAAAGGGCAAACACACTTTCACATTTATAATATTAAGTGTGGACTAGTATATGTTGACACTGCAACACTTTCCAGATCAATGAAGCCTTCGTGGCCCAAACCCTGGCGTGTGCGAAGGCACTACAACTGGACTTGGATAAACTGAACGTGAACGGTGGTGCCACGGCGCTGGGACACCCTCTGGCCGCGTCTGGCTCCAGGATCACAGCGCATCTGGTGCATGAGCTCAGGTAAAAGGTTGGACTGGATAGTAAAACAAAGTGAACGGAAATTGTGAAGCAGCAGCCCTGTGAAATCCATTGGTCATTCTTTTTCCACTAAGAATAGGCGACGAATACCAATTAGGGTCGTCACAGAACTCTATCACTCGCGTCGGTCGACTTGCTTCCGTCAATTATTTATACTATCGATATCATCGATTAGCTTTATCTGTTACGGCCAATTTCAGTGACTTATCTATATTTACAGGGCTTATTAGAGTTTTGTTGCTAAGGCAAGTATCGTCACGTCCGTATCCCCAAAGTAGTAGGTAGAGATACAAGCTAAAACCAATGCACCCACTAGTAAAACATACTCCATAGTCCGACAATGTGATTGGCGGTAAACTTATCGCCAACCGGGGATTTGTTTGACACAGATATTTTGATTGGTTACTCGAAAATATAATTTATTCAAGAACTAGCTGTTGTCCGCTACTTCGCCCACGCGTTGAAGTGAGTTCGTGGGTAGTGATGAAAACTAAAGATTTTCCTGCAGTTAAAACTAAATGTTGAATATATTATGCTTTAATACAAAATTTGGTTAAGATCCGTTCAGTTGTTTTTGCACCAAAATGTGAACAGAAAAACCGACAAAAATTTTATAAACCCTCCTTTGAGTGCTGTATCTTATTATTTTAGCAATACCTAACTGTTTTTAAAAAATATTTCATGTACAATTGTACATACTTAGGTTCATTCATTCATTTCATATTTTTTATATGTATGTGCACGTATTAATAGAAAATTAGATGATTGATTTGACCTCAATTGGATATGGAGCTTTATCTTTTGTCATATCGTTGGGCGTTTCCGAAACAATACGGTATAAAAAGGCTTAGGCACTTATTTCTTAAGTAAAACTTAAGATGAAAAATTCGGTCTAGTAGTTACTGGTATTTTAGACCTAATTTGTTATAATACATGTAATATTTGTCTAGGTATTCACCATCATCGCCTTAACTATACTAAAATTGTCACAAATAGAACACTTTAAAATATAAGAGGTACTTATCTATCCCGTGTAGATTCAGGTCCCCTGTGTAGAATAGACCATCTGCCTCGTTTGGCAGCTCGTAAGAGGCGACCATAGGTTAAATAGGTCGGTACCAATATGACCGCTGGTAGTGCTATTCCTAAGGATAGGGTTTTAGAATTTAGACCTGCCACATACGTTACGAGATACGGAAACAAAAGTTCGCCCACAGCAAATCTACACAAATTTTCGTACAAAAAAACCCTGCTGTACGTGGTAAGTCCAAACACTTATACGAATTTGCTACATTTGATTTTTTTCGAAACGGAATTCTTTAACAAAAGCCAAATATGACCGGCCTTATACCTTAAGGCATGTATACGTCCTTATACAACTCAGTAGCATCTACCAAGTCATTTTACTTATTGACTGTCTTATCTTACAGAAAAAAAGTTGGGCATACATCCATGCAACAATGGATACATACTACTTTAATGTTTATCTATTTACAGACGTCGTGGACTGAAGCGTGCGATCGGTTCCGCCTGCATCGGTGGGGGGCAGGGCATCGCCGTCATGGTGGAAGCTGTCTAAACCACAATCCCTGAGAACTATAGACAACGGTGTTTGAATTCAGGAAATTGGCATTTCTATTCTGTAAATAAATATTTTTTAAGTACGCTTTAGCTGATTACAATAAATCTGTTCCTGCTTCCTCGATTTTAATACAACATAGCTAAATTTGAAGATGGATCCTTATTATCTATTTATATGATATAAATTAATAACTGTTCGTTAGTCTCGCTAAGACTCGAGAATGGCAGAACCGATTTGGCTAATTTTCGTTTCTGTTTGTTCAAGTCCAGGGCAGGTTCAAAAGATAAGAAAAAGGAAAATCTGAGAGGAAATAGGAAAAACAACATTTTAATTTTTACCATACAAACTAAACGGGTGGAACGAAGTTCGACGGGACAGCTAGGTAGTTAAACTTAGAATTTAACACAAAATGTTAAAAATCCTTTAATAGTTGAAATATTTTAGGTTAACACGCCCTAGAATACTGATACGTTTTTTCTAAAACTTCAAAGACCATAAACATGATTTAAGACTTTATATCATACTAGCTTCCGCCCGCGACTCCGTCCGCGTGGATGTCGGTCTAAAACTGAGAAATTAAGATTTATTTATTTTATACGTATTTTTCCAGGATAAAAAGAAAAAAAGTTCCATTTTATGCCCAGGATAATAAGGTACAATTACACCAAGTTTCATCGAAATCTCACCGTTAGTTTTCACGTGATGCCTAAACATACAGACAGACAGACAAACATTTTTTTTAATCACATGTTTGGGTTTGGTATCGATCCAGTAACACCCCCTGCTATTTATTTTTTTCAATATTTTCAATGTCCAGAATTGACTCTTCTATATATTTATTATGTATATAAAAACAAAATTCGGTTTTGTAACAAACTTATAGCTCGAGAGCTGCTGGACCGATTTTAAAGGTATATAGTATTTTGAATTAACTTTAACTATGAATAGCAAGATAACTATTGAATAAAAAAAATTAAAAAATGTTATAAATAAATTGCGCGGTACAGTGCTTCGTTGCACGAAGTCTGCCGAGACAGCTAGTGAATTATACATATAATGTAGGTAATATTATTATAATATCTAATATTGTAATTATAGGTAAGCAATTGTATTCTTTCATATAATAATTATCTGTAAATGCTGTCCATGTCAGGTATCTATTAGCTAGCTATAGCCATTAGGCGTCCGACATTCTATAAAAAATAAGCAGTTACATCCTCAAGTATATACTTAAAAAATTAAACAATATTAGTGATTTAAAATGTCTTAGCAAAAATTTATTATTTTCTTAACTTGTATTATTATAACGAAGCTAATATAGGTATATATTAGTATATATATATAGGTACTTATGTATTGACATATATATCTTTCACACCTTTTCTACAGGTTTGTCGTCAGTGTTGCAATTTATAAAAATAATTATTAAGAAAACGCATAAGACTTTGTTATTTATATTTTAAATTTAAAGAGTCATTTTTGTAGTACATATACACAGTATTTTTTTACAATAAATAAAAAACTTTTTATTATTCAGTTTTATTTCGGTACCTTCACACTCGGACATTTTATTACCTCAATTATTTTTATTTGTATGACGTCTCCAAAATTTATGTCGAAATAAATAGTTATTGTAATTATGAATGATGTTAATGTTACAAAATCGTGATAAAAATATATTATCCTACTGGCCCACTGACCATGGTTTCATATTTAGATTTGTTTACTTTCTTAACATTAAAAACTAGCCGTTGTTGTGATCCATATTCCTTAAAGGAGCCCATAATTAACCATTCTTTATAGCGTCAGTGCTTGCAGTTGTCGTGTTCCGTATTGGTAGATTAATATATGAATGAACTCTTTATTGTGCACTATTAAACTTGTTACAAAATGGTACAACTAAGACGTATTAACAAGAGCATATTATTATAGTTTCTAGTACACAAAAGGCGGTCTTATCGCCAAACAAAGCGACAACATTTTTGTCAAAGGAGATTATATAAACATAGGTTCAATAGGTAAAGAGATTAAACATACAAAAACCATAACATAAGATTAAAATATTTATAATAACAGTAAGGAGAAAAACAAAAACAAAAATAGTATACATGTAAAACTAAAATAAACAAGATACACCATTTCAAATTAAGACATAACAATATGACATAATTTAAATGGAAGTAAATACCACATCAATTATCACAAACACAACTTTGGCTTTGGCATAAAGTTTGTGCGAGTCTTATATTAGTTGGCAAACTATTCCATCACTTAACAGTCTTCACAGAAAAAGAGCGCCCGTAGAAATTTGTGTGATGTATAGGGATACGCAAACACAGATTTTGAGCAGAACGTAATTCTTTGACATCATACTTGAAAAAATGGAATGTAATATTTAGTAACTTGGGGATTTAAGGTCAAACAGCACACAGGATAACAGAGAGAGAACATGAGCATTACGTCGAAGTTCAATAGGAATCCACTTTAACTGCAATCTAAATTTCGACACATGATCATACTTACGCAAACCAAATATAAATCTGATACAGATATTCTGTAAACGTTATAGTTTATTTAATTGGTCCTTTCTAAGATCATTAAGCTTACGTCAGCATAATCTAACAAAGGGAGAAGTAATGACTCCGCAAGAGCAATTTTAGTTGGTATAGGCAAAATATTCTGCAAGCGTTTCATAGAGCTCCAGGAAGCATATAACTTTCTGGTTTCTTTCATTTGAAAATCCCAAGATAATGTATTATCAAGATAGATACCCAAATTTTTGACGTTTTTAGAAAAAGGTATAGACTCTCCTTTGATCGTAATTGGTGGTAACGAATTCCAATCGATGCGTGAAATAAGTTTACTACAACCAATAATTATAGTTTGTGACTTCTTCGAAATAATTTTAAGGCCCTAATTTGTACTCCATTCACAAATAGAAGCTAAATCTGAATGGGTATTGTCAACAGCAGAATGCAAATCTTTCAAAGCAGCATGAGAGTAAATTTGAAGGACACAAGAAAAGTACAACAAGGAGTTTTGGCGCCATCGTGAATGAAGATGGTCGTAATTTTTTCACAATAATTGAATTTAGTGTAAAATATGAGTAAAATTGGTTAATTTAGGTGGGAATTAGTTTGACTTTGTTTAGTGAAAGTGCACTACTGAAATAATCATGAAGAAATTAGTGTATCGTGAATTTCCTCGTTGCCGCCAAATCTCATAAACGAGTTTGTGTAACGAAACCACCGCTTTACTCAAGACCCAGACAAGACTGTGTAAATAGTGACTAAGGACTGAAATAAAGAATTAATACGAAAGACATACGGAAGACGTGGCTGTATGGACACAGATCCTTTGCCTTTCCCCGACTGGGATAAAATTAAAAAAACAACAAAAGTACAACAATATCAAATGATCTTGTAAGCATATTCAATATCGATTCCCAATCGTTTCTTAAAATTTGGCTGGTACTTTAAATGTCACCCTGTATAAACAGTAATTATGTAGTTTATACATAGTCGCTAACAATGGCTTCATAAATTTTCAAACATAACAGCGATTCCTTGACCACTGCCACAACTAGAAGCAGCTATTCCAGTTTTAGCATTTTTTCGTCTGAAATAAAAAAACACTAATTAGTTTATCTATGCTTATAAAATAACATGCAGTGACTGAGATTCATCATCGTTGAGCAAAAACTGCTAAAGTTAGAGCCATGATATTTGGTGAGTAGGGTCGTTTTATTAAGTAGACACCCATAAAAGACGAAATTTTGGAAATTCTACCCCTAAGAGGGTGAAACAGGGGTTGAAGTTTGTACGCACGACCGTTTTTTTTGAGTTAGAATCATGAAACTTTATTTTTGGATTACTTATTAAAAATGAGTTATATATGTATAGTAATAGGTATATAGGGGTTGAATTTTTGTTTATGAAAGTCCTTGTTAATGGGTTATAATCAGTAAATATATCAACTGCCACGCGAGCAAAGCTTCGGGTACCAGCTAGTCTTCTAAACTTCTTATCGTCGGTGCTTTGTGGTATTCCATTCTAGACAGTAGACAAAATTTATTAATTGCACTTGTACTTCCCTCAATATATGTTTATTGTGATATTTTAGCCAACCGGTTTCGATATGTAAGTGTCATCACGGCTGTAACATTATGGTTGGGGTTGTAGCCCTTTGTTGAAAGTATAAGTGAAATTATTAAATTGTGTCCTGTTTATCCTCATTGCCCTTGTTTCCTTCATTATTAAAATCTAGGTTTTCGTCTCCATTTGGTACAGAGACCAAGATCCGCTTTGCGAATCTTCTCTCTTGGTCTCCCCTTTACACGGTCTGCAATATCTTTGATCTAGACGTTCTTTGGTACACACATCTTAGTAAAACACATTCAGCCAGCATTTGTTAGATTGTTGGCTGACTCATTTACCACTATCATATCATATATAAAATTTTAAAATCTATAAACCCCAGCATAACCTATCCGTAATATAGCTAAGAACCATCTAGATATCAAACAAAAAAAATTCAGATGTCAAACAAAAAATCTGGATTATAATCGGTTCATTTGTTAAGAAGTTATGATGCCACAGACAGACACACACAAACAGCAACTTATCTCAACCCTATTTTTCCGTTGGGGGTTAATTAATACAATTTACCGGCAATCCTACCTGTCCTAACAATGGAGGATAATGATGTTTTGATGGTGGAAATTTAGGTGTAGTATCTATTTTCACAAATAGCGTCAAAACTCGATCACCTAAAGTCAAAAGAGAAATAATCCAGCTATAAATAAATCAGATGCATCAGGTTTTTTGGCATTTTATTCCTTAGGCCTTGTGGTGTAAACGTACCTCATTAGGTGTACTAGGTGTACCGCCATCCTAGCACCAGTGGCTGCTATAGGGTTTCCTAGGGCCAAAGCACCTCCGTTCACATTCACCTTATTTCTATCCAACTTTAGGGTCTCTATTGTAGCCAGGGTTTGAGATGCAAATGTTTCATTTATCTGTGGATCGAGATTAATCTATGAACTCTCAAATAAGCATGGCTAGGATGAGCAACATTTTTATCTTATTTTTGCATTTTTTAAGGGATTAGATGAGAGAAGTCTACCGCGAGCTATATACACCATATATGTTATAAATAAATAAAATAAATATCTCTTTACAAATTTCACAAATTGAATCTCACGCCAAAGTAAACAAATTGTATGCTTGTGTTAGTCAACGATACCAACACATAGAAATACTTAAATAGATAATGAATAAATTTCATCAATACCCAAACTCGGAAACACAGACATCTAAGTTTATCACACAAATGCCTGCCCCCGTCAGTAATCGGACCCGAGCCTAGAGGTTAGTCTGTGTAGTTAAGCGTGTATGCTAACCACTCAACCATCGAGGCGGATATACAGGCGTCGCTGTCATTATGACGACAGGAATAGGTGGTGGGTTCCTACGTGGGTAAGTTGCTACACAGGAATCTGCAATCAATGATTTTGTTGATTGTTATTTAACCTATGTTTGCCTATTACCAACTGCCAGGAAAGCAGGAGATGTCTCCTTTAAATAATATAAAGGATTCAGACCAACACGGGGAATAAGTATTTTTTTATTTAAAACTTTGGCGAAAGTAGTCTTTGAAAACTTAGTAGTGAGAGCAAACATCAACCAAAATAACAGATGTAAAATAAGCCTTTATTTTTCTAATTCCGCGTAAGCAATGTAACTGTTGTGGCAAATAATCCTCCAAATGACACAGAATGTGATAAGCCTCACTAACGTTCCCACCGTTCCTCAACGTTCCTCCGCGACCAGAACACGAATAAAGGAAGAGCTCAGGAAACAATATATATTTTCACGTCCTTCGCATGTGACAACCCTACCGAAAGTTCCCACCTCCCACCTCCGCGACCAGATCACGAGCAGAATCCAAACTTGTGAAACAAAACCACTTGTCACGTCCTTCGCCAACTTTGTCGAAGAACTCACCACAGACTGCTTACGCGGAATCAGTAAAATAAAGGCTCATTTTACATCTATTATAATGGATTTTCGTAAAGTAACGCCTAGTTCAATAAAATATCAACGACTGTGTTTGTAAATAAAAATTATACTAAAAAACTCTCGACAGAACCGACATGTACTCGTAGCGTAGCTAAGAACCATTTTGATCACGTCAGCTTTCAAAGAAATCCGCATCGAAATCAGTCTATCCGTAAAAGTTATGATGCCAAAGAGAGGCACACGCAGACACGTCAAACTTATAACACTTATAGTTAACAAAATTAGAATCAAGTTTCTACTTTTAGCATAACGAGAAATTTGTATTTGCGTCTATGTTACTCGTAGCTTTCGAAGGACTAAGATATATTTTTTATTGAAGAGAACGGCTCTCTCTCTCTGCAAACGCGTCCTAGACCTGTTGCTGTGAAAAATTAAAAACATGTTTCATTAAATACCTACTACACTGTATTATTCTTGCTATTTTGTAACAGGAGAACCTACCTCAAACAAATCTATACTGTCAGCTGGTGTGCCAACAGTCTTCAGCAATTTTCCCACAGCAGCTGCAGCTCCGAGGCCGGTGTCCCGAGGATCCAGCCCGACAAGCGCCCAGCCCACGATCCTTGATAATGGACTCAACTTGTGTTGCTCCACAGACTCTGCATCTGCTATTACTAAAGCTGCTGCACCATCTGCTGGACCCTAGAGGTTTCACTTTGTGAAATCGTTATCACTTATAGAATTTAAGTGGTCCGTAACGTCTTGCAAAAATATGCCCTTCTCCCTAAACCGTAAATCACCCAGGCTCAGATCTAGTTTTCAAAAAGTGAATACAGATTCCTGAAAGACGGCAAATGCGCCTCGAATGTCTCATTAATTTGCACATGTTCGATACAGTTTATTTGAAATAAAGAAATGTTTACATTATACAGAGGCAAATTTAAGCGGGTATCACACTGCCCCGCACATCGCTCCAGTGTCTAGTGTTAAACTTTGTACTAAAAATCTTGATTTATATACAAAAACTGCGGGGTATGGCGAGGCCCTATTGCGCTGCCTTGCGTCGCGTCGTTGCAACGAAACATGTGGATTAAATATATGGAAAGACAGGCTGTGACGACGTAACACGCTAATGGGGCTTCGCCCTTATACCACGATGCTACGTAGTACATATTATTCTGTGACGATGCGGCGGGCGCGTGCGAAATAGCAGCACTTTCGGACTGCCATGTGGTGCGGTGCGGAGAGTAAGCCACACTGAGTACCTTCAAGTTTTTTTAAAAGAAATGACGTATGCGTAAATTATATCAAGTTACAATTAACTTTTTGAACTTTAAGTTGATTGATTAGAAAAATATCCGGCAATTTGAAATCGTACGGTAGCGCGATTCCGTGCCTCCAAAGCCGCATGCGGAACTTGTGTTTCGTGACAGTGGAGTAGTATGCGGAAGCAGTATCAAATCTACCTTCAAAGACCGGTTAAATTTAAATATAAATAAGTCAAGGCTAAAATTAAAGTGAGACTTAAGTATTATTGCGAATTTTTTTTCTGTAAATATGAACTGAAAATGGGCCTTAAAAAAACCGGTCAGCGAGAATCAGCTGAATACTTTATTTACGTTATATCCATTCGTTCTGTATTTTGCGTCGGATAAATATGATATTGCGGAGAAAGAAAAAGTTGTTTAAGTTACGCTATTTATAACCCTGAGGCTGAAAATTGATAGGAAGGCAGCTTAGAGCCAGAAGACGGACATAGGATATTTTTTATCCCGTTCGTCTGAGAAGAAACTAGGAAAAACATTTCATTTTTTCCAACTGAACGATGGAACGAAGTTTACCGGAGCAGCTTATTATATTATTGGGCAAAACATGTTGTGCTAAAACTTTTGTAAAAACAGTAAACCTACACTATGATGGTATGTTACTAGAAATGTACCTACTCCACATTGAATATTTGCATTTTACAGTTCGACAGAAATGACATAAATGTTTTGCCAGTAAATATTTGACACCTTTTTATGATATTGTGACCATGAGTAAGTGGTTTGCCCAGATTCGAACGTCTGTGCTTGCCACTGTCGTGTTTTCAAAGAAAGGTAGGTCTACTTGAGCATGCGATTTAACATCCTAACCTTAAGACTGGTAATGCTCCATAACTATGTTTGCTCTTTAGTTTCTATAGGGGTACATCTTAGGGATGTGCTTGTTTTTATTACTACACTTTATACAAATACATACCGATGAGTTTAGAAGGGTGACAATCGTACCACCCTCTATTGTTGGAGGGGCGGTGGCAATTTGTTCAATCGTTTCGTATTCATTTAGCTGGTCTGAATCAACTGTAATCTCTTTTTTCTTCAAAGTCACTTTCAATACTGACAACTCTTCGTTAAATACATTATCTTTTTGAGCTAAAATAAAAATCTTTTATAAAAAAAACTTGCATACAAACATCAATAATACGGGCGAAATAAGAAAAAAGCTGAGTAAAAATACCTGTTTTCCACCTTATAAAACTGTCAAACGCAAATTTATCTACTGCATTCCTTTGTATACTATGTCTATTGGCAGTATCTTCAGCGATCTCTTCCAAAGTCATGCCACAGTGACTATCTAGAAACTGGTTTTTGATATGATCCTCCATTAAGTATCGACCTCCTAAAGCTGTTCCAAATCGCACGTTACGCACCAAAAATGGCAGGGCAGACATAATTTCTGTGCCACCAGTTAAGCATATTTTGGCTGAACCAGTCAGAATTTCCTGTTAGTTAAAAAGTATTAAATAAATATTAGTTCAGATGGACCCCGAACCAAATAAATTAAGATTCCACAACAGAAATTGGCTCAAAAATAACGAGTGAAAAATATATAAAAAATCGTTAGAGTATGGATAGATAATTGATAAAATGAGTTGGTCAGTTTTTCTACATAAGTGAAGCACGTTTACTTTGTAATTATCAGGATAATATGTGCTGTTATTTCTGTTAAGTAATTAAATTTAGACTAAGTTTTTCTAATAATAATAACGGCCTGAAATGATATCCGCCTCCTTAGGTAGGTATTTCTATCCTGTTGTTAATTTCTACGAATTTCGAGAAAAGGTAGAGCCAAACAAACAGGTACCTAAACTTACGCAAGACATTTAAACTAGCAGATATCCTATTATTAATGCGAAACTTTGACGTTTGTTTATTTGTTTCTTACTCCTTCACGCAAAAACTGCGGAACCATATTTCATAAAGTTTAGCACACATATTGAAGGTAACTTGGACTAGCACATAGGATCATTTTTATCCCAAAAAATGTGCTCCTGTGGAACCATTAACTACGCGGGCAACAGCTAGTTTATTATACAAATTTCTCACCACTGCACTGGATACAACAGCCTGTAAACCAGACCCGCACGCTTTATTAACCCCTAGGGCAGGTTTCTCAATTGGCACTCCTGAATATATTCCACAATAACGCGGTGTTTTGCCTCCATCACACTGGCTAAGCTACAATAAAGAAAAATGAGTGAAGAAAATAATATTTTTATAGCCTAATAATTGTGTTCATGTATAAATACAAGTTGATTATGTTTATGTATTTTGAATACTTTATACCTAAATAAACATAGTACTTATTTAATTACTGTATATTGCCTAAATTACTTCATCTACTTACATAATTAGCATTACCTACAATCGTTGTATCTACTAATGATGAATTTACATTGGCTGAACTCAAAGCATCTTTTGCCGCAGCCGCAAATGCATGTGAAGCTGGCAACTCTCGAAGATATCCGCCATGTTTGCAAAATGGCGTCCTTTTGGCGCCAACCACAAATATGTCTACAAAAACAAATAAAACTAAATTTAGTAAAGAAATTTTATTTTCTCATTCTTATTAACATTTAATTAAAACCTTATTTGATGATAGTGCTTGCAGATTCATTTTCAACCCACAATAGTTTTAACATTCGACTGAAAACTCGTGTTCGTGACGACCTTATTAATGTTATATGTATTAGTACAGTTGTGAACATAGATTAGACCGGCCGCATATTAAAGCAGACCGACCACACAGACGAAAATAAAATGTTTATTTATTAGACTTTTAAATTATCACTTTTAACTCAACTTCAATAAATGGAAAAGTACCTAGATTTACTAAAAATTTAATTTAAATGAAATTAAATATTAATTAGACATGAATAACGAATATAAAGTAATAGTTAGATCATAAAAACTCACCTTTGAGCGCACGTGCCATGTTGTAATGTGATAAAACCCTGACCGTCGACAGTTCGGTATTTTAGTAAACACGTTTTGATAAGTGTTTTTATCTTATTTCTATTTATACAGGGACTTTATAAGTGCTTAGATACATGCTTGCCTAAACACACCTTGTGATAAAAAATATTGTTTTACAATATTGTCGTTTTTAGTACAAGGAATTGATAATAAATTATCCAAGTATCGCGATATTTGCTTGGGAGAAAATTAAAGACCATAAACCTAATATTCGAAAGATTAGCTGTGCTTTTACTTGACCGATTTTAATGAAGTATGACTTATAAAAGTAGGTTAGGTTGATTCATTTCATGTCCTTCAAATAACGTACCTATAAAGTTACGAAATTAGGAATAACAAACAGATAAGAACAGAAACGAGACGAGCTGTTTTTTAGTTTAAGTACATATTTAGAAAAAATAAGCCGACTTTTTTACGTTTTAGACTCACATCAGAAAAAAGTATAGACAGACCCATCACACATAATTGAGAAAAAGGGAAGAGTGAACACAGACTAAGACTAAAGGATAGCGCTCATTTGAACGGGCCGAGACGGGGCGCAGTGCAATAATCCGCTAGATTGCTTTCATACACTTTGTGCGCAAGGGCACGGATTTTTCTGCGGCGGTTTTCGCGAGGCATACTGCGTGCATTCCCCGATGCGACCTATTCACCAAAGACCACGATATCATTATTGTGAATTTTAACATGAAATAACTAATGACATTTTAACGTTTACGTTTCGTATGACAACTACAAGAGGCGCCATTTTCCATACTTAACGCCTCTCTATATTTTTGCTCTAATCTTTGGCGCTGAGTAACAGAAATTTGCCGATGCGATGCGGCCCGGCCCGCATCAGTGTGCTTTGCAATGCGATGTGCCCCGACCCGACAAAATCCGCCCGGTCAACAGTAGGCGTTATCCTTACAGGGAACTTTTGCTATGTGTGCGTAAAGTAATATAAATACACGATATGACATCGCACACATGGAATTAAAAATAGGGTAAAAGCGTTGTTAGTGTTAAAGCCAAAATGTTTTTACTAATTCCGTACATAAATAAATTTGTATACATTACATACCCAAGTTTTTTTTTAAATTTGTGTTTTAATCAGAAGTTATATGAGTTATCCCATGTCACAGAAATAGTATTTTCAAGACAAAAGCAGAGGTTTCAAATGTAACGTGTACATTTTTTGTATATTAGACACATAACTTTTCAGAATAACACGATTTGAAGCATCCTTTTTATATTAGTTGAAATTATTCCCCACATAAATTTAGACTGAAAATAAATAATTTTCGTTTCATTTCATTCAAACATATATGTGGCAACCCTTACCGGAATATACCTCATTCCTGTAGGTAATTTTCGACACAGTCGTGCCACGTAGTTTTTTTATGTAAGACATATTTTATAATACTATGACAGTTTCAGGCATTTATTATGAAATAAATAAAACAATTTTTAAAAAAGATATATATATTTAAAATACAGATCTCAAAATATTCACATACTTACTTACTTACAAAACCGTAGTAAAATAAATTTTATATTTTACTTAGGCAGTACTAAGTGGATTGATTTAATTTAAAACTTTAAAAAGAACACTATACAAATATTCATAAAAAGTATACATTGGTTACAATGATTCATAGTTCTTTACTTCTTATTATACATATAGTAACAATTTGTTTAAACTTGAACTTTTAATCTATCTGGAAATTTTCAGAAAAACATTTCAAAATGTTTATTTTTTACATTCTCTCAAAGCGCTAACAATCTCAAAAAATCTTTAAGTTTTAAATAAAGAGGTGCGACGTCACTGCTAAAATGTTTTTAGTGTGTAGTTTGAACTCAATAGGTTAAAAAAATTGTTTTTGGAAAAATTTAATATTTAGGTTTATTTGATTTTCCAGGAATAAAGGGAAATATTATTGTTAACAATGTAACATAATCTATATTTAATATAATTTTAGCTATTAGGTATATACACTATTATACTGTCACAGTCGAAAAGTGAAATATATCAACCCTGTACATTACAAGAATTAGAGAACATTTACAAAATATTTATTTCGTTATTGTATAAATCTAAAAATAGGATATATATTTATAAAAAAATGTTATTTTTTACCAGCAGTGTCAACATTTAAAAAGAAAATCTATGAATTAATATCATTTAAAAAGCATAAGGGTTTTATATATAGTGTAAAATAAATATACGAAATATTTCTTGTAAATCAGATACATTTTCGTTACACTTACTACTAAAAATATTACTTAATGAAAATAAAATAAATACTTTATAATACAATTTTTGACACAAAACAAAATATATGTATGATTAAATTTCCCAAGAAACGTTTTGTGATGTAATTTAACACAAATAAAAAAAGTTTGACTAATCTAACAAGTCTAGGAGAGAGATTACAACGAATTATGGGAGGGAAACCGGCGTCTTTGTATGAAAAGAGTGTGGAGAAAGCTAGGCAGATCTCCAAGGATGTCGAAATTTGGGACTCGATACTATCTTTTTACATTTGCACACCAAAATATGGTACAATATATTGATGTACTTAAATATTGTTGTAACATTCATTCACACTCGTATTCCGCAAATAAATAATTTTCTTTCTTTCTTTATTTTACATTACAAGGGACTGAAAATATGTATATGTTGAGACAATTATTATTTTTTATTCTTTCACGACAAACATCTCAACTAAATTTCAACCTTTTATTTTCTTATATCATAATAGCAGCCCGTCCAAGCCTCGCACGGATGGCCAAACTTCTATGCTATATATAAACCAAAGCCTTGAATCACTTTATTTATAAAGAAAACCGCATCAGAATCCGTTGAGTAGTTTTAAAGATCTAAGCATACACAGGGACAGACTGCGGAAAGTTGTTTCATACTATGCAGTGATACTGGGATGATGTTCTTTGTAGTCTCATTATCCTAGGCGAGAAGTAGCATAGACGTTCCATTCAAAAACTTTCATGAGTGAGTTAACTAGACAGATTCCACCATGACGGCGATGCCCTGCCCCCCACCGATGCAGGCGGACCCGATCGCACGCTTCAGTCCACGACGTCTGGTGGGAACAGAACAACAGAATTTATACAACTATATACCACTACAGTTACAGCCTTACCACAAAGGATATAAACGCATGTTTAACTAAACACTGTCTAACATTGACATCCAACACATGTGTGATGTGGCAGCATGTGATTGGTTGAGAATCCAATTTTAAACCGTGTTTAATAAAACATGTGTTAAAAGAGTGTTTATTTTTTGTAGTATGACGGTATATGCTAGCATATTGAATTTAAGTCAAATATGCTATAATTATATACATATATAAATAAAAATATAACAGAAAATCCCCTGCAAAAATTTGAATAATTTAAAGTTAGCAAATTACACTAGGCTCATGTTATATAATATGTTAGTCAACGATACTAATATATAGAAATACATAAATAAATACCAGCACAAATTTAATATAAATCTAGACATCTATTCTTATCACACAACCTGCCCTCGTTGGTAATCGAACCCGAATCTTGCGGTTGGTCGGTGGGTGATAGGCGTGTACGTTAGCGACTCGACCAATTTAACAAACACCTAGACCCAAAAACAATTGTTCTTTTTTAATGTAAGAGCGACAAAACACACGGGTCTCCTGATGGTTAGAAATATCCGTGGCCTATAGATACCATAGAAATTACAGGTGCGTCGCTGTACTGAGGCCGGGATGTTAGACCTATTGCGCAAATCTACCGGCTACCCTACCCTCCGGGCCGGAACACGAGTCATGATGGCGGCAGGAATAGGTAGGGCGGTGGATCCCTAGCACTCTTCCACCAGTAGTCTTGTTGTTTGTGGTTCTACACAAACTGCGTGACCCTTTCGGGACTCGAACCTGATGGTTAAATGGCGTGATTGGTGGAAATGGGCGTCTACGACTATCCTTCAACCGACGAGGCGGGCAAATTTAAATATTACGTTTTAACCCAATGTGGAATGTAAAGCAAATACAGAAGATGAAGTATAAGGGTTGTGTTCAAAGTGAAAAGCAGCCAGTAGACTTGGACACATGGTATGAAATGAGAAGTCTTCCTTAACATGCACCAATAACATCTTTGGTAAAGAGAAAGGTTGGATCTAATCAGCGGATATATTTCTATTATGTAACATAAAAAACAAATATTATAAACAGTTTGACACTCTAACAATTTATTAATGTAACTTGTACTTTACAATTATTTTTCATAAATTGTGCCTAGAATGGAATTCCACCAAACGCCGACGATGGGACATACAGAAACTACTCTCACAGCAGATCGTAATATATTACCTGAGCTCATGTACCAGATGCGCCGTGATCCTGGAGCCGGAGGCAGCCAGAGGGTGTCCCAGCGCCGTGGCACCACCGTTCACGTTTAGCTTCTCCATGTCCAGCTGTAATGCCTTCGCACACGCTAGGGTTTGGGCCGCAAACGCTTCGTTGATCTGCGGAGAATTATAATTTATTAGTGATGCTTTTTGGAGCAAGGCTTGCCTAGTTCACGTACCATGAAGTATGACCTAAGTAATAAGAATTAATTCAGTTCACAGAACTAGAACGAACTATTCCTTAACCGACGATTAAGCATGCGGTTACTAACCATATGCTTAATCGTTCATTTAGTACATCGTTCACAATATTTCATATAATTTTATAACTCGGTGACAATTAATTATTTAAGGAACGGAATCATAGACAAAGAACAGAGTGAATACAAAGAGTGAATTGTTTGTTGCGCGCTGCCATTGGACAAGGCGTTTAAGATATGATCGAATGAGAATAACAAATTTACATTCGTTGAAATAGAGACCATATTTAATTAGTTTGATGAATAATAGAAATAATTTGATAAATATTTTAAACACATTTTATGTCACGTAAATATTTTTTACCAAGATTAATAAAATAGCAAACGTTGTAAATATTTTGATTTTTAAATACACCATTCTAAAAATAACCCTAGAAATAGAGATAAAACTTCTCATGAATACTTTAGAATGACAGTCCTGAGCCTGCAAGGTATAAAGGTATTAAAATATAATTCTTTCCGTGAGGAAGCGTAAGAATCGTGAGATGCAACTTTTTCTAATTTATTATAACTGTCTACTGAACTAATAGTACTAGAAGTCCGAACTAGAACATTCGAATAACTGAACTAGTATGGAGCGATCCTTATTGTGACCGAGCACAAACAAGTCTATATCAACATAATATCGAGATTTTAGCGGAATATGTTGGGCTCCAACCACTCGACTACCTAATGCCTATAGCCGGCGATGACACTAAACAGGTTTAGGTATGATTAACTCGCGATACTCATAGGAAGTTATAGGGCTATGGTTCGCATTTATCATTAGCACCTGGCTGTCGACTTCTTGATTGATGTCATGTAAAACCATAAAAAATGGTGCCTGAACCCAAGTTGCCAACCATTTATATCCTCATGACAATTCTTATTCCAATTGTAGGATTTTTATACCTAAACTTGTATTTTGCTAAAAAAATGAGTCTTCTGTGCGTTATTACTTATCCTATGCCCGTAGTATTCTTTGCTTTAATTTAAAAATAGGAGTGATGAG
Organism: Calephelis virginiensis; assembly: GCA_002245475.1. Classification (NCBI taxonomy): domain Eukaryota; kingdom Metazoa; phylum Arthropoda; class Insecta; order Lepidoptera; family Riodinidae; genus Calephelis; species Calephelis virginiensis. The sequence continues at coordinate 102,283 of NJDC01002022.1, read as the reverse complement.
ATCGGCTACGAGATTATTCAGATACCAAACACCAGGTTCCTTACCTCAATCAAGTCAATGTCGTTGAGTGACAAACCGGTGACCTTGAGCAAGTTCTGTATAGCGGGAACGGGACCCACGCCCATGATGCTGGGCTCTACTCCCACATAGGACCAGCCTACCAGCCGCGCAAGTGGTTTGAGGTTCTTGGCTGCTTCCTCACTCGCAAGCACTAGAGCTCCAGCGCCGTCGCTGATACCCTGGATGTTTTAACAATCATTAATTAAAACAAACAATAAGGTATTGATGGTTTCTACCATCCATGGATCACTTGATGGATAGATGTATTTAATGGTTTCAAAATACATGGATTAATCATCAAGCACGTCAAGTTTTTAAACGTGATGATATTCAATATTTACCATCGTCGGCGCTTGGCAAAACTTCCAAATATGTAATTATATTTTTTAATGAAAAAACACTGTTACTGTAATTGTTTTTGTTGCTGTTACTAGTTTAAGTTTTAGCCCTGATGATGCTGTACAACACTCTAAGTGTAACCTCTCTGTAAAGTATTGTAATGCAACCTCATACAATCAGTACTGCTAGCTAAATTTCAAATAAAAAAATAGGAACCATTTTTAACCACGAAGTAAAAAGCGGGGTGTTATTAGTTTGGCTTGTCTATGTGTGTCTAACTGCGGCATCATCACATTTGAACAGATGGACTAAATTAGATGTAGAGTTTTTTGATTCAAAGTTGACATAATCGAAATGGTTCTTAGCCAGATTATACTATGCAGACTTTGCCGGGTGTTATTTTTTTAAATGTTAGTGTTACCTTATTCGTTATGGAATTTGAAGTTATTAAAAAAAGTTATTTGAATACATCTTTCTATGCAACGACTCCATCGCCGGTTAGTGAAATTACATAGACTAATTACATACATAGCCATCTAAAACAGACTTTCCCAAAGTGGGCGATAACGACCCCTTGTGGGCGCTGGAAGCCTAGAGGAGGGCGGTATAAATCTACAAAAAATGTTTTGTTTTAAACTCTAGGCAAAATAACTATGTTATTGATATACTTAACAAGAAAAAAACGACGCCCCCACCTCGTTTACCCCTACAAAACAACTGATTTTCAAAGTGGGCGTTACATGAAATAAGTTTGGGAACCTCTGATCTAAAATTACAAAACTAAGAGACAACTTGAGACTCAGAGTTGCAGCCTCAAGTCGGCAACACAATTTGGCATCTTTGGTGTCTATAGGAGACTTATAGGTAAGCCGTGGATCCCGAGAAAGTGCTGCACAGCACTCTACTTATTTTAAATGCAGCTTGTCTTGTTGCCTGGCAGAGAGGCAGAGGTGTCTTTAAAGATATATAGTAAAAAATAGTTCCACACCTGTTTATATATTCAACATCCCGAATATTTTAAGCTTAAAGTTATTATGATAAGAGAAAAATGGCTGATAACGACCACTGTCAAGGTTAACTTGGAACATTTAAACGGTTGATAACAGTATTCAGGTATCAACTTGCAAATAGTACCTGCAGATGTATCATAGATAGGACACCGCAATTGTAGCAAAAAGTACCTAAACAGCCTTTTACCATGAGTTGTTATAGATTACGTTCGGTAAGTTACCTGGCGAAATCTATGACACTTTTGTTCCAAAAATGTGTTTCTTTTAGTTGCCATAGAGGCGCTGTACAAAGTTTTCATACAAATAATTTACAGAGACGGTAGCGATTATAGTAAACTTGACAAGCCGTAAATTTATGGTAAGGGCTCAGAGATACCATAGATAGGACACCGTGATTGTAATCAAGTGATATATTTGTGTATTTGATATTTTCCTTCGCTGTCACTTGGTAAAACATTTAAATATACAAATTTTTAAATGTAGAAACCCTTGTACTGCTCTACATATCACTTATAATATAGTAGACTAGCTACTATAAAAAGGTTTTATAGATAGCGCACATTTGGACGGAGCAGAGCAATCGAATCTTTGTAATGCAATGCGCCCCGCATTGCATTCCAAAGCACACTCAAGCGAGCCGGGGCGGGCCCGGGACGCATCGCATTGGAGGAGTTTCGTTACTCAGTGCCAAAGAGAAGAGTATAAAAAAAGATTGACAATTCTATTTTAAAATCGTCAAGTATGAAAAGTGGTGCCTCTGTTCTCGAACAAAATTTTAGAGTAAAAATGTTAGTAGCACTGTTCACATTATTAATATCTCCTTACAAGTGGAGCAAAGTGCCGCACAAAATACGCAGCTATGTGATGCGGCATAGTGTGCGTTTCTCAATACAAAATGTATGCGCTCCGTCCAAATGTGCGCTATACTTTTATTCACGAAAACGTAATAGTTTCCGTAAAGTATATGACGTGTCGGAATGTTCACTACTTATCAGAAAATATTTCTAATTTCGACGACTTCAATTCAGTAATTCTTTTTCTAGAAGTAAAAACAGAGCCCTTACCATAAATTTACAGCGCTATATTCGCTAACGACTCTAATTATTTGTACGAAAACTTTGAATAGCGCCTCAACTGGAAACTAAGAAAACTACATTTTAAACAAAAAGCGCTGGATTTCGATACACAATTCGCAGGACGTAATTTATAGCAAGCGTAATCTATCTAAAGCAACTCATGGTAAAGGCTCAGGCATGCAAAAAAAAGGACTATTGTTGCTTTAAAATTTGAACAACAACTTCTCAAATTCAAACTTAGAATGTATTAAGTCATAAAATATTATTTTTTCTTGTTAAACTGTCTTGTTTAAAATTTCACTTATAACCTGAAGTAAAAAAAAACATAAGATGAACTTACAGAGGCCGTCCCAGCAGTGACTAATCCGTCCTTCTTGAAAACTGGCGGCAATTTCTTCAGACCTTCTAACGTGGTCTGCGGACGAGGGTGTTCGTCTACCTCTACTTTGACATCCTTCTTCTTGATCTTGAGGGACACTGGTTCGATCTCAGCTTTGAATACGCCAGCGTCATTTGCTGTTGAAATCAATTATTTATTGGAGATCGTTTTTAAAGCTGACTTTCAGGAAGTGTTTTTTACACTTATGAATGATTTCGAATTTTTCAAACAATTTGATTGCGTAGCCAATGAATAAATGAACCAATATTTTCATTTTCAAGCCAAAAATATTTTTGTAAAATGTTCAAAGTCTTTGTTCTATAAAAATATGTTATTTTGTTATGTAATAGGAAGCAAAAAAATACGCGGTTCACCTGCTTGAAAGAGATCACCTTCACCCACGAATATTAATATGTAAAACCCGGGGTGTCACAGTTACGTTGCCGTCCTTTTAAATATGAGTAAACTCTTTTTTTTTTAAAAAAATATTTGCATGCCCATATCCTCGAAGAGGTAGGTCGAGGCACAACCACAACCCACAACTAGCCGAAAACACTAAATCCCTCAATGAGATAGGTGGCAAGCCTATCCCAGGCACATATCCCATCACGAGCAACGTTTTTTTTTTCATTAGAAAATTGAAAAAAAAACAAATTTTCTTTTTGTTGCTCGACCCGGGAATCGAACCTGGGACGTCATGCAGTCAAGTTCAACACCCGGAACGCTAGACCACAGAGGGGGTTTTTAAGGTCCACAAATTGTAATAATTCGGAAACACTACCGGCTATAAGAGATTAAACAATGCTGTAGTACAAGGCTAAAAATGCGGCAAAAAATAAACAACGTAAGCAAAGCCGAAGGGTCAAACCGATCGCCGATGGTTCGAGTTGCCCTACTCCGGTAGCAGACAAAGGAAAGAATTGGTATTGGTACTGGTTACATAATCATATATTTATTGTTTGTTTTAATAGTTATAGAAAAATAAGGTTTTTGCTATGCGGGCTATACTACGGGTTTTTATCCTAGGGTCATGCAATTGTAAGAAGCATGCATAGATTGTGTAAAACAAACAAGGTGTTTCATACATATTTTTACTTACGTACCTGCAACTAACGGCTGTAGTTAAATATCCTACCGACGCATAGCACAGTTACAATTCGTACAAGAAAAACTGCTGTGCGTTAAAAATACGACTCGTTTACCAAATGTAGGAACCGGGCATTAGTCACCAACCCTAGAGCGAGCTACAAGTATTGTTAAAAGTGAAATACTCAAACGGATTTGACTTCTGTACCTACCTATTTTGTATTTAAAGCACTAAAATATAAAGTGCTACAAACCTGCTTTCCACCTCTGCTGAGACCTCAACGCGAAGTTATCCACCTCATCCCTGGTGATACCATATTTCTCCCCAAGCTTCTCTGCTGTCATACCCATGGGCAGGCCACAGTACGAGTCAGTAAGGCCCGCCCACAAAGTGTCTTCAAAAGCGTAGTTGGTACCAAGTGCGGTACCGAACCTGATATTTCGAACTGCGAAAGGCGCCTGAGACATGTTTTCTACACCCCCAGCTAAAGATATTTTTGCGGCTCCAGTCATAATGTCCTATTAAAGAATAATGTTAATGACACATAGGTACGTCTTAATTTATCTAATTCATTTGTTATTATCTAACTTCACATAACATTATAGTTTAACACTTTTATTTGTTTTAACATTATATAAATACATAAAAAAAAAACACCCAACAAATCCTACATGGAATCGGTTGGTTCAAAAGTTTTAGTGCGACACACCGATACACACACACACACGCACGCACACACACATACACACACACACAAACGCGCACACTAACACGTACACACACACAGACTCACACACACTCACTCACTCACTCACTCACTCGCTCGCTCGCTCACTCACTCGCTCGCTTGCTCGCACGCTCGCACTCACGCACGCACGAACGCACGCACGCACGCACGCACGCACGCACGCACACACACACACACACACGCACGCACACAGGAACGCACGCCGAGATAAGTGTGCAAAGTTTTTTTTACTATTCTATTTTTACTAGAAAACGAACACTTTAATTACGTGTTCGTAACTAGTTTTTAACCCGGGAAATCCAGTCGTTTTGCTTACTTTTGCTTGAGGCCTAACATCCAGGCCTCAGGTTGCAACGCACTATTCCAGCTTTGGCATCTCTAGGCGGCGTGAATTTCTTACCATCAGGAAATCCGTCTGCTTGTTTGCCTTCAAATATCAAATATCAAAAACAATAAAAAAAAAACGATTATGTAGTAAAATAAAACCTGGTGTTATTGAATTAATTTTTGTCTTAACATTTTACTGAAGCTGATTAATTAATCTTTTAATCTATTAATCTTAAAGCCTTCGGAAATTTTCATGAGCTCAGCTATTTAGATTACTCTCTAAAAGTATGGTCTGTCCTTATCAATGGCCTTCCAATGTCACCTTTTAAAATAAACTGTAGGGAAAAAACTCCTGCAATGCTGCAGCCAATCCCCAGTGATTCTCTAATCAAAAATCCAATCTAAAATTAGAGCTCAACTAAAAAGTTAAATTTAGTTTTTACATCAGCAATATTTTAATGTCATTGCCATATTTCTCCTTTTCGTCTTTTTATCTATATCAGATTATCATGATTTTGTGCACTACTCTGGCTAATCTGGCTATCTGGATAATTTTGTTGTTTGTATGAATTCAGTTTTTCAAACCTAAAATGATGCGATTGTTACCTACCTGGGCACTGTTAACAATAGACTGAAACCCAGATCCACAAAGCCTGTTGATTCCAAGCGCTGGTACATCTTGTGGGATGCCCACTTTGAGAGCTGCGTGTCGAGGAGTGTAGATACCATCTGTAGATGACACCTGGAGATAAAAACCGATATGAGTTCACTACAAGGATTCAAAAATAATCATCAGCAGATTGCAAGTTGTAAAACCATCTAAACAATATAACCTCTCGAGCGCCCGGCCACCGTTCTACGGTGTACTGTTTTACTCCCGATAAGCGCCCGGCCGCCTGTTAAAACGGTGGTCACGCAGTTGTTCCAAAAATATTAAAATGAAGCCTGTGAACAATGTTTGTCTCTTTCCAATGTATAAAATATTGAAGCTAATGAAACGAATAACAGATCTATGTTAAACACATGTATATATTAGACGTTTGTTTATTCAAAAAGTCGAGTACACTTTGAAGTGGGTGATGTCATATTGGTCTCGGCTGCTAGTTCACTTTGTTGCATGATTTTATCGTGTTATAGTTTAGCTATTGCGAAAAGAAACTTTTTGGTAAGTAGCTAATGTTATTCATAATAAATGGTAAGATAATTTTCATTATAATTTTGCTACACAGAACTTGTTAGACAATATTTAGATTACTCTATGTGCCTACCCAAACAAAACCGTTACAAAACTATTCATTTTCTTGTTAAATAAGCCACATTTTCTACTTAAACTTGTGTTTTATTGACAGAGAATATCATTGACTATATTGTGTGATAAATGGAGGAATTTTTAGTATTTAATTAAATCTGAAAAATAAATAAAATAACGATGTGTAACCTTCAACCGTTATACGGTGGCAGGACGCCCCAAATTTGAATATTAAAATGGCGGCGATATATAAATATACCAATGAACACAGAAGTCGTGGAGACGCCTAAAATATTTGAATCTTTTATCGACTCGATATTCCCACGAAAATGTTGGATCGAACACCGTCTACGCTCAAAGCGTCAAGTACTTTTTAATTTTTGTTTTCTTTGATTGAGTTGTTTTTTTTTAATTTATTTTAATATTTTCTATAAGTGTACACAAAAATATTTTTTAAAATGAAAAAAAAGTTATTATTTAATGTAAGTGAAACCTAAAAATTTAAAATAAAAATTAACTTATCAGTGAATTTCGTATAATATACACATTTAAAAGTAAAAAAAATATACGAATAAAAAACGACTCCATGTATTGTTTGTTCCTATTTCTCAGTGTGGCTCGAAATTTCATCAATATTTCCGATTGATTTTAATAACTCTAGCAAAATAGTAGAAATGATAATCTGGCTTTAATGGTTCCATAGTTTTTGTAAATTTTTAAAAGTTAATCTACTTGTGGAAGTAAAGAATGGTTTGTTTTTTACAGCCTCAGCTTTGGTAGTAGTATTTTTTGGTCTGTTTTTTTTTCTTCCCCTAAGATTTTAAAGATCAGATTACTTTTATTACACGTTTTGTTTTAAAACAACACTCGTTATTATTTTTGACATCAGATATCCAAAAAAATATAGAATAAATGTGGATAATTATGGCCAAAAAAGGATTTGAACATAAATGACTTTCAAAGATATTTTCGCTTTTAGGACTTCACTTTCAAATCAATTTCCTTTGACAAATTGATTGACTATATGATTTTATATCTATTTATGCCAATAAGACCTCATATTAGTGAATATATGCATTTTTCTACAGTGACATGCGTAAATTTAAACAATTCTGTGATTAGACCTTTTGAATTACCTCTATTTATAAACAAACTTTGTTTATTTCATCTACTAAACAAAGTCAATTTTATAAAGATTCTGAATATATACATATTGGCTAGTACTTTCATATATATTTACGTCTAAAACGGCATTTAATATGTTGATCAAAAATTTCACAATTTATTATATCTCAACTAATATGATATGTCTTAAATGTTCTATTTTTTTGTTAGAACCTAAAATAAGTTTAGTTAATGCTTAGTAGAATATCTACCCTATTGTAGCTGGTAAACCTATGTATGTAAGAGCTTTACCATTTTAAATTATTATTTATTTTTTTAACAAGTATCAAAATATTTATTTATAAGATTACCGCCATAACATGACCAACAACGACTGAGTCAATACTTGTTGGTGGTAACCCAGCCTCCTTTATAGCAGCAGCCGCTGCAATTGTTTGAAGCTCAGTGGCTGAAGTGTTTCGGAACACCCCACCAAATGTACCAAATGGGGTTCTTTTGGCACCAACTATGAATATTCCTGTAACAATATTATAATTTAGAGCTAATTTACAAATAACTAAGTGTTGTTACTCAGCTTGCATAATTTATAGTACTGTGCAAGAAATTCCAATTGAGATAAAATCAGCTTAGACAAAATATTTAATTTAAACTTTTATCATTATTTTTAAAAAATAATGTACTTATTCAATTTTTACTTCAGAAATTTACTCACATCTATGCCAAATTTCATTACAATTAATTAAGCATTTTTACTATTAAAACATAAATTAATATTAATAATTTAAAATATTAAAAAAGATTAATTATAAATATTTAAAATTTAAATAATAACACATTTATAAATAATAATAAAAATAATCTTTAAGTGGTTTCTTTATCACTTAAAAGTACTTTTAAGATAGATGTACACTGTCAAAAACTATAAAAAAATTAAAAATGCAGATTTTTCAAATGTAGGAAATCATTCATTCATTAAAACAAATTAATTAATTTATATTAATTTGATTATTTATAAGAACTAGAATAAATTTAACAATTCAAAATATCAATTTCATAAAAAAATACATAACAAACATTTTTTTAATTTATTCACATGAAGACTCCGAAGTAAACAACCATAGATTAATATGTACATTTATAAATAAAATATCCTGCTTTTTACATTATCATAAAATTCATTTTTCTCTTTATATTTGTAGGTAAACATTTATTGTCAGATGTCTGCTAACTTTGGGGTCATGATCTATTATTTCTGCTCCAATACCTTCAATGTGCAGTCAGTTTTTTTTTTAAATTATGTCATGTTTTATTTTTATTAGGGCTTATCTTTTCTCTTTTTACTTAAGGTAAGTTTCCATTACAATGTTTTCATTTTCTTATGGAATTATTTCATATTTTATCTAAAAAAAAAATAGTCACTTTCAGGTAGTACTACAAGAAGGGTTTCATTTATTCGGCGGACATAACTGGCCCGTTTACTATGGAAATTAGTACTTACACAAAGACCTCACAAGTTGAAGCGCTTCTCGTTTAGATAACAATATTGACTAAGAACGTGGATGAAGCCGCGCGCAGCAAGTAATATAAGAATTAAGAAGTATACTAGGATATATTGACTTTTTTAAACATCTCGAGTACGTTGGAAT
>NJDC01002022.1:38290-57151 GCA_002245475.1 Calephelis virginiensis | reverse complement strand
TATGTGCTATAGGCTGTTGCTTTTTTCTGTCGGTAGCAACTAACTTCAGACATACTTCAAACTATCACATTTATCTTTCGGTGTGCGCGCGCATCGTAAAAATTCACTCTCATCTTTTTCCCCAATCGCGCCAAAAGAAATATAACTTCAAAAAAAATAACATGTACGTAACGTACGTGTGAAGTAACGGTGTAGGTAAGTATTTCATCAACTAGGTTTAATTTACATACTGTTTCATATTTGTACGTGACTCAGGACTACCACATCGTTGACAATCATATTATTACTTACTCGTAGAATACCTAGGTACATATGTGGTAATGATTTTTTTAGCCTATACTAGTATGTTATCAAGCTACCTGGCATGTAAGCTAACAAAATACATGTATATGAAACATGTATAATATCTTCATACGAAGCCTCAAGAACTCTACATAAAAACACAGTAATTTACTTCTTTGTCTTTACTTTTACCGATGCCATCCATAAATTAATGACAACTTAAACTTTGGAATAGTTTCGGCTGCACTTAGATAAGTACGTTAATAATGTTTTAATCTACCTATACAAATTTGATTTAATGGTAGCTTAATTATTGTTGTCTGTATGTGTTGCCGTTAAGTCTTTCACTAGATATACTTGGATATATAAAATTGTTGTGTCTGTTTGTAATAATAGTATAATCGTTTTAACTACATGCATATGAAAGTATATATACGAAACATATACCAAAATAATATTTTCCGTCCTTCTGTCTGTTTATTAAATAAACTTGATTCTAGCTAATCTCTAAAATGGCTTGGCCGATTTTGACTGGGCTTTCACTGGATGATGTAATAAGGAAACGGGTTCTAGCGGGCCAGCGTCGGGTTTTATTTCTTGAGGTCCAGGGTTCGATCCCTGGGTCGGGCGACGAAAAAAATTAGAAAATGTATATTTTCAATTTTCTATTAAATGACTTTGCTCGGGATTGGATATGTGCCCGGTTAGCGACAAGCTTGCCACCTATCACATTGTGGGACTTAGTGTCTTCGGCTAGTCGTGGGTGCCCTGGCTGTACCTCTGCCTATTCCTTCGGGAATATGGGCGTGAAGATACTTTTTTTTATAAATAAGTAAATTAAACAACTTTAGTGAAATTTTACGCGCACGTAGTCGCGGGCTCAGCTAGTTTACTAATAAGAAGTTGTATTATTAATAGATTCACGTGTAAATCTTACGTATTTTACAGTATTTCAGACATAAAAAGGCACGTCTAAAATGTTATCTTCCTAAAGTTAAAAATGAGATTATACAAATATTGACTCAGTCTGCCTAGATTGGTGATACAGGGACAGTTAAACATTCGCTCACATCTTTATTCTAAAAAACTAACTAGCATCCACCTGTGGCTCTGACTCTTTGTTTTGATACAGATGGGTTTTTGTTAACATAACACACATATCTTCAAGCCAAGCCCACTACAGTAGGTAGACAGAGAGGGTCGAGTGAGAAATATCACTTGCCTGCATATCTACCGAATACACAGAGTGCAGAATCCACATTCATACAAACAACCCAAATACTCGTACCTACATCTATACACACTCGCAATAAGTACAATAGGTACCTATGTTTTGTCGATCTTTCATCCGTTCCTAATTCTTTCCACATGGCAGAAACATGTAATTTCTTATGGTTCAAAACTTTCTTTTAATCCCACTCCTTCTCGGATCTCTCTGTTGGGAATACGGTCAGTGTGATTTATTTTAGCGCTATTTCTTTTTTAAGACCTACTCTACTCTCGCTTCCATACAACAACTTTGGAATAACCACAAAATTATTCAAAGCTAGTCTCACATCCAGACTGAAAGCCTCGCTTTGAAATAGGTTACCCAATGCTCAATTCACATTATTCCCTGCACACACTCTTCTGTCTATATCCTCAGGATACCTTCTATCCCTGTTAAAAGCACTGCCTTAGTAATACGATTTTTTTTATAGGTGAGAGGTCAGCGAACTGGCTCCCCTGATAGTAAGAGATAACCGTAGCTGAAAGAGTCGTTATGGTGGCAGCCGGCAGGATTAAAAGAGCAGTGGATCCCTACCCAGACAAATTGCAAACCAGTTCATGCGCTTGTTCCAGCTTTATCTCCTCAACTAAAACTTTCACATTCGTTCCGGTTACATCTCTTTCAAAGACCATTACGTCTTTTTCTTCGCATTCGTTATAAGCAATACTACTAATACTTAGAAGCAATAAACTGCGAAACTTAGATAAGTTACTAGGTAAATTTTTTTCTATAAGTAGGTACCAATACATACCTGGATTTCTACATGGAAGGACTCACGGGCTGGTACCACTTTCTTTTTCCTAGCGGACCTATAGCGGTATTAATATATATAGGTTTTCGTATTACATGCACTTCTAGCTAATCGGAACTACTTACTTTAACTTCAAACGTTATATTTTTGAAAAAAAAAACGTTGCAAACTTCTTAGTAATAAAAAAAAAAACAATTTGTCAATTGATTTTTTTTATCACAAATCAAAGTTCTACGTACGCAACGAAAATGGAATTAAGTCGAAAAGATTTTAGAGCGATTTTAAAAGTTCTCTTTCGCCGCAAGACTGTGTCCCTTTTCTTTGAAATGCTTTTGGGAGAGAAGAATCTTGCTTGAGCACCGAGAGGCGATGGTTTGGTGAATTTGAGAAAGGTCGAGTTTCCTTACATGACGAATTCCGTAAAGGGCGGCCTTATACTGCAGTTAACAAAAATAACGTGGCTACTATTAAGCGGTTAATTCAAGAAAACCCTCGGATTACCTGTGAAGCAATTCGAGGACTATTGGGAATTAGTATGAGCCGAATACAGAAAATTTTACACGAAGAATTGAAAGTTCGGAAACTTTGTTGTCGTTGGATTCCTCATGAACCGACAGCGGAGCAGAAGTGGGCTCGCGTGGAATAGTGCTCACAGATGCTACTGAATTACGACCACGGACATTCTAATGCTGTTTATGACATTGTCACAGGAGACGAAACGTGGATTTATCGTTTTGAACCGAGAAAAAACAGCAATCTTGTAAATGGGTGTTTGAAAATGAGAATAGGCCAACAAAAGTGAGACAGGCGAGAAACGTTGGTAAAAAAATTATCGCACTTTTTTTCTCAGCTACGGGTCCCATCTGTACAATTCCACTTGAAGATCAAAAGAGTGTTAATGCCGAGCGGTATCCTATCATTTGTTTACCCAGGGTGTTAAAAAAAGTTCGCGAAAGACGTTCGATAACTCCTTCTTCACACACGGCTAAACACACAAGGTCATTTTTAGCTTCTGAAAAAGTACATCTCGTCACTCATCCTGCGCATAGTCCCGACCTAGCACCCTGTTATTTCTGAATTTACCCCAAAATCAAAGAAGATTTGATGAGAGGTTTTACGTTTACCAGAGGCAGTGATAGCGTTCAATCAGCACGTAAAAACATGCTTTCAGATCTGTGGTCCTCCTGTTTAAAAAAATGGTTCGATCGCATGAAAAACTGTATAAAATCTAAAGGAAATTATTTTGAAAAGCAATTAACATAGCATTTTGGTCATAGCATGTTGTTTTTTTAAGTTACGCAAAACTTCTATTGTGACCTACGTAGCTGTGTGGAATATCAACTTCAATGAGTTTTTTTAATGAAAGGTCTACATTAAAATTTCTGCCGTGTAAGTTAGTTTTTTTATCAATGAAAAGGAGATCATCGGGTAAGTTGATCGCTAGATAGTAACCGCCGCTGCTGACAGCCACTCAGGAGTGTTAAAGATTCTTTCAGAAATAAGTGCGATGACGTTGGGGATACGAATACAAGAAACGATTTTGAAGTCTATTCCTTCAGAAATACCGCCGTTACTGGTTCCAAAAAGGTGATCAAGCTGAGAAATGTAGATAAAGAGTTTGCGATAAAGTTGGGTAACATTTTTCTTTCATCGTAGGACTGAGGGCTTAAAACACAATGAACCTTATCACAATAAAGTATAATGAACTTTAGATTAAGTATATCGTCCAATGCAATACTTGTGTTATATTACGATTTACAATACAAATATTATGATAATTGCAAATTACACTCGTTTAGCCGAAGTACGAAGTAAGAACGCGCGAAGTTTCAGATGAAACAAAGTCTAATGGCAGTACCTACCTATTACATGTAAAAAAACCGGCCAAGTGCGAGTCGGACTCCCGCCCGGGTTCTGTACTGTCATCTAGTAGTTAGTTGCAAACTTACTAGTAGGTTTTCGATACATATTCTGGCAGCATGACGATGCTCTCGCGAATACGTGCGGCTGTGTCTCGCTTCGTATTGTTACTTCCCCCGCTACCCGCGTGGCCGTTGCTTAGCAATCGCCTTGCGCTCGCGCGACAACCACACCACGGCGCGGCGCTCGCACACGTTTACATGCACAGATTATTTTCATTTTGTGAGTTTTTATGTATAAGATTAGGTATTTATTTTTATAGTTAATATATTTCTAAATATTTACTCACAAATATTTAAGTTTTTACCTGTTGATTAAGATCGAGTAAAACTTGCTTAAAAATTACGTTTGTTGTATGGGGGCTCCCATCTCTTTAATATTTAATGTTTGTTTGTTGTTATTTAATTACTTATTTTGAAAGGTAATATACAAGTAAATATTCTGTGAAAATTTGAAGCATCTACCTGTTACCTTTTTTATAATGAGCAAAAAATGCGAATAAAAGACGTTTAATGTATGGGGACCTCCCTTAATATTTTTTAAAATTTTTAGTAAGTATTTGTTGTTATAGCGGCAACGGAAATACATCATTTGTGAAAATTTCAGCTTTCTAGCTATCACGGTTTTTGAGATACAGCCTGGAGACAGACAGACAGCGGAGGCTTAGTAATAGGGTTCCGTTTTAACCCTTTGGGGACGGAACCCTAAAAACACAGGGCTATTATGCAACGTGTAATCATCGAGCAAAAGCAAAATTCTTTGATCAATTTAGATACGTAGTAACGAGTAAAAACTTATATACCTACCATTGTTAACGAATTTCGTTCAAGTTGATGTTTTACTTTATTTGAAACAGCTATCGATTTCGTCTAGATTGCATATTATTATTTTTACTATATACTTGGTTCCTACTACTATATACTGGCATTTGCTGTTCATACTTTTGCGCCAACTACCAACACACGTCAAAATTTCTTTAGACGTTGGCCAGCATGATGTAATGGAACACCACCTTAAAATCGACGTCATTTAGGCGAGAAAGCTAAAGTTTGGTATTCAGCTCTTCTCCAGGAACCCGTTGAGATATTGATATGAAAAGTAGCATTTATCATTCTCTAAGGTCTCATCTACTTCTATGCAAAATTATTAAAGTCGTTTTAGACGTTTTGATATTAAATATGAACATACAAACATAAGCACTTTCGCATTTGGCCAAAGTACTTAAAGATTTAATACGGTATTATATTATAATCTTTATTAGGTACACTGTGAGTGAACGGTGTTGAGCTTGACTTCATGAGGTCCGGGTTCGGGCAACAAAAAGAAAATGTGGTTTTATAATTTTCTCATTAAAATATCGTTGCCCGGGATCCAATCTTAGTATGTGCGCAGTTGGCGATTGGTTAGCCACCCATCACATTGTGGGACTTTGTATTCGGCTAGTCGTGAGTGGCCTGGTTGTACCTCTGCCTACATCTTAGGGGCGTGGAGATACTTTTTTCATTATAATGACACAAACAAGCAGACGGGTTTTCTGATAGTAGAAGACACAAAGATCTTAAAGGTAACTAATGTGGGAGTAAAATTAAGTTGATGTTATTGGCTACATTTTAATAAGGACTTTAATATCAAGTTGAACCTTGGAGTACTTTACTCTGTGTTTATGAATAAGACGGCGTAAGTTTACTAGATAACATTTCAGCCAAACTAAACACGACTTAGCTTATTATGCCTAACATGGTAATAGGCCTGGTTGCCGGGGTTGCCTTTTCTTCTCCTGATTGGCTAGGGTTGGAACTGGTGTTAGTGTACAGTAGGTAGACACTTAGATAGGATTAAAATTAATCTACCTTTAAAATTAGTTGTAAGGAATAATTATGAAGCTTAAACATAAACATATAAAAAATATTTTTTAAAATCATAAATAAGTTCTGTGATTTAAATGGTAAAATGTATGTAGATAAGTATTGAATTTCTTTAAATTTAATTAAATATTTGCACACCACAATGTGGTAGGTTCCAACATTGATATGCTTAAATATCTTTGTAACAACTTTTTGTCACATCTTCGGCAAATAAATAAAATCTGATGATCGAATCTACTAATGGTAAGAGACTTCCATGTGTTTAAACACCATAGATGTTGTAGGTGCGTCTCTGTATTGTTTTCAGGGTGTTAGGATAATTATGCAAATCTGGGGGCTAACTTAAAACTCCGTACCGGAAAAAAAGCACTGTCATTATGGTGGCTTGAATAAGCAAGACGATGGTTCCTACTATGGCACGCTACCAACAGTGGCATTGTTTGTAACGATCTATTTAACCTATGTTCGCCTTTAACGAGCTGGTAGAAACGTAGGTGGTCTATTCTACGCAAACACCCGGACCAGCTGGGGGATAACAGTGAAGCTGATATTACTACATTACTACAAGAAAACGTAAAGCCGAGGTCCGGACATATAGCGTCGTCGTAGTCGACTGCTAAAGACGACTATCGCAACTCGTGTTGAAAACACGATGAACTTTCTTTTTGAAGGCAGGATAAATATGTCAGCTTAAGAAATGAGGATACGAAATGGTTTGAATGCCCGATACCGTTATCTGACAATTAACGCGTTGTAATGCAAATAAACGTTTCTGATGCGGCCGAAAAGAAGTTATCACTACTTTGTTAATTGTAAGCGGTCGCTCTATCTGCTATTCCTTGCTTCGATAAGATTACAGTCATATGGCGAGCTCGCCGCCATCTTGTGTTTTGTGTTACGTTTGTGAATTTCTTAAAAAATTACACAGAAATTAAAAGTGATGGTGTGTGAGTGGTTTGGTGTTGTGCTTGTCCGAAATGAGAGATATAAGGTCGATTGCAGTCATGCATAGCGGGAGACCCCTGGAAATCGCTGCAAGAACAATTGAGCCGCATAGAAGTCGCTCTTCCTCTTGGAGTGCATGGAGGCGAAATGGTAATCTGCCTCGTCAAGAACCAAGATTCTCTCTACAGTGTGAGGTACTAATCTAATCATTTATTTAATTCGTTCAAGTAGGTACTTTTTCTGATTCTGTTCCGATGGCTTAGCTAGAACAATCTTCTAATACCATTTGAATAAACAAGTAAATACCTAGTAGGCAAGGATGCACACACACGAAAGAACATTATTGTAAAAAAATGGCATACGGATGATTATTTTTCCATAGGTCGTACCAACTTATTTTATGCTTAGCATTAGGAATTTGATGGCCATTAAAATAGCAGGTACTATCAAGTGTAGGAAGACGAATGACTCTGATATCTGCCCAATAAAGATGTAGGTGCCCATTAAAATACATTTTGTTCTCTAGCTACATTTTTTTTATAATAGTTTTGCGCTAAAGTCGGGTATGCATTTCCTTGCAATCATTAGTCATTAATGATTCACGATTGTCTTTTACCGTCAACTTATACATAATATATTAAATTAAGTATGTTTGAAAAAAAATATACCAACCTATTGCAATTAGAAATGGGCAGAAGAACACACTTTTGCCATTTTTTGATTTATTAGCCATCTGCGTCTGGCTGCGCTAATTAATACTCAAATGCAAATTTGTAAGAACAGAAAAAATGCAACCATGAACTTAGGTATTTCATTAGCACGTGATTCAATTAACTTGATACCTACTTTTTTGTTAGACCGTAGGTACCTAGTACCTACTTTTCTACTTTAGTAGTAGTAGCTAGAAGCTAGGTACATTACTATCCTGTATATACACGTTATAAGTTCTTACCTGCTTGAAGTGAATACTACTTAGGTACATTTTATTTCATTAATTTTTTACGGTCTGTGATTCACTATGACTATCAACGTAACTTGTTTGTGGCTTCTATGAACAAAAGTACCTTCCATATAATTACTGGTACAGACCAAGCTGTAGCGGAACTCAGCACAATAGGTAGGTAGGTATACTGAGCTCAAAGGCAACGAAAACAATGACTGGCATTGCTGATCTTTGCTTGTTTGCTAGAGCAGGACTACATTTTGTCCTGTGCTTAGATGTACGCTAATCAAAGGTATGAGAACTAGGAAATATGGTAATTTTAGGAGGATAGGTAGGTATTAATAGTCAACATTATTCTTGATCGCCAGATGTAAGTAGATACCTATATGTGTTTTTAGTATACGAGTGTATGAATACTGTATGTATGTACTGAAGCAAATTTATCAAATGAACGTGTTACAGTTACTTAAAATTTTTATTATACAATAATTATTCAATACGGAATCAGTTAAATAACTAAATGTTCAAACTTAAATATTTTTTATTCAATTGTTTAATATTTAGTGTATTAGCACTAGAAACACATTATTTACATAAGACATTGAAGATTGGTTAATTAAAAATAAGAAAACGATAAATACTTTATTTTGAAGACATTGTAAAAAGCTATGCGTAAAACGAAGTGTTATGCGTAAAACATAATTTGATATTGACATTATGACAAAGACCTGTCAATTATGTCATTCGATCCTGCCACAGGAGGCGCAGACGATATTTTTTCATGATATTTTAATTTTTTTGTTTGTGTATATCCTATAGTGTAGTGATTATTAGTTTTATTGTTTATTTACTTATTTTTAACCTTATAAGTTAAGTGTTACTGATGAAACCGAATGTCAGAACGCCAAGCAAACAGGCGCCGAGGAAAATTGTATAGCAAACGTGTCATTTAAGCTATTCCAACCGATGATCTACGTAAAGGATCACCAATTGTTTTGCATTCCAATAAGAAATTAGTATATTACACATGGGTGATGGCTTGGCAGTCGGATACACGAGTAAGTGGCACTATTGTTTGTTTTCTGTACATCTACTTAACTATTCCTAAAACATAAGTCCTTGTCCTTCGACATCTTATTTAAATAGTTTGTATTTCTTGTAAACTTAAGAAGTACATTGTATTTAACTCTTGTAAGATTTCATGTGATCCTAAACACGTAATTATCTTATTTACTTCATGTTTTCTATTGCTATGGGATAATAATCGCTACTTATGACTTGTAACTTACTTCAATTCTGTTAAATTAGTCTTTTCCAACATAAAGTTCGAATGTAAATATTGTAATGCTTAGCTAAACTTTTTATAAGAGAATGAAATTTTCTACCATTTAGATTGTGACATTAATATGTATCAAGTTAAGGGTTGTATTCATTGTGATTTCCACACAAATGTAGTTTATAATAATATAGTATATTATCTGTTAGCTTCAAGCTACGCTATCATTTAGGTTTCAGACGAGGATAAGCACAGTTAAAGTGGACTGAAATAAGTGTCATACCAAGTATACAGACACATCTAAAATCTTTTTCCTTGAAATAAATGACCTGGACCCCTTTACAAACATACAAAATGTTCTGTAGAAAATATTGTAATTGTTACATTTTTATTAATCGAATTATATCATTTATGTTCACAAAAGGCTTAGCATCTCAAACTAAGATTTTAAGGAACATTGTGCAACATTTATTATTATAGTGACAGTGGATACCTACATAGAGCATGTTTCAGTTTGGAATAGAAAATGTAAAATGTACAGTGTTGCATAATGTTTCTTGACAAGAAGAACATTACTAATAAAATCAAAAAATCTTACTTCACAAAATATTTCAATATTGATATAATATTAACAATTCTTATTATAATAATCCTGATGGCCATTTAACACCCATATATCAATATTATAAAAACAAAGCCATTTAAAAACTCACTCCAAATATTTCACAGTTGTCATGTTTTAAAATTTGGATAAAAGGGATAAATCAAACAACTGTACTTTTATGATATAAATTAGTATATGTGTACTTATAAAGTTACTTTATATTTAAATGGAAAAGCCTATTATATAAAGCCTATTATATTTAAATGGAATATTGAGGACAGTCTGACTAGATTGGACTGAATATCACATAGTATGATAAGAGCAAGCGAGATAGCTTTAGTTAGTCTTAGACCAATTCAATGGGCTTGATCCTGATTACTGGGTTGCTTGCTTAATAGACCTCTTAGACTGTTCAGTTTGATTCATGCACTGCAGTAGTGAAGATGTCATGGCTTGCGGTGTGCACAATGGCATGCTTAAGTGTGATTTAACATATGGAGTAACTAGTTTTAACTTATATTCAAATCAGCAAATCCTACTCTATTGTAATTTCTTAATCAGATGGTTCCAAAGAAAAGAAAAGAAAAAATATTTATTTGCGGAATATGAGTGTTACAAAGTGTTTTATTTGGGTATTCCAAAATTATTTCCATAAATGTTCCATAAATAAATGTTCTTTTGACCATAGTTATCTTATTCTTTACAATGTTAACAAAACAAAAGCTAGAGAGGGAAGTTTCTGGTGTGACTACTGTCACTGGCTATTGACACTTTCCAATAAGTTAGCATACAATATTAAGTTGTGTGTAACAGCAAGCAGATGCTGTCTTACTACAACTTAGCCTCAGTAAGACTATTTTAATATTGCATAATATATAGGCCTTAGCTTTAATGTCATGCATCATATCAGTGTTGTTTGTACCTATTGGTGCTAAAATATTTGTAGTTTTAGCATATAAAAGTAATTCCCAATCATATTATAAACGAGTTGATTAGAATCAAATATGACAGTTTGTTGAGATAATTGTTGTAATTTTATTTCCTGGTGTAGGGTAAACAAAAAACTTTACATCCCCATCTGGTTGGTGCTCTACTTTTGGTCTGTAGGCCATGTGTATTATATTCCATCAATTATCCCTGTGTCCCATGTAACATCCTACAAGGGGGTAGAGTCTTGCAGCAACTGTTCGGATTGGTGCCACCACCTTACCTATTCCTACAGCCATAACATAAGTGCTTACTGTTGACGTGTTCCGGTTTGGAGGGTAAGGTAGCCAGTGAACTTACTTTTGTCCGAGGTCTAAAATCCCGGCCTCAGGTTGGCAATTAACAATTACCAGCTTAGGTATCTTTAGGCATAGTGAATTTCTTACCATCAGGAAATCAGCCTGCTTGTTTGCCTTCCATATCATAAAAAAATCTGCTTGTTTGCTTCCTTGAATTAAATATAATAGTAATGTAGTAAAAATTTAAAAATTGGAGTCTAGTTTCACTATCCTGTTGTATTTTATTGGTTTGTACTGGCCGAGTAATTGTTTAATAAAGAAAAAAATTGTCCAATTGGTAACCCTCAAAAATAGTAGTAGATTACAATCTAATAATACAAGTACTGGTAGTAGATTACAATGTAATAATTACAATATAGTAAGACTAATATAGTCTATAATTTATTGTTGATAAATATTTTTACATCAATATAAACATATATTTATGTGCGGTCAAATTCAGAAACCTCCTCCTTTTTCGAAGTCATTTTTTATATGTATTATAGAACATTGCAATGTTATGGAAATTTTAAAATTATGAAGTCATAACAGTGGCTAGAATTAAACAAATCTTGTGAGGTATAATGGGCAACAATCAAAGTCCGCAAATTATCAAATAAAGCATTTTATTTAATATATTACATTTTTCCAACAACTTAACATGTCTGTATTCATTCTTAACCAATTTTAACAAATAACTAATATTTTGTATTTTTCAAATAGTGACAGCCTAATTCAAATTGATCTAGTTGTTTGTTGTGTCCGAACAATAACTTAATTAAGTTTAAAAAATATTTTTTTCTATTTAATGTTCAATTAATGGATACAATTTGTTAACTATCCACACCATGGTCTATAAAATATGTTTACTCTTTTATATAGGATTTACCTCTCTAAACTAAAAGCATCACAAAATTTAACAGACTGAGTATGATTAAGTTTAGGACACTTTTTGTTGGTAGCTCACATGCTTTCAGTAGGATAGAAAGGAAACCTTACACTGGAAAGTAAAGTTGTGGGTAACAGGAAGTTGCATAATAATTATGCAACTCATTGTTACCCATAATTTTACTTTGATGTTTTATAATTATTATAAAACATACTAGTAATCATATTTACCAAGCCAAACATTACCAAATAAGAACTACTCAAGTAGATTGAACATGTAAGGAAAAACATGTTATCATTTTTATGGTAATTATTTTGTTTAAAACAATACAACATTATTCGAAAATATTTGGTCATGTGACAGGAAGATGGGTGATTATAATTTTGGGAATGAAAAATAATCTCTTAGCAAATAATTATTCATGAAATATTATGAGTTACAATGTTAATACATTATAAGAGTTTCAGGGTTTATATTTCTTTTTTCATCTTCATATCTCTTAATATGTCTATACACTAAGTCTCTGGTGAGACAGGCAGAGTGAATCATGATTAGTCATAGTTTGTTATGAATTCCACACACTTCTAACTTTATTAGCATTTCTTTACCAAATCCAGCTTCAAAAAAGTGTTATAAAAATGTTCATCTAGGTATCTCTTGCTCATACTTGGTGATGAGCCTTAGGGGGCGTTCAAGTATTATGTAATGCAATTTGGGGGAGGGGGTCTCGTAAAATGTTACGATGCGGTACAAGTGCAGGAGGGGGTCTTTCTTACAACATGTTACGTAACTTAGTAAATATATATATATAACTTAGTATAATTACTGTAAAGGCAATAGAAAGTATACCAAATATAAAAATTGAAATATAACTTTTTGCGACTTTAGTGTAAAAATGGTCACTTGAGTGTTATGTAACGTTTAGAGAGGGGGGGGGGGCACAGAAAAACGTTACAGTGCGTTACAAGGGGAGGAGGTGTGTCAAATATCTTCAAATATAGCTTAACGTAATACTTAAACATTCCCTTAGGCACAAACTGTTAGGTACAATATATATAATCTTATTAAATCCAAGCCAATCCGTTTTGAAAGCATTGTAAAGTAAAGTTTAAATCAAATATTCCTAAAGCTTATGTTTTATTTCTGACTATATTAGACATTTGTGTGACTAAGCCGTTTGTCTGGGTATTTATTAAATTAATATTAGTATGTATGCATATAAAATATTATGTTTTTTTACATATTAGAATTATTGATTAACATCCATAATATGATAAGCTTATAATTTGCTTACTTTGGGGTTAGATCAATTTGTGTAATTTATCTATAGATAGTTATTATCAATGAAATAGAAATTAGACATTATTATTTTCCCATTTATAATAGTTATAAGAATACAGAGATAGATTTTCTTGGTTTTCACATATTACTACTTATACCCCTAAGTAGTTTTATTTAAAATTTAGTTTCAGGTAGTCAATTTCTATCCTGGAATTGTCCCTGTGTATTCAAATTTGTAACCTTTACCTATTACTTTTACTTATTGTTACATTGTGTTTTAAATTTTTCATGTCTTAAAATATTCCATAATATTGTCTAATGCAATGAATATTTGCCTAAAAACACATGTACGTGTGATTAAATAATTAAAAACTTTTATTGTAAGCAAACATACAAAACTTACTATTATCCTAAACTGCCAGCTACTGAATGGAGGTATGATTTATTGATTGATAAGCATATTTACATAACAAATACATATCGAAATAGTAATAATGTAGATTAGGATGGATGTTGACCTGGTTTTAGAAGGAGATTGCCATACAAAATCATGATCATGAGAGTACCTACTTATATTATTTGTAAACTGGGTAGTAATTGAATTTTATTGATAAAAATAACATATACAATACAATAGGGTTGTCTATTGCTTCAATGGAGTTTAGGAAAATAGGACAGGGTTTTTGTCTACAAGGCTTAGTTTCCTGTTTGTTACTGTATATACTGCTTCATTCTTGTACTGTGCCATTGCCATGTTCCTTGCTCAAGAGCAGGATGTTAGTCCATGCTTAATTTTATAATTCTGTTTTTTTTAAAACTATGGTATACAGATTGTAAGCGACACCTATCGTTTTTTCATATAACTTAATTGATTTTCTTTTTTTTTCAGACTGATGAAAACAGTTTCCTGCTTAGGTTAAAAATAGTAGGAGCTTATTCATTAGCTAAAAAGGATATATTTGGTGCTAGGTAAGTTACATATTATATCAACATTCTGTATAATATATATAATAAATAAATATTCACCTCTGTGGTCTAGCCGTTCAGTTGTTGGACTTGACTGCATTAAGTCCCGGGTTCGAATCTCAGGTCAGGCAACAAAAACAAAATTGGGTTTTTTCAGTTTTCTAATAAAAAGAAATGTTGCTTGGGATTGGGAATGTGCCCGGTTGACGATAAGCTTGCCACCTATCACATTGTGGGACTTAGTGTCTTCGGCTAGTCGTGGGTGCCCTGGTTGGGCATCTGCCTACCTCTTCGGGGATATGGCCGTGAAGGTGCTTAATGTGTGAAGCAAAAATTTTGAATCCCTTTTTACGAAAACTGGTGGTCGCCCATTGGTCGAAATTCGACCATAATAAATTTTAATATCTTGTTGCTAAGAACGCCATCTTCATTTCTCAAGACCAGCTACTTTGTTTTCAAACTGTATAATTATAGTTTGTGCGCCATCTTTGATCTTTTATCGTTATCATCAATAAATTAGTTTGTGTGTGTCAAATGCAGGGTAGTATGTGTAATTTTTTATTTTTTGAATTAATGCACTTTATTAACATTATCATTAAAAAATACTAGAGTTCTGCACTTCTCCTACACATAAAGTATAAGTGTGCCAAATTTCATACTCCTCTGTCAGCGTAATTTTCGTAAAAAGGGGTCCAAAGTATTTGCTTCACGTATTAATATACAGGTTGCGCAGATGGAGGAGTATGAAATTTAGTTATGTGTAGGAGAAGGGCAGAACGCTAATATTTTTCAATGGCAATGCTTATAAATTCCATTAAATAAAAAAAATAAAACATTTCATATACTACAATTCATTTGTCACACACAAACAAATATATTGTTGATAATAACAATAAAAGATTGTAGATGTCGCATAAACTATACTCATGAAGTTTGGAAACGAAGTAATTGGTCTTGATAAATACTTATAGATGGTGTTCTTATGAAACAGATAATAAAGTTTATTATGGTCGAATTGTGACCAATTGGCGACCACTAGTACATGGAAATATGATGATGAGATGCCAATAAATAAAAACCCGACAAATGTAACCAACACCCAGGCTCAGAAGTACAAACATCTTGAGGTTTATCACATAAATGCTTCTACATGTCGGCAGTCGAACCCGAGTCTCACGGTTGGTCTGTTGCGTTAGGTGTGTACGCTAACTTCTCGACCAAGCAAGTCGTCAAAGAAAGTAGTACAATATAAAAAAAAACTAGCTATTGCTTGCGGTTTAGGCCTTGTTTTCAAGAATTACACTAAAATTGTTATTTAAAAATATGTTTTAAGATTATTAGGAGAGTATGCAAGGACTATTGGCAAGCGAGACTTAGAGTCCCTAAATTACTGTATGGAGTCGAGATATTGGTATGTCAGATAATGCATGAAAGTAGGAAAAATGCGGCCGTAATGAGAGCGCTACAAAACGTCTTTGGTGTTGCACTCGATGACCGTATTTGCAACAGTGAGATCATAGTGAGAGAGAGTTGGATTGAAATAAAGAAAGAAAGTTAAAAGAAAAATATTCTAGGTGATGTGGAAAAAATCGGAGGTGGACGATTAACAAAACAGATATAGGTATAATTTACCTTATATCATTTAATAGCCGCTCTCAGAGACGTTAATTATCTTTTAATCAGTCATTAATTCGACGTTTTTATAGAAAATTGTGACTTAGTGATAGATTGAATGTTAATTGAAGTCTCTGTGAGCGGTGGTGAGTAATAAATGAGGCGGCCGCGCCAGTAGACTAGCACAATAAGCCTTATATCCCGCCTACAAGTCAGCGACACACCTATTACGTCTATGGTGTCTGTTGTTTTACCACCAGAAGATCTGTGTATTTGTTTGCTGTCGTCTCACACAAAATAAAAGTTTATTCCCGAAGATTATGTTATCCTAATTAATCCGACTCCGCAGAATATGTTCTTAGCCCTAATTACTAAAGTAAAGTAAATAAAATTTTGCCTAAATATTAGTTTTGCATCGCCTCTGCGGTCTAGTGACCACTAAAGCGTCGGACTTTATGTCTTGAGGTTCCGGGTATCGAACCCCGGATCGGACACTAAATAATGAAAATTAAAAAGAAAATGTTTTCGTTTTTCTAATAAAAATAACGTTACCCAGTTTGGATGTGTGCCTTTTGGCAATAGGCTTGCCAATGTGGGACTTAGTCTTTGATTAGTCGTGGCAATGGGTGCCCTAGTCGTGCCTTTACTTATCCCTTCGGGGATATGAGTGTGAATATACTTGTTAATTTTCAACCCCCAACGGGGAAGAGGAGTATTATAAGTTTGACTTGTTTGTTTGTGTGTCTGTCTGTAGCATCATAATTTTGCAACGGATGGACCTATGTCAATGCGAATTTGGGATTTTTGGGTTTTATAGGGTGTTATTGAAAATGTTTAATTTTGGAATCATCTAACACTATACTCAAATTCGTCGAGTTTGTAGTCGTGATTTTTTCTGAAAATTTCTAATTTTCTTAAATTTTCATTTAATAAAAAACAGGCATTCTATTTTATTTGCAATAAAAGATTAATTAAATACATTTTGCTCTGTTTTCAGCGATCCTTATGTTCGCGTTGAGTTGCAGACAGTGGAGGGAGACATCACCGTTGAGACGTTTCTTACGAAAACCAAGAAAAAGGTAGATATAACTAAAGACTAAGACTAAAATAGACTAAATATGCATATATGTGTTGCTGATGGATATACAAATTCACTGCACTATACATAGTATAAAACAATATCGCTTCCTCTGTCCCTATGCCCCTTTAAATCTTTGAAACCACGCAACGGATTTTGATACGGTTTTTTAATAGATAAAGTGATTGAAAAGATTTGTATGTATATTTCATAACCGTGCGAAGCCGGGGCGGGCCGCTAGTAGTATACAAAAGCGCTTTCCGATGTCTGTCTTTATGTATGCGTAGATCTTTAAAACTAAGCAATGGATTTTGATTCTTTTTTTTTAATAGATAAGAGATAAAGCAGTGGTTAAAGAGAATGGTTTATATGTAACATAGAAATTTGTCTATTCGTACAAAGCTAGGACAGGCTAGTTAGTAATACAGTTCGCTGCTTTGTGGTTCACTTATCATCGCTAACTTAGTGTTAATGAGTCGGCGAAAGATTATTATTAGATTTTCGCTTGTTGATTGGGCCTCTCGGTGTAGATTAGACCATCTTCCCCTCTGCTTATCAACGTAAGATGCGAGCATAGATAAAATGTTTTTTAATCAAGGTCGCTGGTGGTAGAGCACCGTACAGGGAAGATATAAAGATGTAAGATATTCCTATTATCTCCGGCCAAGTTAAACGAATCAAATCTAGCCCCAAAGAAAGCAAAGTGTAACGTTTGTGCTATGGGTGTTAGTCAACGATACTAATACGTAGAAATACTTCAATAGATATCAGAATAAATTTGATAAACACCCAGACCCGGATATTAGACAATGATATTAATACGTAGAATACTTAAATAGATATCAGAATAAATTCAAGAAACGCATATACCCGGAAATGCAGATATCTAAATGTTTATCACACAAATGTCGACCTCCGTTGAGAATAGAACACAAGCCTCGAGGTTTGTTGGGGCAGTTAGGCATGTACGCTAGCCCCTTGACTCACGAAGCAGTCAAGATCAAATAAGGAGGGGTTCTACCGCCTTTGTAGAAGTGTATCGCTATAACAACTATTATGGTGCTATAGTGAGAGGCTGGTTCTCATAATAACTCTATTACAGTAGTCACAGGACAGCGGTGGACTAAATAATAATAATAATAAATTATCTTTATTTCACATAAACCTACAAGAGGCACTTGTGACGGGTCTATATAATAATAAATCTACAACCGGATCGGAACGCGGCCGCACACTGAGAAAATCCGGCAAGAAACTCAGCGGGCTTGTCTTTTTTTCTTAGTTTACAATATATTTACAATAATTTATGTAATGATACATTATATATTGTAAGCGATTGGCATGAGGAGCAATTAATCCCAAGCAGTCTTATCTGCTAAATATTCAGCAATGTTATAATAACCCTTTTGATTTAATTTACATTTAACACATTTCTTAAATTTATTAATTGGAAGTTCTTTCATATAACTTATAGCATGTATTTAGTCTAAAGACTACGGTTGTCTCATTACATCAGTGAAGCCGCTTGTTTGTTTACCGCCTTACCACTTAAATAGAGATTAATGTATACATCACATGAACGTCATCTGAATACAGCCTTAGACGCGACTTGACGTGTCTGAATATTTTGCATACATATTTTTATTACCATTTTCAGACTCTGAATCCAGTATGGAACCAAGAATTCGTGTTCAGGGTAAGACAATAGTTTTTTCCATATAAATTTTTAACAGGTTAAAACATGAGATTACTTATATATTGAAGATAATCCAGGATAAATAAGAGATTTTTGCCTCAAAAAGTTGCTGCTGCAAGAGTAGATTGCAATTTTTCCTTGCGTAATTTTTTATTTTTTTTTGGAAAAAATGTTTATCAGCAGGTAACAAAGAGCAAATTTAAAAATTTCTAATTT
>NJDC01002022.1:20783-37763 GCA_002245475.1 Calephelis virginiensis | reverse complement strand
GATGAAAGCTGGGTTCACCACCATACTTCTGAATCAAAACAACAATCCAAACAGTGGAAAAGATCAGACTCTCCTACACCGAAAAAGGCTAAGGTCGTTTTGTCGACTAATAAAGTCATGACTTCTGTTTTTTGGGATGCGAAGGGCATTATTTTTGTAGATTATTTACCGAAAGGTCAAACTATAAATTCTAGTTATTATTGTAACCTTTTACGAAGACTCCGGGGAGAAATAAAAGAAAAAAGGCCGGGAATGTTGCGTAAGAAAGTTTTGTTTCATCAAGACAATGCATGTGTTCACACTTCGGTTGAAACAATGTCTGTATTCGCCGGATTTAGCCCCCTCGGATTATCATTTATTTCCAAATTGAAAAAAACACTTGGGTGGCTCGAAATTTTCGACCAAAGATGAGGTGATAGACGCAGTAAACGACTATTCGCCGACCTTCCGGAGTCTTTTTTTTCCGAGGGGATAAACAAGTTGCAGGTTCAGGTGGAAGAAGTGTGTTGAGCTAGATGGAGACTATGTCGAAAAATAAAAATAAATTTAGACCCACTTTTCTTTCATTTTCTTGGTCGGGCTTAGAACTTTTGGATCCACCCTCGTTTGAGTAGTAAAACATCGGCTAGTCGTGGGTGGCTTGGTTGTGCCTCAACCTACCTTTTCGGGGATACGGGCGTGAAGATTCTTTACTAGTAAAACATTTCGAATTTAACTCAAGCGAAATAAAATCTTATGTGAAGCGTAAATTAAATCAATTAAAAATGTAAGTGGCTGTGTTGGTCGCAGGTAAAGCCTCAAGAGCAAAAGCTGGTGATCCAGGTGTTCGACGAGAACCGACTGACGCGGGACGACTTCCTCGGGATGGTGGAGCTGCCGCTGGCCGGCGCGCCGCTCGAGACCGCCAGCGCCCCGCGCCCCGCGCCCCTCAAGTATCCGCTGCGCCCGCGCAGGTCTGTGTAAGTATACTGCATGAGCGTGCTTTTTTATTTATTTCTGTTTTACCTTTATTTTTTTTATTTTTCATGTAATAAGACAGTTTTTTATAACCTTCAGTTATAAAAAAATGACCTCCTTTTTTTCTGTGTTTAATTTTTGAAGTTATCTCTTTGATTGAATATATAAATTCACAAAAGATTATTCCATCCATCCATCCATCCATTGTAAGTTTTTTTTTCAATGGTTCACAATAAAATACTTATTCCATTGTATAACCGCAAATTGGAATGTAATGAAAAAACGCAAGTTTTTATTTAGTTTGGTCCTAAAAGCCTGACCATGAAATAGATGTCTAGATGTCTAGTAAAAAAATACACTCTACATATTTTTTATAAGACAGCGAACCTGTAAACTGCTCTTCTGATGATGAGAGAAAACCGACGCATATAGACGCTATTGATGTGATTGGTGAATCGATAAGTATTGCCAGGTCTTAGACTTCTTGCACAAGTCTACCGGCTGCCATGCTTCCCAACACAGAACACGACAATGACGTTGTGTCGGCAGGAATAGGAAAGACAGTGCTACCATCCGGTCGAGCTCCTACACAGCATGTTACCTCTTTGCTATGACTATCTATACTGGTGGAATAATAAATTAACCACCAACAGGCGATTGGGTCGTCATATCCCCACGCCAAAAGCTGATGAACGTCTAGTTATTGCGGCAGAAATATTATTAGAAAGGAGTCTAACATAACAAATATGTAGTAATGCAGTTTCTATTATATTTCGATGTACAGTTTTAATTAAGTCAGTCAGGCTACTCTTAAATCTCGATTTCATGCAAATTCGAAATTTAAATCCGAAAAGTCATTTTAGGTACTTTTGACCATAATACTAGTGGATGATTAACATTAACACTTTTTGGAAATATGTGTTAATAATACGCTAGTACTTTGTTCAATAATACCTTAAATGACTTCTTTAACTGATTTCCGATTTGCACTAAATCGAGATGCAAAAGTAACCTAACAGTACAAAATAACATTCAAAAATAAGAATATTCAGAGCTGCAGGGAAGGCCTTTCTTAGTTTTAAAGAATAATTTATATCGATTGTAGTTTTCTTCTCTCTTATTTATTTTCTGTTTTAGTTACCTTTTATTTTTCTATTAGTAAAGCTTCCTATTAAAACAACTTGCGCAAGGTGCTTACTTCGATGTGCTACAATTTTAGCATCTGTGTGGTAGGTGTTATTAGCGTGTGATTTTCTCTCTATTATTTTGCTAGTAATTTTACGAAAATGTTTTTTCTCTTAACTCTAGTTATCAAGTTATTTTTAACGAACTCTAAGAACGAGGAGGTTTTCAATCCGCATATTATATCGTTTTTATGGTACGCTATTTCCCCGCTAATCAAGATAAGGTTTCAGTGTTTTTTTTTGTAAGGTATATATAAGTGATATGTGTCACTTTATATTTTTTTTTATTTATCTAGATGTAGTAGCAATATAGGAGTCGCTGTTTATTCGTGGGTGTGTGTGTGTGTGTGAACTGTATTATGACGTAATCACTATATAGTATAAAACAAAGTCACTTTCCGCTGTCTGTTATGTATGCTTCGATATTTTTTGTATAGTACAGAAAATTCCATGTATTGTGACGAAGCCGTCAAAAACGATTTCCAGAACTTGTCTTTGTGTCATTTTTAATACCATAAGACGACAAATAAGCCCATTGCTCTACCGATAGCAAGAGACAGCCGTGGCCCATAGATACAATAGATGTTGTAATTGTGTCGCTGTACCTACTGAATCGCGGGGTGTTAGGCATATATGTTTTTGAGGGTCGGTAATGTAGAAAAAAACAATTACTACTTAAGGAAGATGTATTTTTTTACAGTGAAATGCACTAGCGAATGGGTATGACATGGTTACATTTACGTTTAGTCAAAGATATCGCCATTTACACTTGACCGATTTTGATCAAGGCTTAGATTAAGTTGTTCTTCTTCAATTACGCAAAAGCGTTTAGAAATAACTCAGTAGTCTTTCCTATATTAGGTTTGGAATCCTCCCTGGAACATTTTGTCTCATCTTTTTTCTGAAAGTTATTTAGTTAACGGACACGTCATTCACAACTTTTAATATTTGATAAAGTGTGCAAAAGAGAACAGTAATAGTCCTCAAGGCGCCAATCTTAAAAAAATCTAATGTCACTCGATCGATTGGATATTCTTTCAGTGCTCGTTCTCGAATCCGCGGCCATATTGAGGTGTACCACGCGCTGGTGGGGAGGGTGGGGGAGACCGAGACGGGGGAGCGCGTGGAGGAGACCCCGGCGGACGGCTGGGAGCTGGTCGAGCCCCCGCCGCAGGTCGGGAACGTGCAGCCGGTGAGTAAAGTTAGAATAAAAAAAGAATGCTTAATATATGTATGCATCAAAGTTAGAATAAAAAAAAACTGATATCCATATCGACCAGAGACCGCTACTTGTGCACATCGTAGTACGACAGGATCATAGCCACACAAAGATTCGTCGAAGGAAAGAAAGCCTGCAGACAGCTTGTTGTGCAGTTTGTTATTGCCACGTACGTAAGCACGGCGCTAAATATACGTTGCATTAAAATTCGATGCTGACGCTTACTTGATGTACGATGACATTAAAGTATACAATTGAATATTGCAAAATAGAAAAATATTCATATTCAAAATTTTGTTTGTTTGACACAAGCTCTGAAACGAAAACGTTTCGTTGTAAAGTGTGGTGCTCATGTTTTGTGAGTACAAACATTTCTACGACAACTAACTTCAGTACGTTCTATTTAATTTGCACTTTTAAGCTTTATTATATACAACTAGCATTTGTCTGGGGCAGTTCCAATTAATTATACAAAAGATTAATATTTTTTATAAGTTATTGTACGTATTTTTTATTTATACAAAATGGCGGTGGTACTTATTTATGGTGGCGTTTTGAGTGAGTATGTGTGATTTACGAGCAATTTAGAAACATTGAAAATCAGATCTTGGAATGAATTCTTCTTTTTCTTTCTTCGTCGTCCTTAACCTGTCTGTTTTTCGTATGGCAACTAGGTTCCGTGGGGTTACTCTTTAATTTCGATTTTATTCAAATTGGAAATTGGAATCGGATATGTAATTAAATGTTTAAAATCCACTGTGTTCAAGAGTACCTAAAATGACATATCCAATTCAAATTTCCAGTTTGTGTGAAATCGAGATTCAAAAGTAATCTTACTGGTCCTAAATCGCATTTTTATCGCAATTCGATTCAATCATAAATCGCTATTTAACGTCAATTACCAATTATTATTTCTTTATTCTTCAATAAATAATACGAAATAGATAAACAAAAATCGCAATATGAACGTCCTGTGTGTGAGCACACTACATTTTATTTGCACATTACTTTAAAGGTTTATACACCATCTCCGGTCACCAGTATAGGATAATTCAAAAGTAGACAATACCATTTGTTTTAACTAAACGCTATTCCAGTTAATGTAATCATTTTTTTCTGGTCGTAAAACTCAGTTTCTTATTGTTGTATTTTGTAGAAAAGTATTAATAAATCGTAAATATTGGAGGGTGAAAAATTTGACTTTTTCTTATCTAGCAGCTTATTATGTTTGAAAATAAAATTTAATAATTTTAATTTTAGAAAAAAATGTTTTTTTTTTTAAATATTTCTTATTTCATTTTATATTCTTTCTTATTTTATTAAATACTAGCAGCCCGTCACAGCTTCGCACTTGAGGACAAACTTCTATGTTATTTTATGCATATAAAACTTTCTTTTGTATCAAAAATCAATATCCGTTACGCAGTTTTAAAGATCTAAGCATACATAGGGTCGAATAGCTGAAAGCAACTTTTTTTATACAATGTAGTGATTTTTATCAAACATATTTTAATTCATCGTCTAAATCTTCAACTAATGAATAAGCTAAATGTATATAAATAAATAAACAAATAACTCGGTGCTTCGGGTTTTAAAAAATTGTAAAAAATGTAAAAAGTAGTTCCTGGATCTATAAGCTACACATCGGTGACCGGTCATTCTGTATAAATCCCAGCACATTTACTTGATACTGTATATTTACAGGCGATTGGAGGGGACCCATTACCACCAGGATGGGAGGAGAGACAGGACGCGAACGGACGCACGTACTACGTGAACCACGTGGCCCGGTCCACGCAGTGGGAGAGGCCGACGTTTACGTAAGAAATGAAATATTATATGTATAAGGAAGGCTCGTAGAGGGGGGCTAGTTTTTCAGTTTTCTACCGGATGCACTTCTGAGAGTACACCGGTACTATTTTTTAGTTAAGACTTGAGACGTACGTAGGTACGTACGTAGGTGGGTAGGTACCCAGCTTTGGTTGATATATTTTGTATACGAACGAAAAAAGTAGCTGTTTCCTTGTTATTACTACAACTAAAGCGTCTTTAAAAATGTTGGACGAGAAAGAATGTTAAAGTTAATATAAAAAAAGTCATTTATTGTGACAATAACATATGTACATAGACAAACTAAGCGCTAGTAAAAAAAGCTACCAGTTTATCCTCGGTTATGATGGTACAAACATGGGTGGTGCATTAAAATTAAATATGTCAACCAAATTCCGAATAATTAAGTTTTTTTTGTCGATATCTCTAAAATTCATTTATCACATCTAGATTTGATGGCAATAGGATCAACTACACTCTTTCAAATATATTTTTTTTAATTCAGCTAACAAATGGCGGTGAAATCGACTACTATAGGTTAAAAAAATATAGAAGTCGAACACATAATCTCCTTTTTTTTCAAGTCTATTTAAAATCATATTTACACAATTACAGAGTCAATGGTGATGATTCTGCAGTTCACAAACTAAACTTATTTTAGTTGCATGCTTTTTTTTTCAACTGAAACAAAAGCAAAAGAACATTTTATACATATCAGAATAGTCTGGACATAATAAATTGTGGCGTTTCAAACGTCAGAAGAAATGCTGTGAACAGACTTATTTGGCGGCTCGAAAAGTATTTTGTCTCTTTCTATTACTTTCATTGAAAGAAGATAGAGATAACTAAAAAAATGTTTAATGAGTGCGCAATAAAATTACTACCAGTGTATAAATAATTAATTGATAACAATAATTTAAAAAAATCTGTTATTGCCTATGTCTTCTATATTTGATATGGCTAAGAAACATTTCGATCACGTCAGTTTTCAAATAAAAAAAAATCAAATCGATGTCAATCCATCTGTTCAATATGATGCTACCGACAGACATAAACTAAGTTTTAGAAGAAGAAAGAAGTATTTTAGCTTCTTACAAGATCACTTATAGTTAAGTGATCTTGTAAAAAGCTAAAATAACAAAAAAACATATATCTACGAATCGGTATTGATACCTGACCCACATTGAACAGTCGCAATATGAGTACGGAGTCTCAAGCGGAGCGTATGGAGACAGCGGCGACGGAGTTCCAGCGGCGGTTCCACATCTCCGCGGACGACGACCACTCCTCCAGCCCCTCCGCCACGCACCACCAGGTAATGTCAACCTTATTCATACTGAGATGAAGTGCAATTTACATTGACACATATAACACATTATATGTACGACATAATCTACATTAACACACAGATACTGGCAAGCTTAAGTTTGCATTGAATGCATTAAAAAAGTTTAATGTCCCTAGTGTAGTATTGATTCGGTTATCGAGCGCGTGAATGGTCAATCCGCACTGCGTGTACGTGCCACTTTATTGGTACACGTAAGTACGTCGTTCAATGTTCAAATAGTTTGCCAGCAACTGTACGTTAACTTTTAATATGCATTTTAACTAATTTGTCTTCCATTTTGCTTTTATATAAGCAGTATATTTTTTATTTTAGCATTTTTTTACGCTTAGGTTCAAATTTTATAAGTTTTAGATCGACGTCAATAGAAAAAGAAGACGAAATGTCGACGTATAAATTTATATCGTTGTGGTTCGATTGGTTAAGAGAGTCGACAGTGTATATGCCGAAGAGCGCTAGTTCAAATTCATTTCATATCATTTTTGCGTTTTACATTACATGTTAGGTTTTCGTATAATTTTGTTAAGATTGAGACAGCATGACTGTCCTACCGACTTATTTGTTCATAACACATGCCATGATTTAAAGTATCTAATGAAAACGCTATAACACAATCATGCAATCATGATATATTAAAAAAAAAATCATAACGAGTGCATGATATCTCTAACAAATTTTTTTGATCGCCATACGTGTGTGGATTTTAAAAATTACAGGTCGTAAAATATTTTCCTTTAAAAAAAGGTCTTAGCAATATTAGAAAATGTGTGACATAACAAATACTAATCAAATGACAGTGCTAGAAAATTGGCAGAAAATCTTAGGTTGCGCTGGCTGGATATGCCTGTGTAATTAATTTTGATTGCTCTAGTTGTAAATACGCAATACTCTTAGACTTTATTTTCATAAAACTTTTTTTAAATATATGTATTTCTTTTAAATTACAAGCAATTTGCTGAAGGATTTCCTTAGTTTTTTCTGCGATTCACGTTAATTTCGTTCTGATTTTAACCTTCGAATTTTGTCTTAATAAATTTTTAATTTTATAAATAATATATTGGTATTTTATGATTAGTAAATTTATAAAATAACCTTTATATTACCTCAATTTAAAGTTTAAATATTGCGTGTTTATTTTTCGCACTTTACAAAGTATATTTAATTAGTGTCTTTATTATTATTTAAAATCTCAAATTAAATACATTCTTCACATTAATGATGTTTCAAAAATATTTTTAAAACCTTGTTCCGAAATTATGTTTTTCCTTTTTTTTTCTTTAAGTTTATCCCAATTTTCTCAATTTTAAACCTGTCCCGAATTTTCACGAGTATTTTTAAACTAAATTTAACTGAATCAATCCATGCCTCTTTTCGAGATTCAGCGAGACTAACGAACGAAAACAAACTAGTAATGTTTTTGTTTGAAAACGTTTGTTTAATTTGGCAAAACTCTATTGATTCTATGCACCATGACATAAAAATAATAGAGAAAAATGTTGAAAAAAATAATTAAATTTGGTAATTACAAACGTGTGAAGCTTCCAACAATTTAAAGCATATAAATGCATTACCAATACTTTTCGTAGTTTCGGAAATATAATTGCAGGCATTACGTTGATAAAGTATGCGTGCTGTTTTCCAATAAAAAACTGAAAAATTACACATTCATTTAATCCTAAATTAAATGAAAATTAAATATATAGGTACAAATAAAGATGTAATTATATTTTAAACTTTACTTTTTTTTGTTGAAAACTGTGCAATTTACGCACACACAGAGCAGACTCAGAGTTTTCGTAATTGAAAATTACATTAAGAAGGGCAACAATGTATTTATAACGGAGGTAACGTTGTTGCGCACTTACAAAAAAAATTTGAAGCTATCGCTATATTTTTCAACGATAGAAAGAGACAAAACATGTTTAGTGTTATTATGTCCGGACTAACCAGACGTGTCTAAAATTTTTCTTATATTTTGTTTTATTGTAAAAATATAGTATACACTTAAAATAAGTTTAGTTGGTGTTCAGCAGCATTACCTCAATTGAGTATTAAACACAGACTAAAATAAATAGAATTTTTTAATAAATATTTTAACGGTTTAAATATTAGAACGGTTACTTTTGAGCACTAGTAAATTTATATGTGAGTGAAACATTACATTTTTACTGTCTTATTTTACGAAGTTAATTATCTTTTTTTCTTGACTAATATTTTCTTAATATAATATTTTATATATTATAATGAATTCATTCTTTAAGTATGCTTTGTATAACCGCCCTAAACGTTTGATAAATTATATAATCTACAAATTAGAAGACTGCATGAATGTGCTTTCTTGCATGTTACATAGGCTGTTATGCCAATTATTGCATTCTGTTGGTAGAACATGGTTTTTATTTTAAAAAAGTCAGCTTCAATTATGTCCCATTAATTTCTTCTAACTGAGAAATTTAGGATCAATTTTAAAGTTTGTTAAAGTGTTAGCTTTTAGACCTCTTGAAATGGTATGTTATAAATAAATGTATTAACAAAGTAAGGGCGAGTTTCGTGGTTTTAGTACTCAACATACTAGTTTATACATTTGCAATCTATTATTTTCCCCTACATTTGATAGTTATGTATTTATCACTGTTCAATAATCTAAATCACAAATGTTAGTAAATGATTTATTGCATTATGACAAATTTAAAATAGTTGAAAAAAATGAGTTTTTTCGGCTGAGAAAATATATGCCCCGAATTGACGTCTGTCATTTCTTGGAGACTTTGCTGTTGTTGTGTTCTTGTTAAAAAGTTGTGGTGTCTAAAGACGACGTGAATACAATACCATCAAAAAAAATCTTTTTGTTTTTATTCTATTTTTAAAATTCGAGACTTATTTTAAACATTTTAGTCTAAATGTAATATTCATATAATTGCGAAATGACAGTTTTATTTTACACAAAAATACAGGTCCATTCTGTTGTTTATAACTAATGCGATCATTACTAATATTATGTATCAAAAGCGCATGGCATTCTAAACAGCATTACATAGTTTTCTGTGAAGCATGTTTTTAGACCTTACTAACACGATATGGGAGTAAGATAATTTTACACTGTTGCATATACGTTGGGGTATTACATAAACCTACTAACGATTGATATCATTTCATTTCTATATCATGTAAATAATAAATTTTATTCCTCGACTCGGTGTTCCCGTACATTTACCGAGCTTTGATCTTATGCGTGTGTCACGGCTTCTTAAATATTAGATAAATATACATTTGAAATCAGTGAATTTAGGGAAATAAGAGAATTATTTTAAAATAATATACAAACGCAAGGCGAATCTAAATTAAAATAAATTTTATTATTGATATTAAAAAAGAAACGTTTATAAATTCAAACACAAATTTCCTGTTTTCTTTTTATCCTTCTTAATATTTTATAATTGTACAAACTGAAAACTTTAATGATATACACAAGTCTTAGTTTAAGGCAGTAATTCTCAAAGTGGTCCAGGTGGACCCTAGGGGTCCACGGGAGATGGTAGTGAGGTAGGGCATTGTGATTTTAAGTTAGGGCATAACAATGCACCCCTGGCTAAGGCCATGGAGGGGTCCACCGAATCCAGCAAAATTTTGATAATGGGGCTATGAAACAAAATAGTTTGGGAATCTCTGGTTTAAGGCAAAGATACTCAAAGTTCTTTTTGTAATAATTCCCTTTCACATATCGTATTCGTAGACAACTGTGAATTGATAGCTATTATATTAGAACTTTAATGAACTGACAACTTTTGGATCCGTATTTTTAGACTATTTATAATGTCACTCAAGTTGAAATTTAAGATTTGTCAGGTTATGAGTTTCTGTCAAATTATGAAGCTTAAAAATTGATCGTGCGGATATTTAATTCTTACATACGTGTCCTACATCTGACGCTTTATTTTTACTGACATTTAAAAAATGCTTTTAGTATTGTTTCGTTCAAATTCATTCTCAGATAGGAGAAAGACTTGAAATTTTTGACCTTCAAATAGTTTGATATTTCAATGCTATGGCTACACAGATCAATCAAACATTTTTAATGTTAGGGTTTTAAAATTTATTATTTTAGGCATAAAAGTAAATACTGATTTTGTTCACCACATTAACCAAAATTGAGGGAATCCTAAAGTTAAAGTAAATAAAACTACCACCAACTCATTACCATACTAATTTGGGATTGGTTCATATTAATTTCATGTGACAGTCTGCACAACAGTTATTTTAACATGAATAACAAAATAGTCCCAATGTCCTCGCATAGACAATTTAACATTATAGATGAGTACCATCTAGAATACTCAACGGACAATCATCGTCTTTTATCTAGGATTTTTTCTCTTTACAAATACATTATGATACTTAGTAAAAATAGTTTGAAACATTGAGTAGTGGAACAAACCTGAAAAATGTAGTTGGGAAGTTTAATTTTTTTTTTAGTATATACATATTTCGGGTAGCTATCCAATCAAAGTTAATTGATTTTCCTCTTTTTTCTGTAGTCTTACAAACTTACTGAATTTGCCTCAAACATGTTTTATTATTTTAACAAATAAATATGAACAATGCTACAAAGTATTTGCTAGCCTTTTATATGAGGCCGAATTTAATAGCTTTTTAGTATAAAAATCTCATTCAAATATTTGTAGTTTTTAAATCATAATATGTGTCTTTCGTATATATGCAAGCTGTGATTTGACTACATGATCACAGAAAATAGTTGTTTGCTTACGTATCTCTACTATTTTAAGCTACGGACAGAAGCAAAAATAATTTAAATTTTAAATTTAACAGAGCGTCCTGAATTACAAACTTGTTAAAATAGACAAATAAATTAAATATTAACGAAGTAGTACTGTTAGGTGGATGGTACTAATCTAAAGTAGGTAAATATCAAATAAATGAACAGGTGAAACAATAAAGTAATCTCTAACAGGAGGATTTAAACGATAGTCGAGCTGAAAACTCAACAGAAAATACGCCATTCACAACGCCGGTTCTCTCCCCGGAACTATCAGAACAAATTTCTCCAAAAGTGGAAGCTAGTATAAGCAATGACTGTGATACTAATGTAAGGGATAATCAAAATGACACAAGAAATGAAAATTCTAATGAAGCCGATGACGTAGTATGTGCTCATGATAATGCAGAACAAACTAGAGAGACTGAAAGTGCTGAACGAAGTAATGAAGAAGAAAATGTTGCTCAAGATGCTAATGTTAATGAAAATCCTAGTCAAGATGTTATAAATACGCAATCCGAAGTAATAGATACTGAATTGAATCGTGAAGTTAGCACGTTAGATTTAGAAGAGGCGGAAGCTGAAGCGAATGGTACAATCGATGATGATACTGCAACTGAAGTAGATGAATTGAGTTTGGGTGGTGATAGACTTGACGACGCCGGTGACGAGTCGACAGAGTCATTGACGTTTGATGAAAATCATTTCAGTACACCTACAGGAGGTGCAACGCCTGAGAGAAGGGAATCGCCCACTCGACGTCGTAGAGCTACAGCAAGTTCCGTGGATGATTCTGAGGTAAGAGGAGAGTTTGGGGGCCTGACGTGCAATGTGTAAAAATTGAATGAATGCACAGGACTGGATTGAGTTTTTCGAATTAAAACGCCTCTTAAATCAAAATGCTTGCGGCTGGCACTTTACACAGTGCGTGTCATTGCCCATAAACTCGCATATAATCACGGATGTGCTTTGGGCGATTGTCTATGGTATTAGGATTTATAGATGATTGATTAGGTACATCTATACATCCTTGTTGAGGACACTCAGGGACGATTTGTGATTGTGACGTTGATTTATGTAACACGCTTGAAACTAACACTAACGCTATCACAACCTGACGCTAAATGCTATCACATCAAAATAACTGCTTACGGCGAGAACAGGATATTATATTGGTACAATCAATACACAGATCATAAATCATAAAAATGTTTCATATGAAAATTTTTAGGCTGTTTGTATAAGTAAAGTTATTCATATATTTATATAAAGTAATTATATTTATCTTATAGTATTCTCAAATCGTTTCAACTAAAAAACTAACCGGATACTATTTTATAGTCATGTGCCGCGAAAGTGAAAATGTGATATTTGTGTCACTTAACAGCTACTTTATAAAAAAAACACTAAAAATTCGCTGTACTAAAAATAACAAAGTTATGTGAAACAACCCTTAGTATTCTTACTCTACACTACACCTAGTTTAATTTAAGCCTAAGCTTATCACATTCCTATATTTTATATTAGGTTTAATAGGTCCAAAACTGGTAATCTTAATTGGATTTGTATTTTAAAGACACGGGTTTCTGTTAGTTGAAGGCATAACCAAACATTTTAACTCTTATTACTTTTGAATCGTAATTATTTGATTTTATAGTAGTAATAATTGACTATTTTATTTTGTAATTATTTATTTCAGTTGAGCATGATAATGACGTCGTAACTAAACGTTAGTATTTTCGTAACTGAAAGCAATCTCTGGTTAGGATAGGCAGTATTTAGTTAGGATCATGATGATGATGCTATGATATACTTTGGGATATTTATAAGAAATATAAACTTTTTTTAGTTACGCAGTATTCTCGTATCAAGTAATTTAATTAAAATATAAAATGCAACAAATGTAAAGGACATAATTACCCAAAAATTGTTTAAAAAAAATAAAAGAAAAGGCCATACTCGGGCTTTTATATACAGGACTATTTTCAAAAGACCGTTCAAATTTTAATGTAAGGGAGTGAAGGCTAAAATTATAGTGTATTTTAAATATTAATTTACAAATTCTAATATTAACTATTATGAACATTTAAAATAGTTTAAAACAGCGTTTATACTTCACTTGTTGTCAAGCTACGTCATACCTATTACGAGTCATGACGTCACTACTCTGCGCATGCGGTTGCCGACGGCGTTTACGTTGTAATTATGCATTTTGAATTTTGCGTCGGAAAAAAATATAATTACAATTTTTAATATTTTTTTGCATTACTGCATAAATGGAAAGTATGTGTCGTTTCCCAACCCTCTCTCAAAATGTGGCTGGTCGTTTAAAAGTTATCCTGTATATAGAAGCAAGCGATAGGAGATTTGTATAAAAAAAAAATCAATATTCGTAGTTAGGATAGGATAATGTTTGTCGGCTCATTTAGTTATATTAAGAATTAGGGTTAGGCTACTGCTACGATTTTACTAGTAATTACTGTTCTAATTTTGACTAGGTTTTTAATATTTGAACGTTGATCAAAATCTGACAAATATAAGAGTTTTGAATTAGTCACTAATTCAACGTAATGATTTTAACAAACTACGAGTTTATTAAAAAAATACTGCAAACTTGCATCCAAATGGCATTCATATTGGTTGACATTGAAATTTCTTAAATCTAAATAAAATTATTTAATTTGCAATTTTCCGCCAAAAAAATGTATACGTATTATTGCGTAACAAAACAGACTAAATAGTGCGCTAAGAATGAATTGGACTTACCGGAAGCTAAAACTCCCAAATACAACTCCACACAATACACACCACTAAACTGTTTTAGTAGCACCAACAATACACATACTACTAAAAACTCAATGTACGTTTCGCTTCGTAACTGAAGCATCATCAGGAGGATTCGACTGCACTCCACAAAGGTCGAGCAGATACTATTTAGATTTAAGTATGGATTTCCGCAAAGTAACGCCTTCTTCTAATAATTGAAATTTCTTTTTAACAAGCTCGTTGAAAGAGTTACATTGTTAAAAACCCATCACTGAATAACCAAAGATCCTATTGTTAAGAAAACTAATAAACACACACTGATTTTAAAAATAGTGTTCAATTAATACTTTTGCAAATGGTTTTGTTTTGTGTTGCTTGCTTTGTCTGTTTTTGTAGTTTGTGCTGTGTTTGGGTAAATAGTATTAAAAGCACGCTGTAAAGTTGTGCATGTAGTTTTGCACGTTGTTTTGTGTAGACGGGAACGTGGTTGCGTAGATTGGTAACACTAAAACTTGCGTAGTTTGGTAACACTAACTTGCGTAATTTGGTAAGACTAAAAACTTTTAGATAGTTTAATAATTACATTGCAGCTATATATAGATGGCCGGCAAAATATTTTCACGCTCGTAGATACGTTCATTAAAAAAAAAGTTGGGTAACATTTTATAATGTTAACCATAATAAAGATATGTATGTTGATTATGTACTGAGCCCTTACCATGAGTTTACGGCTTGTCAAGTTTACTATACACGCTACCGTCTCTTAAAATGATTTGTGTGAAAATTTTAACAGCGCCTCTATCGGTAACTGAAAGAAATACATTTTAGACCAAAAGTGCCATAGAATCCGACACATAACTTACCGAATGTAATCTATACCAACTCATGGTAAAGGCTCTGATATATTGATAGTGTATATTAAAGTAATATCAAATTTTGGCCTATCAAAATATGAATTACGATAGTGTGAACTCTATTTAGTTGTAATGTAATTACTAATTATTTTTAGTACTGGATTGACGTATATTATATTAGCAAAGGGTAAACTAATGTACCCTGTAGTAAGCTACAAAAGTCCTTCTTGATTGGTAGCCCACAATAATAACAATTAAAATAAAATTATAATTTATTATCATAGGTTTTATACGGACATTTTAAAAATAATTATTTATGTTGAAGCTGGCCTTGTGCTCCACCAAGTATTTGATAATATAATGAATGTTCAATAGTTTTGTCAATAGTTTTTTTTTTGCGCCTTATTATAGTGTGTTTATTTTAACAAACAAGTACCAAGTTTATTTCAACCAATCAGAACGCACCTTTATAATTTCACAATGTGCACAAAGCGTTCTGAATGGTTGAACTGAACTTAATTTTGATAACGTGTACTTATAGCAATGCAGAACAATTTTTAGGTACTCGTTTAAAAAAAATAGATCATAGTAAAAACACTTTGAAGGGTTTGTATCATAATCAGTTCTGTTTTTTAACAATAATGGCATAGTACAGTGCGAACAAGCTAATATACACTACAGCCCGTTCGCTTCAAGAGTGACGTCATCTACCTAGCCACACTCGCGACCAATCAAATCGCCGAATTTCGATTTTTCTGCCATTTGTGTGATTATTGGTGTTTTAGGTACATGGCGTCACTGTTTACGTAACGCATACGAATTATAATTTAAATTAGGAAATGATCCATAATAGTTTGTCTTGATTTTGAAAAAGCCTGGGATTTCATTTCTAATGGTGTAGAATGACAGTACTCGTTGTTATGACGTCATGAGAAATCATCTAACCAATAGCAACGCTAGGATTTTAAATTGTGACGTCATACCGACAGTGAAGTGAGTTAATAATGTGTAAGCAATTGTTAATCTAAAACTTTTATCTTAATGACGTTTATACTGTTTTATTTAATTTTCCACGGTTTTTTTAAATATAGAGTATAAGATATTTTACAAATGCGGCTGATTTGGGGCTATTTATTATAATAAGATGTTAAATAAATCAATTCAAGGTGGGATTTCAAATGATAATATGTTGTAGGATGACACAGATGGTTCGTCGGAAAGCACGAGAAGCAGTACGTCAAGTAGCAGTCAGAGTCAAAATTTGCCGAACAGTGACGGTATACGTTTTTCTTTTTTGGATGTATGATTTTGTTGTGGATATAGTTGTAAATTATCGCTCTTATCTAAGTATTCATCTTTGAAAAACCTTCTCCCTGTTTCACCATAAATATTTTTCTTTGTTTTAAATTTTTTACCGCCTCGGAAGTTGATTGGTTTGTTTGTATTTTTTCAGATCTTTCACAAGAATAATACTCTATATGTAATAAATGAATTCCTATAATTTATTTCCATACAAACTGTTAGTAGTTGTTTTCCCCGTGTTGGTCCGGGCTCCTTTGTAGAATAGATCATCTGCCTTCCTGTGCCAGGCAGCTTGTAAAAGGCGAGCATAGGGTTGCCGTCACTAGCACCGTGATATCTGACTAGGTGGTAGAGTTTCGCAGCGACTCACCCGGATTGATACCACCGCCTTACCTATTCCTGCCGCCATAACGTCATGACGTGTTCTGGTTCCGGAGAGTAAGGTAGCCGGTAAACTTTCTTTTGCTCGAGGCCTAACATCCCGGCTTCTGGTTGGCAGCGCACCATTACCATCTTTGGTGTCTAGGCAGCCAGAATTTCTTACCATCAGGAAATCCGTCTGCTTGTTTGACATCCAATGTCATTAAAAAGAAGTCAAGCGATACGA
The DNA here is from genome assembly GCA_002245475.1 of Calephelis virginiensis. NCBI lineage: Eukaryota > Metazoa > Arthropoda > Insecta > Lepidoptera > Riodinidae > Calephelis > Calephelis virginiensis. The sequence goes on along the minus strand of NJDC01002022.1, from coordinate 20,925 downwards.
AGTTCGCCGGGTCGGCTAGTAATAAATAAATATCCCTTGACAACTACAAACACAAAGTTAGCAAATTTTATGCTTATGTTATTGCTATTAGACAACCATACTTATTGATAGAAAAACTTATTTAGACACCGGAAAAATATGG
>NJDC01002022.1:0-11556 GCA_002245475.1 Calephelis virginiensis | reverse complement strand
ACATTAAAACATGATAAACTCATTCAAAGGCTGGAAAATGTAGGCGTCCGTGGACCACTCCTAAAATGGTGTTGTGACTACTTAAAAGATAGAAAATATCAAGTCAAAAAAGGGAAAAGAATTTAGTGACCTTTGCATTATCTAACTTATGTAAATGACATGCAAAATGTCATTAAGCATAGTTCGGTGTATCAATACGCAGATGATACATGCCTCGTTATAGCCAGTAAAGATGTAGCAAAAGCTGAAACTAAATTGCAGGAAGATTTTACTAATTTATGCAAATGGTCTCATGACGCAGGACTTGTAATAAATTTTAATAAAACTAAAATAATGCACGTACGTTCAAGTTACGCAAAAAACGTCAGCAAAAATATAAAATTAATTGCACACAAGCATACGTGTTTGCATAACATGAATATACCTGCATCATGTATAATGTGTAACTGTGAAAGATTGGAACAAGTAGCTTTCTACAAATATTTAGGACTCATAGTTGATGAGCGATTTAATTAGGGGAACCATATTGAGCACGTCAGTAAGAAATTAAGAGCAACTTTAGCTAAATTTCTTATCTTAAAATATAAAGTACCTTTCCCTATTCTCTTAAATCTTTATAATGCGCTCGCTGAGTCCATAATCGCATATGGACTTACAAGCTATGGAAGAACATTTAAAACTTATTTGGATAAAATATACACATTGCAGTTAAGAATACTAAAAATGTTATTACCGAGAAAAATAAAAATGAAATTGTGTAACAGTGAAAATATTGAAATCTTTAAATATTGTAAAGTATTACCAGCTCATACTAAGCTAAAAATGTTAATACTAATAGAACAATTTAATAATAAAGCCGTACAAACAAAGATATTTCATAAAATTTACACTAGAAAAACAGCGCATAATAAATTTCTAGTACCTAAAGTAAATAATTATTATGGGAAGCGCACGAACAAACACTTAGTAGGTACGATATTAAATGAAATTCCTTACAAAATGTTAGAAGTTATTACAGATAAAAACTATAAATTAAAATTAAAAAAAATTTTCTACGATATATTACAACAACCATAAAACATTAAAATAAAAGTTACTCACTGTAATTAAAAATCAACCTGTATAACTTTGCAAACGAAAGAATCCGACGCTGTTCAAAACCGGTTCCTTATCTGTTTTACTATGCGGTGTAAGCGTTGAGACGTAGCAATAAGTGCGGAGTTTTTTGTTTTTCAAATAGCTTATTAATACGTCGTGATTAGTTGTAATGTTTTTGGCATGCGGTTCGTTATATTATATGTTTATTATTGTATTTTTTAAAATATTACAATTTAAATTGTTGCGGGAGGCAGGTAAGCTTGCGGAAAAACCAATTTAAGGTTTTTTGCTTTTTGTTAAAAAAAATTATATTATTTAATTAAATAAATGGAAAAAAAATTGTAGTTCCTTTTCCTCTTCTTCTCCTTGCAGTAACATGAATAGGACGTTAAATCTTTGCTTACTGTTTCTGTATTTCTGGAAATAAATTATGTCTATGTCTAAATTCTGATATTACAGATATATCTGGCCAAAAGGCTAACTGAATTGGTATTGGTTACAGGAAAATGATCCTTCAGAGTTGTACCTGACGTTTGCCGTGGACGAGGAACAGTTCGGCAAGACGATACAACGGGAACTGAAGCCGGGTGGTACCAACATACCCGTCGACAATGAAAATAAGGACGAGTATATTAAGTGAGTGCTATCTAATACAGGGTTACTTTGAAAGGACCGATCAAACTCTACGAGTAATACAGGGTTAATTTCAAAACACCGACCAAATTATAATATAAGGGAGTTAAAGCTAAAATGATTTTGAATATGAATTGCCTAAGTAATATTAGCTTTTATGAACATTCATTTAAAATCCGCTCTAATACTTCACTTGTTGTCTTGCTACGTCGTAACTAGTACGAGTCATGACGTCACCAACTTGCGCATGCGATTGCAGTCGGCGTTTTTATATTTTACGTCGGATAAAATTAATAATTTGCATTTTATTTCGTTAGTGGAAAGTGTTATCGATTCGCAACCCTTTTTAAAAATTTGGCTGGCACAAAAATGTAGATAAGATATCTAGCAGCTTTCTATACGATATCAGAGAGTTTAGGTAATACAGCTCACAAGGTTACTTTTTAAATTTTAATTACCATGCTTTGTAGACGCCTTCTCCCATTAAATCTGTGATTTACCTACATCTAAAGACATATCATGGTTTCAGATTAGTAATAGCGTGGCGATTTGTCTCCCGGGTTCAAGAGCAAATGTTCGCGTTCCTGGAAGGCCTCGGTGCGCTAGTTCCACTGCCGCTATTGAAGATCTTTGACGAGAACGAGCTGGAACTTCTACTGTGCGGGATCCAGCACATCGACGTGCGGGACTGGAGAGCCAACACGCTGTACAAAGGAGATTATCATGCGAACCATCTCGTCGTGCAGTGGTTTTGGAGGGTACGTTAGTTTTATTTAACTCCTAATAATGAAAAGAGGTGTTGCTTGAGTTGTTGGGGCTAATGTAGAAGGCTATCCTTCCCTCCGTTATGGAACATGTTACTGTCATGGCGGCAGGAAAAGGCAAGGCGGCAGATACACTGGCAAGTTACACATCACTTTATCACCACTGGTAGATTTTACAATTACATGGAATTATTCCCGTGTTGGTCCGAGCTCCTTTGCAGAATAGAACATCTGCCTTCCTGCCAGGCAGCTCGTAAAAGGCGAGTACAGGCTTACCGTCACTAACACCGTGACATCTGACTAGGTGGTAGAGTTTCGCAGCGACTCGCCCGGATTGGTACCATCGCCTTACCTATTTCTGCCTCCATAACGTTAGCGTTTGCCGGTGACGTATTCCGGTCCGGAGAATAACTTATTTAGCTCGACGCCTAACATCCCGACATCAGGCCGGCAACGTACCATTACTACCTTTGTTGTCTCGAGGCGGCGTGAATTTCATACTATCAGAAAATCCGTCTGCTTGTTTGTCTTCCAATATCATAAAAAAAAGCATCATAACATGACTCTTGCATGGTATATATTGTTTTGTACTTTATACTTATGATACGTCTGAAGAAGGGTGAATTCTGTGTATTGAAGATACGAGTATTTCAAAAAGCATATGTAGGCGAAAAAAAAAACGGACAACAGAACACGTTTCTAAAACTTTTCAGAATTTTTGTCTGTCTGTCTGAATCTACCGATTCGTTCATAGTGAAATTTTGGTCAAAGTCAAAATTTAAATTTGGTTTTGTTACCATCACATTTGTTATTTTTTGTTTTGTAGTTTGTGATTTACAGATGGTCTCGTAATTCCCTCATGTCATATTTTTTGTAGTTTAGGACTTTGTGTCTTCGGCTAGTCGTGGGTACCTTGGTTGTGCCTCTGCTAACCTCTTCGGTGATATAGGCGTGAAGATCCGTCTTTGTTGTAGTCAAGAAATTATCGACGTAACAACGCGGTAGGCGGAGGGTATACAGTGGAAGTCGAACGAATTTCGGCGGGTTGGGTAGTGTGAAATAAAGATGTTGGTTCGTGTATAGGTGGTGCTGTCGTTCTCGAACGAGATGCGGTCGCGGCTGCTGCAGTTCGTGACGGGCACGTCGCGGGTGCCCATGAACGGGTTCAAGGAGCTCTACGGCTCCAACGGGCCGCAGCTCTTCACCATCGAGAAGTGGGGCGCGCCCGACAACTACCCCAGGGCACACACTTGGTAACATACCTTTTTATACTTATCTACTGCATTGCTAAGAATGGTGATACGCTAACGGCACGCTATGATGGTCATTTTAATTATAACACTTGTAAACTAGACTCACTTATTAATTAAGTAGTCAGTTATTTGTCAAATTCGCCATAATAGCGTGCCGCTACTATAAGTGAATATTAATGTTTGAGAAATCTATACTAATATTATAAAGCTGAAGAGTTTATTTGTTTGCTTAAACGCGCTAATCTCAGGAAATGCTGGTGTTAGATAGTCCAATTATCGAGGAAAATTATAAGCCTATAGTTATTTATCGTCACGCTAAGACCAATAGGAGCGGAGCACCATTGAGGATGTTTTAAAAACGGGATATTTTTCTCATTTTTTTCCATACAAACTGTTAGTGGCTTTTAATGTCAAGCGATACAAAGTTCGCCCGGTCGGATAGTATAATTTAAAAATCGTGTAAATTATTTCCAGTTTCAATCGCATCGATCTGCCTCCGTACGAGAGCTACCAGCAGTTGCGGGAGAAACTAATAAAAGCAATAGAGGGGTCGCAGGGCTTCGCTGGCGTCGACTGAGACGGTACTGTATATTGTATATGTAACGAGTATTATATTGTAAATTGTACTGTATCTATATACTATATACGTGCCAATCGACTGGAACTCACCAATCACTGACGTTTACAATTCAAATATGGCGAACGTTTTTAAGTTTATATTTTTTAAGCCTTACATAAATGCATCTCTATTATAAATATCAAATATGTTAATGAATATATGCCAACCTGAGGGTAGAAATAAACAAAATTACCGGTTGTTCTAACCTTCTAAGCTGAACAACAATACTAAGCAATGACATTATGATATAGATCAACAGGAAAAGATAAGGCGGGGATACTAATCCGGGCGAGTGATAAACCTATACATATACAAGTGTTTTTTTTTTCATATACTTTGCATTATCTTATAGGACTTTATTTACAATAAAATTATAAAATACTTAAAGATATTTTATATATTAAACATAATTAGTATTTGATAATATGTATATAAAAGTAAAAAAAAAAAATGTTTATTGATATGTGAAACGTAGTGTTATTTGAATGTAAATGATGTTAATGTGTGAATTCCAGTCGATGAACACATCTATATATGAGCTTTGAATCATTAAACAAAATAAGTGCCAGATATATTGGTTATAAGAGGCGAATATAAAGTGGTTTTAAAGTTGGGTGTACTATGATTACAAAATTTACTCGATTGATGGAAAAGCTTTCGATGGTATAACATATTTATTGTAATACCACATTCAGATATTTCTAACTTTTTTTTGTAAAAGAAACCTTCATACATTTTAATATTACACGCCTACCCTCAATTTTTTTTCTTTTACTTTTAATAAATTTTAAATGACATTTTTCTTGATAAATAGACCCTGATAATAATAAAATACATTTTTAGTATTATCAGGGTACTTTCAATAAAAAATAAATGTATAAAAAAACAGTGTCAGTAAAATTTTAATTATTCATATTACATTCAATTTTATCACCACTGAGTAATATAATAAGTATACGGTTGATTTAAATATGTTTTGTATGTAAACATTATTAGATGCATTATAATATGGAAAAAGAACAGCAGGATATTCCGAAATTCTGTTCAGTAACTTTTTTTCTTGAGCTCTTCATATTTAATCAGTTTAGAAACATAACTAATTGTAAACTCTTTAAATGATATACATGCGTTGAGATTTTTGTTTACCTACTTAGTACATCAAGAAAATGTTTATTGAAACCTTTGTCTCGTTTAAAAAATAAAATAAAATAGATAAAAAGTGCGCTCGTATTGAGGATTAATAATATAACAACAAACAATAAAATCAACAAATGGTGATGAAAGTTTAAATATATATGAAAGAAATGTATTTAAATCATTCGTATATTATGTCGAGATGAAGTCGTTTTGATTAATATGTAAAAAAAGCTAGAATCGTGATAAGTATGAGTCAATTGGAGTTTCAGTGTCGACTTGACAAGTCGTTGGACAAATCGCTCAACCAGTCAACTGATTTGCTGTTCCCCTTCATTGAAACCATTACTTTAGTGTATATATATCGTTGATCGAAATCTAATCGGTCGAAATGTTTGTAGAGTTTGTCAATTAAGAAGCTTAGTCGTTTAGTCAACTTCACGTCCAATATTTTTGCTATTAATTAAAATACTTTTTTGGATACTGATGGTGCATTTAATAAGACATTAGTTGCACTTAGTTTACTAAAATTATTTATTTATTTTATTTATTTATTTAACACTTTATTGCACACAAAAATTAAAATACACAAAATACACGAGAAGTTAAAAATGCACAAAAGGCGAGCTTATCTCTAACTAAAGAAATTTCTTCCAGCCAACCCAAAAAAAATTAAGCTGTGAAAATAAAATGGAAGGCATCGTGTACAAAACAATTAACTATAGCTATACTTAGAACGAATAAATAAAAATATACTAAAAAAGTGTGTAAAAAAAACAGGTACAATTATAATTATTAAAATATCTTAGTAGGATAATATATGAGTATGTTATTGTGTCAACAATAAGTATATTATTCCACTTTAATGTCTTTTGAATATTCGATAGTTACGTCGAATGCCTTCTTCTAATTTTTGTTATCTTAGTATTCACTACTAGGTAGTATAATAACTTACCTATGAAAGTAAATAATGTTTCTATATTTTTGTAAACAGTCAACCATTGATATTTTTCAAGAATTAATAAATATAACTCAACTAACAAAAATGTAGTAAGCCTAAACCATACTGTAGATTGTAATTTAGTATATACATATCCTTTACTGCTTTCTCGTGTGATATTTTTTACAATTCCTTTCATTAGAAAAAATTATGAAGATTCATTTGCGTAGTTTTTGTAATTATTTCGAACATAACTAACGCCTTAAGAGTTTATATAATTTTATGATTGTCTTATTAGCTTTTATAAAGGAAATATACAAATATAGTTCCTAAACTAGTTGCCTAAACGACTAAACTTGCCTATTTGACTGTTTTATATAGCTATACACTTTATTTTCTAAATCACAATAGTTTATTCACTCCTTGATCTTAATGTATACATGATCAATTTTATCACGTCACACATGCGAGACATGGAATGCGTTTTGTTTATCTCTTTCACGTTGGGCATTAAAGAAAGAGACAAAAAATCGTCAAGTTAATATTTGTGTTGTCCTTCAATCGGTACGTGATAAAAGAAATAAAAATACGCATGCGATCCTTGCTATGTGTGAATGTGTAAATAAGTGTACGACAACACTCACAGGTGCTATAGGTTTAGTTTGTAAAAATAGTGGTGACTTAGTCATTTAGTTTATAATATGTTTATTTATAGTCGATTAGGCGGAAAATATATTTTTATTTATTTAAATCAATATTAGGAACATCAGACGAAAAAGGTACTTGAGATAAAAAAATAGGTTTATGTTAAACAAAATACTTAAATTCAAAGGTTTCTTTCGAAATAACACTTACTTTGTACTAAATTGGACCATGTTATGCAAGAAGGACTCAATCCTCACATATTACTAATAATATCGGGGTCTCTTTTCCCACTTTGTTACAGCTATTTGTGGCTTGGTTCGATATCGCTTAACACGGTCCATTTATGCTTTAGGCTTAGTTCATATGGAACTTGACTATTATTACAAGCATATACTTGTTATTAAGAAATTTAGATCATTGTGATTTCTCCAGAAATATTTGTTTATATTATTACAGAAAATTTACGTTACATATATTTTTAAACTTTTTGTTTTGTTTCTTATGATTTGTAAATAAAATGTGGGTATATAGATCAGCTTTCGTACACTTAAAAAAAAACAACGAAGTCAGTATATTTCTTTTATTTTTTTACCGTCCATTTCTTTAATGAACCTAGTGAGTGGTGGCGTACGTCATCTTATCCCTAACTTAAGTGATATTGAAGTAGCCTTTAAAATGTCTATATTATCTTTTATCGTTGCAAATTTAAATTCTATTGCCACGTTTTATTCGGATGGTAGTTGCAAATTATATTATGCCTTAACTTTAAAGTGTAAGGTTCATATTTCAGTGTGTTCTACCTCCAACATGTAACAGTCACTTTTGATCTTTGGATTTAAATAAAAAAAAATTGGCTATTTTCTTATTTCCATGCCAAAAAAATAAAGTAAAAAATATACTTATACACTTAATGATTTTAAAGAAACGTTAATAAATTTGAGGGTAGTTTTATTTAATTTGTGAACCTAAGGAATAATATTATTCGTAACTACCACAGTTTATTTATTAAGACTTACAAGCACCTGTATTTTACTGTAACGTTACGTTATTGTTTTTACCGTTACTAAAACTATTGTTCCTTGATGTGTTCCTAATTTGAAAAATTTGAGAGTTGCATGTATGTTATTTCAGTATGATTTCATGTATAGTTTCATTTCGATGTATCTTACTCTTGTTCCTGGAAGTAAGATGTTGAAGTTACGACGCTCAGTGCCACATAATCATTAGCATTGGCATTATGGCCGAGTAGGTTTATCAATATGGCCGTTTAAGTAGGTATATCAATTGACAATGAAATAATGAATAGTAAGTTTGTTCTGACCAAATTTGCCCTCTTTGCCAAATTTGTCCACAAACAAGACAGTCTAGTAAGGTTATGAGATTGAATCTCGAATTTATGCAAATTTGAAATCGAAATCGGATATGTCACTTTAGGTACTCTCGAACATAGTACTGGCTGATTTTTAACATTAGTTAAAAAAAAAAAAACTAAATGGTAATTATTCGCTAGTATTGTGTTCAAGAGTACCCAAATGACCTATCCGATTATTGCTATTTTCAATTTGCGTGAAATCGAGATTCAATAGTAAACCTACAGTTCAAAAAACTCGAGGAATTAGTTTTTGCCTAGGTATTTGAAATTAACTGGTTTCTTGAAAAAAAGTTTAAAGCTTTTCTCTTCTTCTTCCTGATCCTTCTTAATTAAGAATGTTAATACTTTGAGGTCTCTGTTATCTTTTGGAAAATAATAATTAATGCTAAAACTCATGTTTCGGAAAGTATACTTTCAGAGTGCGCTTTCTTAAAATTCGGTACAGTTTTATTAGAATTGTGATCCTTACGCAAAGCGAAATTGTGGTTGATTTTCAAAGCCTTGTTCCATTATGATACTTATGCAACACTCGTCTTGCCGATATAAAACATACAATGAGTAACGAATTAGTAGTAATTTACATTTAAAAACTTAGTATCGACTGACAAAAGAGGTTGTGACTGGTCCCAATATTTAACTGTTACGATTCTGACATGCACTGCCTCTTTGGAGAAAAAGTGTTAAAATATTTGCAAACTATTTTTAGATAGAATAGTAAGAAACAACTAAAAATTTGGCTCAAATAACTAAAGCCATGAACATAAAAGCAAATACGAAAACGTTAAAAATGTTTAACATTGTTTAAAATTATTATTACATTTGGTCCATTGCTATGACTTGGGTACACTTCGGTCCTAAGTAGTGTATTCTAAAATACAAACTTGTTTCTTTGCTTAACATAAGACAATCGCATATGAAGATTCAGTCTGCAAAAGTAACAAAGTTTTTCATAACTGCAGGTATAAAGTTTCAACGTTAAAACTTATTAGTAGCTTCCTGTAACCTTCTTTTGACCTTTTAGATCTATTTAAAATTAAATAAATTCTCATTGTGTCTCGTTTTTATTTTTTCAACAGTTACATTTAAAAGCAATGCCTTGAGTAATTTTAAGACGAATAAAATAAGAATACGCTATTTTCGCGTTTATGGCTTCATAGTTAATTTGAGAAGCTTCTATTTGTAAATATCCCGGGATTCATAATAAAGTTTCACGTGAAATCATAGCGTAACGTTACAAACTGTCACTAAGGTGTGGTATGAATACGCAATGTATGATATAGTTAGTGTGGAGTATGAGCAATATCGATATCGAGGTGGATATTATCGATACGATGAATTTATTTTTATTACTTACATAGTGTAACGAAATATCTGTACATAGTTAAAGTTCATGCAAATAAATATTATCAAATTTAACGTTGTTTATTATTCCATTTTTCATGTTTAAAAGTAAAATGTTTTAGGTGTTTAGGTTTTAAGAGACAAACGAGCAAATTCTTCAAAACCTCGCAGAATGCAAAAATGTTTGATGTTTTTGGTATCATATAAACACATTTTTTTCAAAAATAACAGTAACAGCAGTTAACTGATCTATCGTAGTATTTTAGATAGTTTACTGAAATTGGCCGAAACTGTGTTGCTAAGTGCAAAACTCGAGAACGGCCAAACCGATTTGGATTTTTTGGACAAGTATCTTCGCTTCCGTATCACAGAAAACCGAGGCAGAGGCACAATAAGGGCACCCATGACTAGCTGAAGATTTTTAGAAAGAGGGGCTGCTACACTAGAGTGAGTCAGCAATATTTGGAAATGACATCGGGGGGGTTACCATCAGTTCTTAAAACAGTACTATTTCTATAATATCTACCAATTGTCATCGGAAAAAGACAACCTTATGACGTACTCCATAAAATTGCTTATAAAGGCGGCGGACAAGATGGAAATAATATTGATATAAGCGTTCATGGCTATGGGCCCCAGTTCTTTGTTAGGAGTGTAACCTTCAGTAGTATTATAGCTTCATGTTTGTACCATTCAAACTTATTAACTGTCAGTATCAGGAAGTAGGAGGTTTGCGAATGGAATGGTATTAAAATAAAGCTACATATACAAGCACTTTGAATTTTGTGTTTTTATTTTTAATTATAAAATCACAATAAATAACAAATTCATAAGTTTTACTGATATTCATCGACACAACACGTCGCAGGAGAGTCATATTATGGTGTCGTTTTTGTTTCGAAATACAAAGAGGGTGGAGACTGACATAGGCTTCGTTTTATCCCGATATCTAATCGGGTTTCCGAAAAAGAACTAAATAACTGGCGAGCGAAACCACGGACACCATCGAGTATACATTAAACAGACTTTACGTTAAGTATTCTATACATTAGCTGATGCCGGTAGCTTCGTCTGTGTTTCTCGCCCATAGTGTGCCCATCTTTCGTTCGGTCGGAGTCTATATTGCGGTACACAACAATAGTAATGCATTTTCACTACTGTACCTAGTATGAATATTGATTACCCGTCATTCTTCAAATAATACTTAGTTCCTTTATTTTAAAGAGATGACCATTTTTCAAATTAACCGAGATTTCTTACAAACTTCATAAAACATCGTCTAATGTGACAAACTTTATGTGAGATTTTGTAACTAAAGTTTAATTGTAAATGAAAATCAAAATTGATTACAAATCACTTCTTTACAATGAATTAATACCATGTGATTTTCGAAACTTGATCTTCCGAAATTTGCGACTACTAGACAAATAATAATTATCGATAAATATATGAAACAAACAAAATAATGCGGAACGTTTCCAAAAATACTGGCATTTCAATGTTTTTTTGTTTTTTATTGTATCTTTTACGTAGTACCTAATACTTTATAATTTGTAGTATCTTTGTTTTTTATGAAGTATTTTTTAAAATTAGTCTCGTGGTCGTCTGATAGCTAAAAAGTGTACCTGTTTGATTGTTGTTGTTGTTTTTTAATTTTATCCCAGTCTGGGAAAGGCAAAGGATCTGTATCCATTCAGCCATGTCTTCCATATTAATAAATCTTTTTCTTGTTATATATTTTCAATTTATGTCTTCCG
>NJDC01002021.1:0-16775 GCA_002245475.1 Calephelis virginiensis | reverse complement strand
AGAGCAAGTAGAGACATCGCTGAAGACACTTGAAGCAACTGTGCGGTTAAAAAGTAAGTAAAATTAGCTCAAAAGCAAGATTGATGTGCTTTGAGTGTGTATACTTTTCCTCTAAACTGATTAATTTTGAAGAGCTTTTACCTGTTTCGTCACAAGAAAAACTGGCCCAACAAAACATTTTCAATTTTTGAAGTGGAAACTTCTTCAGCGGCGTTCCGCACTTTTTTTGGAATGTGTAAATCTTCTAAACACGCGTCAGAGCACGTGACTTGAACGAAAATTCGTAAGTAAACAGCCGGCGCGGCGTAGGAGAGGAAGTTTCTTTCTACTCCTTTCTTTCTACGGCGCGGCGAAAATGTATGCCTGCGCCTGCTGTTTCGTTTAGAAGGCGCAGGGCGCTTGCGCGAATGTTCGTGTTGTCATGTTTGTATTATGCCACGTACCTAGTCTTACTTTAGCGAGTTTTTGTTAAGCCAAACGTAGGTTATTGATATGAAAATAATATTTATGCATTTAAATGATAGTACTTTCATACTGATAATTAAAGCAATTCGTGCAAAATTATTCCCTAACCATTCCAAAATATCAAAAATGCACAACGTTAATATTTAAGTTTTCACTACTGCCGGCACTCCCGGAGTGCAACCCGTCGTTTATTTTTTTTTTATTTCTGTAAGGTTGCAACGTAATCGAGATTTCAATTTTCACAAAATCATTTTATTTTAACACAGATGCTTTTCTTTCAATCCCACTCTATCTCGGATCTCACTGTTCATTAAAAGTAAAACAACATTAAAAATTTTGGTAGATAAATTTTGTTATTGGAGATTTCACATTGAATGTAATTGTAATAAAATTGATAGTACTTTCCTTGTTGGTTTGGGTTCCCTGTGTAGAATAGGCTATTTGGCTATTTGCTTGGCAGTTTGTAAAAGGCGAGCATATACTATGCTAAGCATATACTAAGCTATACTACTGGTGGTATAGTACAGCAACTAGTCTGGTTAGGGAATTCACCACATTTCCTGTTCCAGATGGTATAATGCCAGTGTCGTTACATTCTGGATGATAAGGTAGCCGGCAGACTTTCAGCATTGGCTTAATAACTCTGCAACAGGACAAAGACTCACTCATAGGCCACAGTTGTATGTTACTATTAAAAGAGCAGCTCTATCTTATCCATAAAAAAAGACGGGTTGCACTCCGGGAGTGCTGTCAGAAGTGAAACCTTGGTTATTAACGTTGTGCATTTTTGATATTTTGGAATGGTTAGGGAATAATTTCGCACGAATTGGTTTAATTATCAGTATGAAAGTACTATCATTTAAATGCATAAATATTATTTTCATATCAATAACCTACGTTTGGCTTAACAAAAACTCGCTAAAGTAAGACCACGTGACGGCTAGGAGCGTCGCCATGTTATGTGTCCATCGAACATTGCTCGTCTACACATAAAGCTTATTTTCAAGATGGAACAAATAGAGTAATGTCTGTTGATATTATACGTATTGCTATCAATTGTCTTATGAGAATGTAATGGTAGGTATATTGCGGCGTATTATCCATTTCGAATCCTATACTATTCGGAAATATCTAAGCAGTACAGAAACAGCAATGAATCTACGTTTAATTTAGATCTCGCGCCGTCTTATTCTGACGATCTGACGCGAGTTTAGAAGTTTTTACCCATTCCAAAAAAGGTGCGCAACGCCGCTAAAGAAGTTTTCACTTGAAAAAAATGTTTGGCTTGCTGAACTAACTTAATATATAAATTACTAGATTGTTTCATTATTTTGTTATGATTTCTTTTTATTAATTTCAGAGGCAGATCAGCAGCAACTCCATGTTAAAGAAGAATTATCGAGATTGGATTTAACAAGAAGCTTTTCTGATGACATTGGTAAGTGGCTTTTGAAATTTATTTATTTGCGGAATAGGTATGTGTGTTAAAAGTTCTTACAAATAGATTTAGGCATACCATCATATTATCTAACACGTTATGGTATGCAAATATTTAGTTCAACTTAAAGAAATTAAATATTTATATCTATATTTTAACATTTAAATGACAACACTTATTTATAATTTTTAATAATAAGAATAAATTTGCGACATGGCGTTGAAATTGTTTTCAAGAGTACGAAATGTCACGCTTCCAATTTCCAGATTTTGATGAAATCGTGTTTGGAGAGTAACCAACCCTACTGGACTGATTTGGAAAATTGTATTTTTGTTTGAAAGGGTATACTTCACAGGTGGTCTCATGATCACCAGGTCAGGGTCCTGATGTTGGGATCCTAGGAAAATCGCGATGAACTCTAATAATTTCTTAGCTAGAATAGTCTTAATCCTATCCCACTAATATTCCTTAATTCCTTAATATTCCTTTGTACAAACAATTCTTTCAGTGTTAGATAGCCTATTTATCGAGGAAGGCTATAGGCTAGACATCATTACGCTAAGACGAATAGGAGCGTAGCACCAATCAAGAATGTTTTAAAATCGGTGGATATTTTCCCTATTGAGAAGTACCTACCGCTGCGTGCGCTGCATTAGCTCAGTGTAACCTTTTTTATGCTAACCAAATTTGTTTTAAAATAACGCATTATTTGCGAAGCTGTTTTTATAAATATTCATTTCCAAATACATACGTTATTCTTGATTTAAATGAACATCTTAGGAGATATCGCAGTTTTAAAATAACATCAAATGATCGTGAACTGCGGCCACAGCTGATGCGCAAAGCCGACAAGTTGTCATGAGAGAAAGGCGGTCGCGGTGTTTCAAGTTAGCTCTACAAGATAGGTACTATGCTACCCGGCCAAAGAGCAGTACAGTCATAAATAAAAATAATAGGATTTTGTAACTACCGACCGCACGGCCTAGACGCGTGGATGGCTCCTTACGGAATAGTAGTACGCAGTGAGCTACTTTTTAAATTTGTTCTTTTCAGAATGTAATCGTATAATACTTTTTAGATGAATAAGTTTTGTTTTAGTTTACTTATGTTTGTTAATTTATATATCTGAATAGATACATTACATTTTGTAGTACCTAAGGGTAATTCTTTTACCGTGGATTGGCGATAGCTTATCGTATAGTAAAAAATGCTTGAGTAATTAGTTTTTCAATTTAATTACACTCTTGAGTAAATAATTATATATTACATACTTATGAATAAAAAGGGTTGGAAAAAGATTTCGACTTTCTCGGCAGTCTACTATTGCAACAAGTAAGGAGACAGATAGTGAAAATGAGCTTGATGTTGAGTCGGAACATAATAAAAAAACTTTATTTCTCCTTGAACTATCTTTAAGTGACATGTACACTTCACCAAAAGTGACCACTCATGCCACTCTACCCTTGGAAGATCCCGTTCTTTTAATGTCAAATTACCATTGTTGGAAATTTTGGGCAGAATTATTTTTTGCAAAATTCAAAGCTGAAAATGTTGTTCCTGCAATTTCTAAATGTGAGTTACCAAAGATATCCCCGAAGGGTTAGTTCTTCCTAATTGTACAACCAAAGCTCATACGACTAGCCGAAGACATTAAGTCCTACGATATGATAGGTGGCAATCCTGTAGCCAACCGAGCACTTATCCAATCCCGGGCAAGTGGCAATGTTACTTTTAGTTGAAAATTGAAACTTCAGATATTTCATTTGTTTTTTTTTGCCCGGCCCGGAGGTCAAACCTAGGATCTCAAGAAGTCATGTCCAATGCCGGACGGCTAGACCACAGAGACGATGTATATTTCTAAAATTTCCAAAAAATCTTCTGTTAGAGGTTTCTCTGACTTGGGATATAGTTTAATTTCACAGGATTTGGCGAAGTGGAGATAAAACTGTAAAGACAATTACGTATTCCTACTATTTATCTGAGGTGAAATTAGAAAAAAGAAAGTGTATGTTCCGTTTTGACGGCAAATGTTTGACGCTTTTCCAAAATTAAATCAAAAATAGATTTAACTTTGGAAATAGGACGTAGGCTTTTTTACCTTATTTTTTTATTTTATTTTAAGGGCAGCGTTGGAGAGCTAAATATTAAAAATAATAGACTACGCGGGTGAAGCCGCGGGTAACAACTAGTAAAAAATATAAATCACATTAAAACTTAAACTCTATTCTACTTTGAAACTAAACTCAAAACATAAAAACTTGCTCAAAATCATTCAAACAGAAACTAAAATATTTAAAAAAAAAGTAAATTGGACAACTAATCTAATCAGACTAATCACAGTTGTGACAAATGTAATACCGACTACCATCTGTACAGTCTACATTGGCCCAAAGGTTACACTTTCCTTGGCATTTGATCAATTTATCACCACGCCTGCTTTCAGAATATGGACCAAGGCACACCAAACAAAAATATTTTTCTTCATCTGATATCGATGGTGATTCTTTCCTTTTTGTTGCTTTCAAAAGCCCTTATTTCGGCTCATTAAGATTTTTCTCGATGCGCTTTGCCTTTAATCGTTTTTCTTTTGCTTCATATTCTTGCCTGACTGCCTCTTTTTCGGGCGTGTCCGTGTAGATCGCAGACTTGTTGGTTCTAGGTCCTCGTGTTTTTCTTTGGGGAGCTTTAGGAAAGGGGCGAAGAATTTCGGGAGAAAAAAACTGATGGTATGGCAGAAGTAGATGGTTGAACATTGCGAAAATTTTGGCTTAATATATTGTCTAATATAGAAGGTGAAAGTGGTGGATTTTTATTATTAGGTCCAAAATTTCTCAGTAGCATAATTTTCTCCAGAAATACAGTCAAGGTTGGCAATATTTATTAAAGAAGGTACTGCGGAGCTTCCTCTTGATTGTCAGGTATTCTGCTTATTACAGGTGATGGTGCTGCAGGAAAATTACCTTCAGTATTTGTTTTGTTTGTTGTGTGAGATCGTATTTCCGGAGCATTATTTTCAGTGTCATGATTTAATCTAGTTCTTCCAGGAGATGGTACTGGAGGAATGATCTCTTCCTTGGAGGTAGGGTTTGCAGACCCAACAGATCCGACTGATCCATCCTTCACAAAGTGGTCGTGGTAATGAACACGGGGGAAAACAAATAAAATGGAGGCATGCTATTTTCTAAGGCATTCACTAAAAGCTTCCGTAACTAACGTGCCCCGTTTAGCAGAAGTAACGGCTCCCACTTGCCGTGTACCACGCCTTGCAACGATTTTATCAGGTCTTTGGACAGTTGTGACGCCTGTTTCGTCGACATTGTAGATATCCTATATATATGTCTGTCCATATGAACTTGCAAGTTGTCGTAAAAAGATTTCACATTTGTTTCGTTGAACTTGTAGAACTTGAAAGGCTGGTAGCTTGAGCTACTCTAACAGATAGAGTAGGATTTCATTTCAGGAATGAACGAAACCATTCTTTGCCTGCCATCTTCATTCTCAGCCCAAGTAGCTAGTCGCTTTTGGTTATATTGAGTTGCAAGCTCAAAAGCCAACTTCCGTACCTCTTTAGGAGCAAGTCTGAAATAAATGTCCGCGCAACACTGTAAATGTTTTGACAACTGCTGCTCTTGTTGTTCCGAAAACGCAAATCAACGAAAATAAAATGAAAATTAAAATGTGCTTCTGGTCACGTACACGCTGCGCGTCGGATGACGCAACACTGTGATACAGGTTCACGCGTACAAGCCGCTCCTCTCTCCCCTAGCGTGCCCCCGCTATTCTCTATTATTTCGATAATATGGCGAATGTCACTATCGTACCCTGGCACTACCGTACCCAGTATACCCTATTGTTGTCTTTTCCACCGAAGCACTTGGAGTAGTCTTCTGCGTTAGGGTCGAACGGTACTAAACCTCAACCACAAAATCCGTTAGGCCTCAAACTGGATCTCAGCGATTTGCGGGGTGACGGCGAGAGCGGGGTGGGCGCGGCCGCGGCGAGCTGTGTCCGAACTCGATTTGTGTTGTTGTGTTTGATGTGAGTACGGTGTCGATACGGCGGCAACCGGCAATCTTTTGAACCGAGTGCTTTTGATTCGTATAATTTATTACAATTCCCCAACAAGTTGCACGATTATACAGGAATGGGTGGAGAGACTTTTGATTAATATATTTAATGTACGAACTATATAGTCCAATTTAGAACCTTCCTACACATATTATAATATTTTTTTTATTATCCAAATGTTTGCTGTTCCAAATTGGTGATCTAACAAAAATTTCACTAATTATTCGCTCCGGTAAAGTGCTGCGATGTCCGTAAATTTATCAACAAATATTACATACAAAGGGGAACAGCACTACATTGACTCAATTGCAGGGAGATTGCTTGACGGTCACTCGTCGCTCGGGCGCCGCTGCCCGCTCCGCCTCCCCTCCGCTGACATCCAGTTCTCTTCAATAGGAATCTATGTACCTATTATGTATGATCGCGCCGCTCTCGCCGCTGCCCCGCAATCGCTGAGATCCAGTTTGTGGCATTAGTCAGAGTATCTGGTTTTATTGAATTTTGTAGTGCTAGTTCCAGAACAGAAGCAAAATTCACTTTTGTAATTGGTTCTCCATTGTTTTTTAAACGCCATAACTTATTAGCATCTTTCTAAGTTGCCTTTACTGGCCTGAATACAGATACGTCTGCCCGTTGCAGAAATGTAGTAGCATAAGGGTACTATTACTTCTATGCCTAGGTCTTTGCATAGTTTACTAACGCTGTAAGTTAGGTGTGTTTTATGGATAGGGAGTTGGACGCTTTTGAATATCAGATGGGAGTGGAATACATTAGCTATATATTCAAAGAAGAATTCAGCTGTCATCCACCCATTTTCATTTCTCCCAATTCCCCAATCTTTGGGAACTCCATCCTCAATTTTTTGTGGAATTCTTTGGTATTTGTACACAAACATAGGTGGACATACAGTACCATCAGCGGAGAATGTGAACATTACTGTTACGGACACCTTGGGATTACCTTCATCAACTTTATATACGTTTTTGACTCATTTTTCAGCTAGCACTTTATCTGCCTTAAGAGATAATAGAAAACCACTTTTATCGCCGTTATTGATCCTAGGTGGTTCATTGAAAATATAGATCAGATTGTTTTGCGAACAGTTGATTGTATTACACCTTCACTGATACGGTATACGATAGCTGAATGTCGTATTGAAAACCCTCTCCCCCGTCCATCTCCAGGGTAATTATTGACAAACTTATTGGGTCGTGGATTATCAGTCAAAAATCCTTTCTTATATTATTTCTATAATTAATTTAAATAAAACGTAAACAATTTTAATGAGATCAACACACACTATTATTCGTTGTAAATATGTATTAATTATAATAGAGTTTGTTTATAAGGTAGTGCTTGGTAGGCAAGCAAAACACTTCGAG
Source organism: Calephelis virginiensis (assembly GCA_002245475.1). Lineage (NCBI taxonomy): Eukaryota > Metazoa > Arthropoda > Insecta > Lepidoptera > Riodinidae > Calephelis > Calephelis virginiensis. The sequence continues at coordinate 9,422 of NJDC01002021.1, read as the reverse complement.
TTAAGAAACTTAGTTTCTTAACTCGAAGTGTTTTATATAATAAAACAAAAAACTAGTATAAATGAACTAAATTGTTCATAAAGCAAAGTCTTTATTTTTTTAATTATTTAAAAAAAGCAACATCGAACATAACTAAGCATAATCTGTCTCTAATGTTAGTACCTTATCTATAACAAATCAACGACCAATAAATCAATTATATAGGAAATTTGTATAACAACATGAAATATTACCAAATTATAATGGAATATTCAATTTTAAAACTTGTATTGGTATTATATATATTATAACATTGTATGTTGGTACCTAGTTATTCATTGGAAAATCAATGTTGTCAAATTTGAATTTTTCTCGACGACCCTCTTGAGCGTTAGTCAATACTAGCTCCACGTGTGAGTCTATTATGAAACTAATGTCTTTCACGAAATGCGGTCGAAATGAGAGCACTACGGAAAATCTGTGGTGTAACCCGGTGGTGGACCTTTTTACCCGCGGACCTTTAAGCCCCGCTCTACCTTATTGCAAAATATTTTTCCCATATACCTCAAATATCTGATATGCCACTTCCGTCCAGTAAGTAATCCAATGAGGGAGGTAAACATGTAAGAAATGAGTATTTTTTTTCAATTTGCTGCTGGATCACAATTTATTCTAAAAATATTTAACGATTCACCACCTTCTAGTGTCGCGGCCATTTCGTTGGGACCACTTTTCAACTATTCAAGTCCAAGTTTAAACTATTCTTTGTACAGTACCCACCAACGCCTGATATTACCTCCCACGTAACCGCTGTCACCATGTTGTATTTCATTGAAACGCTTATGATGTTTATTAAAAAAACATAAATTACAGTCCTTTCATTAGACCGGGTTACATTATTACTAAAACAAAAAGCTTTGTTAAGGAAGCCCGGCCTAAATGTCACCCACGTCAGATGTTTAACAACTATCTGTGTTGCTATAAATGTATGTTGTTCTTATTATCTTATTACAACACGTTGAAAACGAGAAATGTCTGCCTAGATTTATGGTAAGCCTATTTTATTTTATTTATTTTATTTCGTACAATATCAATAAAGTTGATCAATGAGGTGTTTTTAAGTATATAATCTGTAGACTTTATTGACTATGAATCAAAAATTCAGCAGTCTTGAATGGGTGCGTACATTTAAATTGTAACCGAATGAAATGCAATATAAACACTAGATATGAGCGCCGAAGGCCAATTCCAAGGCGGTGACGTGGACCAAAAATTTCGGCGGTGGCGGCGCGCCAGCGTTGTGTAGGGGAGACTGGGGCTGGTTCTAACAAATTTTGAATTAGGCGTAATATTTTCTAAACTACTTTAGCAAGACACATGGTTTTTTGGTACATGATGCAAAATTTAATGAGCTTTACGTAAAGTACAACAAAATGTATATAATATTAACATATCTGAGAAAAAACGAGTTTTGGCAAACAAGTCACTTGTTAGAACTTACCCCCGGTTTGGGGTTGGTTTTAACACCGCTGGGGAAAGTTTTAACAGCGGGGGTAAGAAATAACATGTAGTTGGGAATGGGATTTTGGTTAAGATTAAACAAAATAATATTCAATGTTTATTAGAAACACTAATACAATTAAATGTGGTTCCTTACCGTTCATAAAATAAACAGAAAACTTAAATTATATTAGTTAAACTGACTCACTCAATCAGCATTACTCAAATCAAAGAACAAAAAATAATTTTTGATCATCAAATGATCATTAACAATCCAAATAAAATGAAATTCAGCTCCTTGCCGTTCAAACATGTGTAATAAACTTAAAACATACAAAATCTATCTTTATCAAATAAAATAACAAAACATTACTCCTCTAATAAATCAATATACAGCTTTGGTTATAAAAGTGAAACTTTCTAGTCAGTCTTACTCAACCTACTTATTAGTCAGTCTTCAAACCAGTGATAAAAATTAGTTATCGTAATCAGAATCCGAGTTGCAGTTTGTGCAAACATAAGCAACTGCATCGCCTTTTATGCATGTTATATGCGACCATTGTTTACAGGATATACATTCGACCCAGTCCACACCAGGTATATCTTCAGAATATGATGAGCCACAGCCTAAGCAAATGGTCTCATCCTCATCATCGTCGTCTTCTGAACTCTCTTGTAATAATTTCTTTTTCACTCTATCCTTAGGCTGTTTACTGGACTTCTTTTCTTTTTTTCCACTTTACGTTTTTTAACTCTTTGCTTTTCCTTATTGACTTTTACATTCGTAGTAGATTTCTTTTTGTTATTCTTTAGCTTAGCTTCTTCTTCTAAAGCATTCTTTTCCGGAGTGTCGGTTAAGATTGCACACTTTCGCTTGGGACCTCGATTAGACTTAGAGCGAGGGGCCGCTTTTGGCAATGGCCTTACAGCTTCGGGACTAAAGAATGTTGATGAATCTCTTGGACGAGAAGTCACTGCTGGTTCATTTTCTGCAGTTGATGTACCAGGAACTGGACTCCTTGACATTTCCTCAATAACTGCACCCACGCTGATATCAAGATTAGGCATGCTTCTTTCGATTTCTGGTATCAAGGACGATTCCAGACCTAATGTTAGGCTTAGATTCTCTGGTGTTAATTCGTCTTGTTCCTCAGTTTGCAGCAACGAAGGCGATGGGTTATCGTCTTTCCAGGATTGTTAATCATCCAATTAGTTTGTATTCTGGCAACGTAATTCTTCAGGGGTCCATAAACACCGACATCTAAGGGCTGCAGCTTGTGCGAACAGTGTAAAGGAAATGAAAGTAGGATCACATAATTTTCCTTCGCTTTATTAATCACCGCCACATTTACATGCGAGTGATGATTGTCCAATAAAAGAAGTACCGGATCAACTTTAGTGGGTTTCACGTGTTTTATGAAATGATCCAAAAATATCAAAAATTCTGTCTCAGACATCCAGCCTGAACTGTTACCGGCGCCAATAGCTTCAGGCGGGCCATTTTTTATGAAAATCTCATTATATCGGATTCGTGGAAACACAAACATGCAAGGAATGTGGTTACCTAATGCATTTGCCGCTGCTGCCACAGTTACCAAGACGCCCCTTTCGGCAGATCTGACTGCTCCAACTTGTTTTGAACCGCGCTGTGCGATGATCTTCTTTTGTTTCTGTACTGTTGTGATTCCCGTTTCGTCAACGTTCCAAATCCTACTTGCAGTTAGATTGTACCTCTGAAGAATTTCCTTGTATTTTGTGAAAGACTGTTCCACATTTGTTCGGTTAAACGATGTAGCTCGACTTAAACTGGTTGCTTCCGGGCTTCGCAATGCCAAATTTGGGTTCCTCTTCAAAAATGCTGTAAACCAGTCATTACCAGCGGACTTATTTCTTATCCAACTTTCAGGAATGTTGGAAATCTTGTGATAAACGGCAATTTCATACGCCAGCTTTTTGACTTCAATAGGTAGCAAGCCAAAATATATTATAGCACATTGTAGAAGATATTCTGCTAACTTAATTTCTTGTTGTGTATTAAACACTTGTCTATTTTTTTTATATCCCAGTTCAACCGGTAACCCTTCTTTCTTCTTTTTCATAAATGTATGAAGTGTTACATGGCATATTTCGAAACTTCTAGCTGCTTCCCTCAGGCTCTTTTTATTTTCTAACACTTCCATAGCTGCAAGTTCATAGACCTCTTCCGATGTACTTCCACGCGTGGTTTTCCTTTTATAATTCCTCATTCTAAAAAAAACAATAGAAGTTTAATAGGTCAATCCATATCGCACGCAATATTAAATGAATAAATAAATAGTGGACAAAATCACATACATTGCTCCGATCCCTTAGTAAGTAGCTTATACACTTGTGTTATGAAATCAGAAACAACGAAGATACCACAACACCCAAACCCGAGACAATGTAGAAAACGTATTTTTCTAACGCCATAACCTTAATATATACGAAATGGGATCGCAGTTGGGATCAAAATTGCAACCTCGTCTTATAGAAACAGTAAAAAAATTAAACGTAGGTAGGTTACGTTTATTTTTTTTCAATTGTTACAACCTGTCCCGTGTGCGGGGCAAATATTAACGCGTTAGAACCTACCCCGTGCATTTTGTTAAAACCAACCCCACGACCCCATTTTGCACAAAGTTATTTTTTTTCTTTTACCGGTTAAGTTCTTGATTAAAACTTTAACATGAATGAAAAATACAATAAATACGGATTTATGCAATACCAAAGCCAATTTTCTACGATACATATTTAAAGAGTAATGCAAAAAATTAAACACGTAAAAAAAGTTCATTTACCTGTGAAATTGGAGGCGTCTCACACAACCTGCTCCCGTGACGCTCGGCCGGGAACTGACAGGTCGAGCCACGTTCGCCCGTATTCGTAGGCACAAAGTGTGTTGGAATTAGTGTGTTAAGTCGAATAGGTTCTATGTAATTACGCTGTTAGTATTTACCCCTGTTAAAACCAGCCCCAGTCTCCCCTATATTATTATTAAGGGTAGCGTTGTTTTTTAAATAGTAAAGAAAAAAACTAATTTCGTTGATACTAAACACAGAACAATATTACTCACAGAGAAGAATTGTAACAACATATACAACCAATGCAACCATAGCCTTACACAGTTATGAAACAGTGGCGCCCCCTAGGTATAGCAAACGAAAACTACTAGGAATGGGATTTATTTAATATTTAATTACTTTTTAGTTTCTTGATAAAAAAATTAATTGCCACTAAAATTTAAAAATATAATATCGTTTATTCAACTTACAAAAAACATTTATAAACGCGAAGGGTACAATAACATTACAATTAATAGAAATTTTAGGGGCAACTCAATTTCTTATCAAATAAGGCAAATGCATAGAAAATAACAAGTAAAAGAAAAATTGTTTTTAACAATTCTTAATTTTTTTAAATTTCATCAATAGTTTTTTGTGTCTGATGCAAATGCAAGAAAACAAGCAAGTTAAAAAATCTGTTATAAATCACATTCATGTCTTCATTTGGCATTTATCGTCGTCATGCTGCCCGGGTGTGTATCGAATACCTACCTATAAGTTCGCAATTTACTACTTGGAATTTCGTTGATTTATCGTTTTATAAACAGAACTAAACTTTGTAGTGTCTAGGTGATATTATGAAATAGATAACATACTTAGCAATATTGACTTAAATGCTGGCACGTACTGTGCACTATTTAGTTATAATTGGCTATGGTAAATAACTAATGGATACAATTTCGAATTGAGCAATAGATTTTATCAAAACTACCCGAAAAGCAAGAATAAACTCTCATGTATTTATAAACTAAAACAGACTAAAAATTAGTATATCTACAACAAACGTGATTTTCTATTATAGAAAATAGTACAGAACCCTTCGTGCGCGAGTCCGACTTACACTGGCCGGTTTTTTGTCTTGGTGATGACGTCCACATTCATTCGATGAGAATGATGACTATCTAACAGCAGTAAAACTAGATCAAGCTCTGATCGTTTAACATGTGTTATGAAGTAGTCAATGTATTTCGAAAACGCTTTTTCAATTATCCACCCGGAATTATTACCTGCACCCACATTTGTGGATTGCCCATTTTGTACGAATAAATAATTGATTCATGGAAAAACGAACATGTATGGTATGAAATTACCAACACCATTTGCCGCTATTGATAGACTGATGACTAGAGTACCCCTTTCTGCAGATGTGAGTGCCTCTATCTGCTTAGAACCTTGTTGAGCTACCACTTTCCAGGGGTTTTGCACCGTTGTGGCTCAGTCTCATCTTCATTCTAGATTTTACTCAAAGGAAAATTGTGTCTTTGTACTTGATATTTTTCGAAAAATGGATGGACTTTATTACGGTTAAAGGATGTTGCTCTGCTTGAGATGTTCGCCTCAGGACTACGAATAGATAATGTCGCGTTGCGCTTCATAAAACCTGCAAACCAATCTTTGCTAGCCTTTCTGTCTCTTTTTCAAGATTCTGGATTAAATCTTTCCTTAAATCATCTATCTAGCTCTTGATTAAAACCAAGCGGGGTTTTTATAACACACTTCAATAAAGTTCCGTAACTTTTTTTTCTCAATGTACTAAAATAGAGTTACATGTCAAATAGCAACTTTTTTATACTTTCTGTTTTTTTTTCAGAAATTCTGGAGGTGCTAGCTCAAATATTTCTTTAGATGTGGATACCCTTATGCTCTTCCTTTTGTCATTTCTCATGCTGTAAAAAAACATCTAGTATATATATATTAGCTCGAAGGCAATTTTTTTACTTAATCAATTGTAAAAAATAAAAGAAAACAGACAAAAATAATTAAAAACAAATAAAATAGTTTTACGGTGCTTTCCCACCGTCCACCTCTTGATACTACCTGGGTGAATCAGTTCGCCCCGGTGTCGAGGTCGCCCCCGCAAAGTTACGCCTGATTCAATAAATATTTAAAAAAAAATTGAAAAAGTAATAAATTCTCTTTATTGAGAAAAAAAAAAAAGCAAAAGAAATGATTACATTGATTGATGTTTTAGTTAGCGATGTGTCCTCCCTTATTTTTTATCATTTCTTTTTCACGATTTGGCATGGAATCAACATTAAAATATTTGATTTAGGATAAACTTTAAATATAAGTCTTAAATTAATTTATTTCAACCAAAGAAATAGTAATAAACGAAGCGTATGCTTCTTATTTATTCTTACAGCCAACTCGAGAGTTCATGAGTCGAGAGTCATCATCATCATCAGCCGGAGCCAGAAATAGGCCTCCCCCCAAAGACCGCCACAAGTCACTGTTACCAGCTGCTTGTATGCAGCGACGCCCCGCAACTTTGACCAGATCATCAGTCCACCGGGTAGGAGGTCGTCCAACTCTACGTCCTCCGTTGCGGGGTCGCCACTCAAAAACCTTTCTTCCTCAGCGGTTGCTGGTTCTCCCATTGACACTTCAGCTTGCCGACTCTCTGGACTATGTCGGTTACTCTTGTTCTCTTGCGAATCACCGAATTAATTAATTAATAAAGCACGCTCAGCGACTTTGAGCTTATTTAAGAGGCCCACCTTTAACGTTCAAGTCTCAGTGTTATATGGTAATCATCGTCACCGGTAACACACATTGGTCGAAGACTTTCGACTTTAGGCTCTGCGGTAATTTGGACAAGAAGATGATACCCTTTAACTTCCCGAACGCTGCCCATCCGAGTTGGATTCAACGATCGACATCTTTCTTGAACTTAGATTTACCTAACTGAACAGTTTCACCTAGGTATATATACTGATCAACAACTTCAAGAATTGAGTTCCCATCTTGAACTGGTCTAACCGCAACATAAACGTTGGACATGACTTTCTTCTTATCCAAGTACATTCTAAGACCCACCTGTTGGGAAGCTCTATCTAGGTCACCGAGCGTCTTGCTCAAGTCTTCCAGCGATTCCGCCATGACCATAATATCATCTGCGAATCGAAGGTGAGTGATTTACTCGCCGTTGATATTGATGCCGAGTCTTTTACGGTCCAGAAGCTTTAAGACATCTTCCAGTGCAGCAGTGAACAGTTTCGAAAAAATAACGTCTCCCTGTCTAACACCTTTCCGCAACTGAAACGGTTTAGAGCTCTTATCCTGTAATCGGATCGACAAAGTGGCTTTTTCGAACAAACACCTTAACAAATCGAGAGTAGTTAAGCCAAAAGTCGTTCTTCCATATGCTTCACATATTCTGCAAAATCTAGTTCCTCTTTTTGCGAAAAAATTGTTTTATAGTATATATAGTAATAGTAAGCCGATGGTAATTTCTTCACCGTGGTTAATTTTTGATTTGACGCTCCAAAGTTGTTTGAGGAACACCATATTCTAAACCTGCCTTCCTGTATCCTGATTCTTGGCTCAAATTTTTTTCTACAGCTTTTTTCATGGACTGTTGTGACCATTCTCCTCTTTTTTTTTTGTTTTTATAGTTTCTAACCATGTTTAATCTGAAATAAAAACAAAATAAATTATGTTTCAATCGATATACCTATCTGTATTTTAACGTAGTGGGGCTGGCTTAGCTACCACCCACCACTATGTTAACAGAAAATAAACAACAGACAAACCAGTAAATGGAATCCTGTTGATATAAAAATAAATAAATAAAAAAAGTAAACAAGAACACTGTATTAAAATAAACACTAAAAATAAAGTCTATAAAAAGTCTGCATTTGAAAAAAAAAGAGTTTCTGCCGGATAAACGTAAAAGATAGATGGGCGTGGGATAGGCTCGTCGACGGAACATGAAGGACTGCTGCTGTAGTCTAGCAGTTGGGCTAGCGGGACCCTTTGGCGCCTACCCTCAGCAGCCAGAAGCAGCAGTAGAAGGGAGCAGCTGGGAAGGCGGCCAGAGAAAAACACCGGCGGGCAGCCATCGCCGGTCTAGGGTCCTCCCACCACCAAGCAGCAGGGACCAGTCAGCAAGCAGCAGTCATAGTAGGATGTTCCGTCGACTTATAGAATTAGAATTTTGAACAGCAGGTTCTGTAGCATAATATAATGTAAGCAGACTCAGAATAGAAGTAGAAAGCATACGGTTGTGTAAATCAATTTTTTTCTTCTCTATTTCAAAATTTAAAAGCTATTAAACTTAGTATATTTTTTAAATAGTGGCCAGTGTAGCTACAAACTACAAAGGCCAGCTATCAAAATAGTTTTTAAGAAAATAATATTACAGTATACAATAATATATAACGTAAAATCTAGGTTACCTAGATTAATGTCGTAATAATGTCGTTTCATGAAGTTACCCCATTATGCCCTGTATCATCTACTCAATCTTGTCTCAGTCAAAATATTTAAAGAAAATTAAATGTTATAAATACTAGGTTAGGATTAATGCGATTGTAAATATGCCAATATATCCTGAAGAAAATATAAAAATGCCCATCGGCAAAACAATCACCACTTCGACTCTATTTCTTGCCTGTTTCTGAAGTTGTCAAAAAACACAAAATGTTAGATTACTATTGCACTTTAGTAGAAATTTTGTTTATAAACACAGAACGTACGCACTTTCGCCGACTGCCATGCCCGCTGTGAGCATTGTTCTGGAGTGGCTATCGGTTGGCTATAGCGCCGCCTATCGAAAGCGTTGTATTTCTTGTATGTGTGCGTGACCCTGTCTTACCTCATTACCCGATCATGCCTCTGGTTCCCATACTTCTTTTATTATGTTTTTTTTTATAATAGATGTGTGCTGTTTGTGTCATATCGTCCCTCGCATGACTAACTCTCTTATCTCAGTTTTGACAGTTTCGAGAAACCACGCTTTTTCAGTTTGGTCATTTTAAATTTAGTTTCTATTTATACTTTACGGACCTCATGGGAGCAAAATTAGGTACTTACGAGGGTCAAACTGAAAGTTCTTAGAAAATCAAAAACTAAGCATTC
>NJDC01002019.1:21679-47897 GCA_002245475.1 Calephelis virginiensis | reverse complement strand
ATCTGATCGTGAAATGTCAGCCTTGGTCTCCCCGGGTCTGCTACATCTCTCCATCCACATTCGCATTGTATATCTGCTTTGTCAATCTTTCATCTGTCATTCTTTCCACAAGACCGAACCAGCGGAGCATGCCTTTTCGCATTTTAACACGAACACTTTCTTTCAATTCCACTTTTTCTCGGATCTCATTGTTACGAATGCGGTCAGCGAGCATTACACCACAGATTTTCCGTAGTACTCTCATTTCGATCGCATATATCCTACTTTCATGCTCTTTCTGACATACCCAACTCTCGCTTCCATACAATAACGTTGGAATAAGCACAGAATTATGCAAAGCGAGTCAAGTTTTTTGACTCAAAACCTCGCTTTGGAATAGCTTACCCAACGCTCCATTCACACTATTCCCTGCACTTACTCTCCTCTCTACATCCGCGGTGTACCTTCCATTCCCTGCTAAAAGCACAAGAAAGATATACAATTTCATTCACTTGTTCCAGCACTACATCATCAACCAAAACTCTTATATCCGTTCTGGCTACGTCTCTTTCAAAGACCATTATTTTGGTTTTCATCGCATTCAAATGTAAGCCCCTTTCTGTACAATCTCCTTCCATAACTGTGAACAGTGTTTGCAGCTCAGATGGTGTAGAGCCCAAAAGTACAGCATCATCTGCATAAAGCAGGCAGTTCACCACTTGTGCTAATTTCCTTGTAACATTTTGTGTAAAATAAAAGAAGTAACTTCCACCATCATCATTTTCACAAAAACAACAGAATGGCATGTGCAGCAGGTGTATGTGCAGATCAAAAACCTTCTAATTGGTCTGTTTACCTTTTTTATTAATTGCCTCCTACCCGTTGCAAGTTTACCTAGCGTACCGAGGTAGCGTTTACTGGTATCGGCAACACAACAGTACCGTTTTGATTTTACATGTGGCTTATCAACACGATAGGGAAAAAATTCTCTACGTGCGCATGCTACCTCTGCAGGTGTTTGAACTAAGATATATCAAAATAAAGTGCAAGTGTACTCCAAAGGCTTAACGTTTTTTCTTTGAATAAAGTGATAAAAATGTACTTAATGAATCAGAAGTCGTGAGTCATCAGTAATAATACATGATATATACAAACTTTATTGCTTTGTAGACATTGTTGTAAGTCGGAAAGCTTGGAATTTATAACAGACAGAACTTATATATCGTCGGCACTTAGTGAAATTTCGTTGTCTACACACTTTTCAAATAAGACTGGGTACTTTTTAAGTAAACATTTACAATAGACTTTTTTTTTTCTTACATCCAGCAGAGGGTATAACTTTCTGTTACTAAGAACCGAATATTCAATGGTGAAATTAAATAGATTTCATTTATGTTTGTAATCGCCTCTGTGGTCTAGCGTTTTGCCGTCGAACTTGACTTGTTGAAGTCCCGGGTTCTAACCCCGGTTCTGGCAACATAAAAAAATAGAAAATGTATATTTTCAATAGTACTAGTTCGAAGTAATAAGTAAATACTATATTTATTTTACAAAAGAGAGCCATTTTCCTTAGAGAAAAATTCAAAAAAATCAAAATTCTAACTGTAATATCCCAGTATGTCTCTAAAAGTTTAATATATGTTCAGAGAAATTCAAGTTCATTTAAAATAAATTGTGATATATACTGTGTCAATACAAGGAATAAAAATAATCTTGCTGTGCATGTGTCTCGTCTCCACAAAGTTAGCAATAAACTTCCCAATTATATGAAAGAACTTCCAATTAATAAATTCAAGAAATGTGTTAAATGGAAATTAAATAAAAAGGGTTATTATACCATTACTGAATATTTAGCTGATAAGACTGCTTGGGATTAACTGCTCTAATCTCTTATAAGTATAATTTATCATCACATTAATTATTGTAATTATACATATTTTAAAATAAGGAAAAAAGACAAGCCCGCTGAGTTTCGTGCCGGATCTTCTCAGTGTACGCCGCGTTCCTATCCGGTGGTAGATTTATTACTATATTGACGCGTCACGTGCTATAAAGATAATTTTGAATTTGAATTTGAATCACATTCCGGAAGAGTTAGGCAGAGGTACATTTAGGGCACCGACGATTAACCCAAATTGCTATGTTAAGTACATAGGTCCTACCATACTACTTTGATAAACCGTACTGTCGAACTCACGTACATGAACATTATAAATACAGTACAATGACATTTCAAACTTCAATATTCAGTAGTGCAGTCGTTTACAACAGATACTTTACTTATTCCTGTTGTCACCATGTCGGTTAAGATAGTGCATTCTGGTTTAAAGGATAAAGTTGCCGAAACCACAATTAACTTAATCCTCTAGAATTTGGGAGGCCATTAACATTTTTGGTGTTTGTAGGCGATATATATTTATCACCAACAAAAATATAACCTTCTCATTAGCATTCCAATCTTGTACAGACAGACGAGTAGTCTAGATAATTATTACCCTGCTTATTCAAGTTGTCTAGCGTTCCAGGTCTGTCTTAAAGAAGACAAGCAAGCTGATTTACTTACCTTATTTAGTGCTACTTGTGTGGTCTACGTGAATAAAGAAATCTCAATTTGAATCTTCTAACTAATAACATTGAATGCATACCGAGCATTCCATACCATTATTATCTTTGATCTTTGGTAGCAATTTTGTTTCTCGGACGCCTATGTTGGCTATACCTTACCATAGATCATCTCGAGGAGGGTTATTCACTTACTCGACATAAGGGATTGGGCACACGTGTGTCCAGTTGGTGAAACTTTAAATTAAGTTAAGTGATTTAACGTTTCAACAATTTAGTTTTCACTTTGTGTGAAAATCTTGGCATCCAGATGACAAAATGTTAAGTTATAATAATTTTAAGTTTTTCTCGTATCGAGCTGATGAATAACCCCACGAGGGTTTTGCCGCTATCGAGAGCAAATATGCTTTTTACTAAATGATTAAATATTTTGTATTTATTGAGTAAAACTGGTAAATTTTTGTGGTATTTTGCTTGATTTTGTAACAGGCACAATTTAAGTATTCATGAAGAGATTAATGTATCATGTATTTCGTTGTTGCCGCCAAATGGCCCGTATTGGTCCGGACTTCTTTGCAGAATAGACTATCTGCCTTCTTGCTAGGCGGCTCATTAAAGGCTAAAATAGGCTTACCGTCACCGTGGTATCGGACTAGGTAGTAGACTTTCGCAGCGACTCGTCCGGATTGGTACCACCGCCTTGCCTATTCCTGGCGCCACAACGTCAGTGCTCGCCATTTACCTGTTCCGGTTCGGAGGATATGGTAGCCGGTAAACTTACTTTTGCTCGAGGTTTAACATCCTAGCCTCAGGTTGACAGCGCAGCAATACCATCTTTGGTGTCTCTAGGCGGCGTGAAATCATCAGGAAATTCATCTGCTTGTTTGCGATCCGATATCATAAAAAAATATAATTAAATGACCTTGAATAAGTTATGAGTTTTTTAATCTATAAACGTGTATTTTTTCCCATCACGGAAGCCACTTGCCTTTCTTAACATTTGATTTATGTTATTTATTCGCTAATCGGTGTGATTTTAAGACATATCAAAACTATATAACAAAATAAAAGTATATCCATTAAGTTATTTATCGTTAAAATGATTGTATACAGTTTATAAATAAACCACAACAGGAAGTTACCAGCTGAGTCAAATTGCCGTGAAACGGGGAAATCAGGCCAATAATTCATTGCTCATTAGGTTTGTTTTCTACACATATGCTTACTTGTGTTTATCTATCATAAATAATATGATTACGTATTTAAAACGAGATAAATCTCAGTTAATACAAAGCTATTACCTTCAATTGTAATATTTATTATGAAACTAGCTAACCCGACAAATGTTGTTTAGTTATAAACGTATACTGCAGCCAGCAGTATAAATAATACTTGACTACCTATTCTCTTACCTACCTAATGAAGATCAAAAGTCATAAAAATCTCTTGAGTCGTTTGGAAGAAGTGCAATCTTAGACACCGCTACACAAAATTTTTATTTATTTGATTCGCCTTTGTGGTCCAGCGGTTCAGTTGTCGGACTTGACTGCATGAGGTTCCGGGTTCGATTAACGGGTCGGGCAACAAAACTAAAATTGGATTTTTCCAATTTTCTTATAAAAAACGTTGCTCGGGATTGGATATGAGCCCGGTTGGCGATAGGCTTGCCACTTATCATATTGTGGGTCTTAGTGTCTTCGGCTAGTCTTGGTTGTACCTCTGCCTAATTTTTCGGGGATATGGGCGTAAAGATACTTTTTTATAAGATGATTAAAAGAAAATAATTTAATCTTGCAAACAAAAGTTATTAAACTTAAGAAAATGTGTCCCAAGTTTTGCAATTAAAATTAAAACAATATTCATTGAAGTTTTTTTGTTATAAGTAAATAAAAACAAGTAAGTTCCATTTATACATTTTCACTAAGTTTTATCTTTAGCAAATTCTTTTCAGTGTAAATTCTTTCTTCAAATTCTCCAAAAAGGCGCTGATTTAAACAGTTTTTAATTAAAAAAATTGAAATGATTTAGTGTTTGTAATTGAATTTACAATCCGGCCACAGGGCAGCGACGCACCTGTAACATCTATGGTGTATATAGTCTACGGTAATCAGAAGAGCCGTATGCTAGTTTGCTGACCTCTCACATGAAAGAAATAAAAATCAATTTGATACCTGGGTTTCGCCGGGAGTTTTTCATAACGGATATGGTTTCATCCATTTAAAGATGATGATTAACTGCATCCGGCATTCAGTCTACTGTCCAATTTTAATAAATTATAAAAATACTAGCTGACCCGGCAAACGTTGTTTTGCCATATAACTAATTAAATGACGATTGATCACTTATCGACCCGGGATAAAAAATGACCATTAAAAAATAGGGGTTGGTGAAATAGGGTGAAAATTTAGGGTTGTATGTACTTTTATATGCTGTATCATAAAAAAATAAAAACAAAAAATTTTGTTTGAAAATTGCAAAAAAAAAATTTAGGGGTGGACCACCCTTAGCATTTAGGGGGATGAAAAATAAATGGACGATTCTTATAGATACCGGATAAGCACAAAAAATTTCATCAAAATCGGTGAAGCCGTTTCGGAGGAGTATGGTAACAAAAACTGTGACACGAGAATTTTATATATTAGATTTGCCTTAAGCGAATATTATCGTCTAGTTCCTTCTTAGTTCGAGTGATGGTATTTTTTGTTGCCAGTTAAGTTCTTGTATTCCTATATTGCGTTGGATGGTGACATCATAAATTTTCTTCTCAAAAAATTAAATTATTTACGATTTTACAAGTAAAGTATATAATCAAAAGTATCACGGTTGGGTACTTACCCGGAGCATATAAATGCGGAGCATAAGCTCCATGTTGAAAAAAGTTGTAACACTAAAAAACAACAACATTACTACAATTTAGACTATAATGACAGCACAACCATACATACACATTCAGATAATCATACCTTAGAAAAAACTGTGTACAAATCAATGACATTAAAACGTTTTAGTAAATCAGATAACTAATATCTCAAACTAATTTAGGTGAAGTATACTTAGGTAATTTTGAGTTATCGCTTAACAAGCAAATTAATTACGTAAAAACTACATTAGCTGCGCACCGCAACATATATTTTTTGAATTGTTTGTCATGATCCAATAAAGTATTGTGCAATTAAGGTTATTTCTTCTAATTCAAGAAAATTAAATGACATTTGTTCATTTATTGTTTGGCACCAAGTCGTTAAAGTTACGTAGTAATACGTAGTAATACTTACAAACAATTATGTATTACTTTTTTAGTTTTTTTTTACAAACAAATATGTATTACTTTTTCACTTTATTTTTTTTGCTAAATAAATTTTGTTTAAATTTTTGATAGTTAATCTACCAATTACTACAAGCATAATTTTTGTTTAACTAACCTGCAAATATCTATCTATCTACCTTATTTTACCTGTAAATGTTGTTGGTTTTATAAAGTAAATATTTGTATGGACATTTGTAAGCTATAATAACTTAGGGTTGGAATTTTCGCACAAAATTATATGAAAATCGATAGAACCGTTTCTGAAGCGTATTTGAATCCTATGTGAAGTATGTGACGTGAAACAGACATTGTGGCGCAAAAAATTATATAGACACTGCCATTTTAAAGTTGAAAGGCGGTGATGTAGCGGCTGTAACCTTCCCCAAAGAAAACTTTTAATGAAAAATTGTACAGTCGTAAAAACCGATAAAATAACATTTTTTTCTTATAGCCTTTATGTCATTGTATGTTACAAGTGCTTCAAACTTTTTAATTGCTATCGAAGTAGTATTAAAATTTAATCAACCAAAAATTAAAAAAAAATTAACTTTAGTACTTATCGCAAGAATTATTTACTCGATTTGGCTATTTATTTCTATTACAGGTTATTTAACGATCTTCATTACTAATTATGGAATAAAAAAAAGATAAAAATCATTCACACGCATGTAACAGTAGACACCAAGAAAGGTGATAGGGCATTCAAACCTGAGGTACAGAATTAGTAATAGTACTAACTTACCTGAGGCTGGAATATTGTGTTTTATGTTATGTTTTTTTATGATATTGGAAGGCAAACAAGCAGACGGATTTTCTAACAGTAACCAATTCACACCTAGAGACACCACAGGTGGTAATGGTACGTTGCCAACCTGAGGCCAGGATGTTAGGCCTTGAGCAAAAGTAAGTTGACCGGCTTTACCACCCTCTAAACCGGAACACGAGGTGGTACCAATTCGGGCGAGTTGCAGCGAAACTCTACCACCTAGTAGGATGTCAAGGAGCCCGGACCAACACGGGGAAAATAGTAAGATTTCTGGCTTTCCTAACCTCTAAAATGCAACACTACAACAGCGTACACGCCTAGCTCTACCGATCAACCGCGAGGCTTGGGTCTGATTTCCGACCGGGTCGGAATTTGTGTGATTATTATTTGGTTGTCTGCAGTTCCAAGTCTAGGTTTATTCTGGTATCTATTTAAGTATTTCTTTTTATTAGAAGAATTTTTCTTATTAGAATCGTTGACTAACCCTCATAATTCACGCTTTTAATTTGCTTACTTTAGGGTTAGATCAGTTTCTGTAATTTTGCAGGGATATTTATTTATTTATAGATCTCATATCTCAACAACCTTGGAGTTTGATTTACAGAAAGTCGGACAAACAGATGTATTTATAAATTTTGGTATAAAGTTTCTTTATATCACATGACCCAAAGACTATCAGAGGTTGAAATAGATAAAATATTTTCCTTTGTCCGATTTTGCCTGTTATCTAAATCTGATTGCGTTGTCTAGGTATAAATTATTTATTAATCAGTTATATACTATGTCTTTGTTTTTGACTATGTCGGACAAAAACTTACATTTCTGTCGTAAAGTCATGGTGATTTCCATTTTGCATACTTAAAAAAAGTATAGGGTTCAATATTAGATTTTAATATTTTACGTAGGTATGTTAATCGATTTCTCCGCCATTTTTTAACAAATGTACTCGTAAAAGAGCGCAACTTTTGAGGTTCCATTGCCTGATCCTCGGGGTTGCGCTCTTTTAAATCGGTATTTGAAAGAATATAACCCCAAGTCTGACAAAGGTCAGTTTAACCGTTTTTGTGTACCTGGATGACTTAATTATTCCCCGTGTTGGTCCAGGTTCCTTTGTAGAATAGGCAATCTGCCTTCCTTGCCAGGGAGCTCGTAAAAGGCGAGCATAGGCTCACCGTCACTGACACCGTGAGATCTGACTAGGTGGTAGAGCTTAGCAGCGACTCGCCCGGATTGGTACCACCGCCTTATCTATTTCTAACGCCGTAACGTCATGACGTGTTCCGGTTCGGAGGGTAAGGTAGACGGTAAACTTACTTTTGCTCGAGGTCTAACATCCCGGCCTCAGGTTGGCAACGCACCATAACCACCTTTGGTGTCTCTAGGCGGCGTGAATTTCTTAACATCAGGAAATCCGTCTGCTTGTTTGCCTTTTAATATCATAAAAGCGAGCACAGGCTAGCCGACGCTAACAGCGTGACACCCTACTAGGTGGTAGAGTTTCGCAACAACCCGCCCGGATTGGTACTACCGCCTTACATACTCCTGCCACCATAACGTCAGTGCTTGCCATTAACGTGTTCCTGTTCAGAGGGTAAGCAAGCCGGTAAAATTACGTTTGTCCGAGGTCTAGCATCTCGGGGTCAGGTTGGCAGCGCACCATCACCACCTTTGGTGTCTCTAGGCAGCGTGAATGTCTTAGCATCAGGAGATCCGTCTGCTTGTTTGCCTTCCAGTATCATAAAAAATATCAAAGTAGATTTTTGCATTCTTACTACACCAACATTATTTAGACTAGTAGTCACCAACATACATACATATCTTCACGCCAAGTCCCTTACGGGGTAGGCAGATAGTATCGAGTGCCAGACCTCACGATCCTGACACCAAGTGGCTGAAATTCGACCACAACAAATTTTAATTATAAGTTATTCGATATAAATTATTGAAATATGGTGTTCAAATATTATTATGGTTATATTGGTGGTGATTCTGCTGTTCACAAACTAAACTTATTTTAGATGCATGCTATCTTTCTCAAATAAAACAAAAACAAAAGAGATGGAACAGTTTAGACGTGTCAGATTAGTGCGGACATGTCTAATCGTGATGTTTTTAATCAACGTTTTCCGAGTAATACGTTAAACGTCTGTAGAAATGACGTGTACGGTCTAATTTGACAGCACTAAAAGTGTTCTGTCTCCTTCTGTTACTTTAGTTGAAAGAAGACAGGGATAACTTAAAATTAGTTTAGTGAGTGCGCAACAAAATTACCACCATTGTCAGTTATCTTTGATCAAAGGCCCATCTTCATTTATCAAGACCCACTATTTCGTGTCCAAACTTAATGAATATAGTGTATTCGCCATCTGTGATATTTTATCGTAATCAATATATTTGTTTGTGTGTGTCAAATGCATGGTAGTATGTGTAATGTTTCATTTTTGATTTAATGCATTTTATAAATATTATACATACATATCTTCACGCCAAGTCCCTAACGGAGTAGGCAGAGAGTATCGAGTGCTAGACCTCACGATCCTGACAAACCTGTCTGGCTTCCTTCACGTTAATTACCATTTTCATACAAACACACCGGTTTTGGAGACTCTTGACACCACCCTCGAATAATATCTGAGTGATCTGATGGTGGAATGTCAACCTTGGTCTCCCCGGGTACCTACATCCATCCACATTTGCATTGTATATCTGCTTTGTCAATCTTTCATCTGTCATTCTTTCCACATGACCGAACCAGCTAAGCGTGCCCTTTCGCATTTTAACACCAACACTTTCTTTCAACCCCGCTCTTTCTCGGATCTCACTATTACGAATGCGGTCAGCGAGCGTTACACCAAAGATTTTCCGTTGCGCTTTCATTTCGACCGCATTTATCCTACTTTCATGCTTTTTCTGACATACCCAAGTCTCGCTTCCATACAATAACGTTGGGATAAGCACAGAATTATGCAAAGCAAGTCTAGCTTTCAGACTCAAAACCTCGCTTTGAAATAGCTTACCCAACATTTACTTAGTTGATAATGTGGTGTTGGAGCAAGTGAATGAAATTGTACATCTTGGTTGCGCTTCTAGCAGGGATGGAAGATACACCGCGGATGTAGAAAGGAGAGTGAGTGCAGCGAGTAGTGTGAATGGAGCGTTGGATATAAATATTATTAGTGAAATGTATTAGCATTCTTCACTTCTCTTACACATAAACTACAAGTGCACCAAATTTCAAACTCTTCCCTCCTCGCAATTTTCTTAAAGAGAGGTCCAAAAATTTTTACTTGATAATGTCGATGCTTATTTTAGGCCACTTTTATTTAAGAAAGAGTCTTATTACACTAAAGCATTTCGTTATTTCAAATTGTAATCAAAATATGATTTACTGTGCGTCGTATAAACCTTTAAATGTTTATAAGAGCATTTATATTATTATTCAATTAACAAAAAAAATAATGTTATGCAATAAACTTCGTCTAGTATAGGGCGCAAGACCAAGCAATGAAATACCAACTATTTTGTATTTTAGTCTTAGACTAACCCAAACTAACAAGAAAACAACTTTTATTTAGCCCTAATAAATTTTATTTTAAAATCGTTAAATATAGGTAAGTATTATCTTTACATTGTTTCATAACGACAGATTTATTTTCCCCAGAAAATGTAATAATTTTCGATATGCTATCTACGCTATCTTAAGCTTAGTTCAGATTTAAACGTAATACCTACTTGTTACTACCTACGTGACGTTTTTTGATAATGAATAGAGAACAAAGACGATTATCAAAGGCCATTACCAGTAATAATTAACATAATTTAAGATAAGAGATAGGGCAACTGTAGATCAATTACTAGACATATCTACTGTTATTTTTCAATAACTCATAAAAATATCCTAGCAACAAACCTCTGGTAGGTCTATCTCTATCTGTAGATAGGTTATTTGCAAAGACAGTAAAACAATATGTTATCGTAGTGTCACTGACATCAGTAAAAAGAAAAGAAAAGTACTGCGCCGTGTTTATTCTTCTTATAAGTCTAAATTACCTAATCATAAGAAATACACATGAGGAGTTTTGGCGCCATCGTAAATGAAGGTGGTCGTTAATTTTTCATTATTATTGAATTTTGTGTTTATATAAAGTGAAATTGGTTAATTTAGGTGGGAATTAGATTAATTTTGTTCAGATAAAATGCACAAATGAAATAATCATGAAGAAATTAGTGTATCGTCTATTTCCTCACTGCCGTCATATCTACTAGATGAACTTGAGTAACGAAGCCTACGCTTTACTCAAGAGTGTGTACATAGTGACTTATGACTGTATAAGAATTAACTTATTAACTAACTTGACATTGGCAAAGTAGTCGTGAAAAACATCGAAAGCCATATTTATAAAAAAGAAGAAATACACATCGTCTATAGACATCCAAAATGTTATTATAAGTTTTGCCAAGTTGCAGTCAATGATTTTTGCGAAAGTTTATCAGCTTAGTATACTTTATTTTTATATCACTGACAATTCAAACAACGTTATCTGTCAAAAAAAAACTGAGGTACAATTATTGAGACTTCAAAAGTTTGATGCCTCAGATACACATAAACATGTTAAACTTATTACAGTACTACTATTAAATTATGTGCTTCGGCTTTACGCTTTTTACTCCTTTTACACTTCATACTTTTATTTTAAATTGGCTGACCTAATTTAAATTTAAGCGAAATGATTAATTATGTGTAATGACAACTCTATATAGATATCTTCAAATGCATTCGGATTTCCGAAGCTTGACGAATATAGCCGAAGCGCATAATTTAAATAGTACTACTGTTCAACCCTCTATTTCCGTCAGAAGTTAAGCAAAAACAGAACAAAACAGAAAATAAAATCAGATTTGTATACAGATAATACAGGTACTTGAAGGAAGAGGCCAAATAACATTTAGGTGTGTGGGGAAACTTCGGCAACAGCTAATCACCAATGTATTTGAAAAACGTGTAAAATAACCGATAAAACCGCTCCCCGTTTGCCAATAACGCCAAGCTTAACCCGGCTTTATTCTATCCTATCACGGAATAATGCGTACTTATGGTCCATGTTACCATTGTGATCGTATCGAAGGGTTGTCACATCACTTGTTCATCGTCGTCAGTACATTCAGTGTGACTACACTCGATGAAAGAATTTCTTGGTTATTGTCGTTAATTGTTATTTTTTATTGCATTGTTATAGTAACGTGAACTTTACCACGTTTTTCTTATCATGTACTGATACGTAATTTAATTACAAATTTTAATATGACGTTATCTTTTAGACACGTTAATTGTTTTCTTAATAATTTAAGAATACCTATAAACAAAGTAATAGAAAGTGCGAGATAGCAAAAGAAAATACATAGAAACCTAGTACTACAGCATTGTTTCAAAGTTTCACCAGTAACTATGATATTTAGCAATATCTACAAAATTTTGTTTTTCCGCTTGCCTTATAAAGAAGTTATTATACAACTAGCAAAATCAGGAATAAAATGTACGTAACATAACTCAAGATAAAATATATATATTTAAAAATACGTGCATCCAAAAAAAAATGTATTTCAATGAATATTGTAATAACTTACAAACATATCTTCACGCCAAGTCTCCTACAGAATAGGCAGAGAGTATTGAGTGCTAGACCTCACGATACTGACAAACCTGTCGGGCTTCCTTCATATTTATTACCCTTATCATACAAACCCGCCGTTTTCGCAGACTCTTGACACCATCCTAGGATAATATCCGAGTGATCTGATCTTGGTCTCCCCGGGTACCTACATCCATCCACATTCGCATTGTGTATTTGCTTTGCAAATCTTCCATCTGTCATTCTTTCCACATGACCGAGCCAGGGTAGCATGCCTTTTCGCATTTTGACAAGTGTTGGTTCTTTCAATCTCACTCTTTATCGGATTTCACTGTTACGAATGCGGTCAGCGAGCGCTAAATCACAGACTTTCCGTAGCGTTCTCATTTCGACTGCATTTATTCTACTTTCATGCTTTTTCTGACAAACCCAACTCTCGCTTTCATACATTAACGTTGGCATAAGCACATAATTACGCAAAGCAAGTTTAGCTTTTTGACTCAAAACTTCGCTTTCAAATAGCTTACCCAACGCACCATTCACACTATTCCCTGCACACACTCTCCTCTCTAAATTCGCGGTGTAGCTTCTTTATTACAATCTCCTTTCGTAACTGTGACCAGTGTTTGCAGCTCAGATGGTGTAGATCTCAAAAATAGAGCATAATCTCCATATAGCAGGCAGGTCACCACTTGGTTACCCATTTGCATTCCCACATTCAATGATTTTAACCTTTGAAAACATTTGTCCAAATATAAGATAAACAAGCGTGCTGACAACACTCAACCCTGCTTGACGCCAATATTAACATCAAAGGCGAATAACCCACCAAGGCGATATGTCGCCATCCACCCGCACGCATGTTTTACAGTCTAAATACATTGACTGCACGCACGCAACAGAGGCCTGACTTTTTTTATGATATTGGAAGGCAAACAAGTAGACGGATTTGCTGATGTTAAGAAATTCACGCCACCTAGAGACACCAAAGGTGGTAATGGTGCGTTGCCAACCTGAGGCCGGGATGTTAGGCTTCGAGCAAAAGCAAGTTTACCGGCTACCTTACCCTCCGAATCGGAACACGTCATGACGTTATGGCGACAGGAATGGGTAAGGCGGTGGTACCAATCCGGGCGAGCCGCTGTCACGGTGTTAGTGACAGTTAGCCTGTGCTTTCCTTTTACGAGCTGCCTGGCAAGGAAGGAAGATGGTCTTTTTTACAAAGGAGCCCGGACCAACACGGACTAGGGAACTTTATTATTTCTTGTTTGTATTTGTTTGTATCTGCGATGCCCCATTTCGTTTTTTTGTAATTGTATCTATGATACTCTGCTAAGACTGATCATTCTGTTGTAGTAAATTTTAAAAGCATTGCTTATATTGAAGTTATTTAGAGTCCTACTAACTGTTTTAATAAAACCTATGTTTTCTTTTCATCAGGAAGATGTGTCTTTAATCAGTGAAACCAGTTCGAAACCCCGAAAAACTCATGAGCTATCCGTGATGCCGTAACAAACAGATAAACAAACTGGCAAAATAAACAAGTTCTTTCTAAATGACTAAGGGACGCTTTTGAATTATTCAAACGCATGAATCAACTGAGTTTTTTTGATATGCTTCTTCTTTCACCATTTTTAAGGTTTTTTTTTTATACTTGCAGGCAAACTAAGCAGACAGATTTCCTAATGGTAAGAAATTCACGTCGCCTAGAGACAAAAAATTGGTAATGGTGCGTTGCCAACCTGAGGCCGAGATGTTAGACCTCGAGCAAAATAAGTTTACCGGGTACCTTATCCTCCAAACCGGAACACGTCATGACGTTATGGCGGCCAGGAAAAGGTAAGTCAGTGGTACCAATCCGGGTGAGTCGCTGCGAAACTCTGCCACCTTTAAAAAAATATATGTTTTTTTATTATTATAAATTTAAATATTATATAAGTAATATTGGCCATAACTGAGGGTTTATAAAAATGGGTTTACAAGAAGGGAAATAACAAGCGTTTCATCGAATATAATTATATCGAATATATATCCTTATTGAAGTTTCTAGTATACACACGTACATAATATTATCTTCATATTGTAATTTCAAAAGATAGTATTAGACTCGATAAGAGAAAATTATATTGATATTGAATCGGTTGCGAAGTAACATATCCGATAATAATGAGCGTGGCAATAATTGTTGACTATATTCAGTTGGATGTAAGAATAGATTCCATTTGTTGAAATAAATATTTTATGACTTGTAAAAAATATACATTTTTTGTTACACAATTCCTAATAAATACAAGTTCAATTTAGATAAATTACTTGCATCATTATTTATTACAAGTATAGTGTACTACTGTTTAAATTATACACTTTGGCTTTACAATTTTTACCCTTTTTACACTTTATACTTTTATTTTTAAATTGGCTGACCTAATCCAAATTTACACGAAATCATTAATTATGTGTAATACAACTCTATATGTATATCTTTAAAATACATTCGGATTTCCGAAGCTTGACGAATATAGCCGAAGCACATAATTTAAATAGTACTTATTTATATATATAAATACATACATACATACATATCTTCACGCCAAGTCCCTTACGGGGTAGGCAGAGAGTATCGAGTGCCAGACCTCACGATCCTGTCAAACCTGTCTTGCTTCATATTCATAACCCTTTTCATACAAACACGCTGGTTTCGGAGACTCTTGACACCACCCTCGGATAATATCCGATTGATCTGATCTAGAAATGTCAGCCTTGGTCTCCCCGGGTACCTACATCCATCCACATTCGCATCGTATATCTGCTTTGTCAATCTTTCATCTGTCATTCTTTCCACATGACCGAACCAGCGGAGCATACCCTTTCGCATTTTAACACCAACACTTTCTTTCAATCCCACTCTTTCTCGGATCTCACTGTTACGAATGCGGTCAGCGAGCGTTACATCACAGATTTTCCGTAGTGCTCTCATTTCGACCGCATTTATCCTACTTTCATGCTCTTTCTGACATACCCAACTCTCACTTCCACACAGTAACGTTGGAATAAGCACTTATTTATATATATATACTATCGTGGTTTCAGGGAAAAAAATATAAAAAAGTTAAATGTGTTACAAAACAGAGCTTACCTACCATACATTACAAAAATTGCAATAATTTCTCCGTTTTCACAGAGCTAAAAGTTTCTTAGTAGGTTACTGACACAGATTAGCTTGGATCATCGTTGCTCTGGAAGATCAGATGTCAAAGACTTTAAATACAATACGAACTAACTTTTCTAAAGTACAAATTCCTTTGGAAACAATACAAAATTGTTCAATAAAAAATAAGTTTACCGGTTACCTTACCTTAGGAAATTAAGGACTTTTATTGACTTTAATTTTTATACTTTAATAAATAAGACGTTTAAACTTTAAAAAAAATACGTTTTCTGTATTTCTACATTTTGTTATGATTTTTTTTTGGGTGAAAATTGGGTAACCACTAAAAGATGTTTCCCGAGTAACCTGACACAATAGCAGAATTATCGCATTTAGTGTGACAAATTGTAGACACTATGATACTTTTGTTTGTACTTGGTTGCCTCTGTGGTCTAGCGGTTCAGTTGTTGGACTTGACTGCATGATGTCCCGGGTCCGAATCCCGGGTCGCGCAACAAAAAGAAAATTGGGTTTATCCAATTTTCTAATAAAAAAAAAGTTGATCGGGATTGTAAATGTGCCCGGTTGGCGATAGGCCTGCAACCTATCATATTGTCGGACTTAGTGTTTTCGGCTAGTCATGAGTGCCCTGGTTGTGCCTCTGCCTACCCCTTCGGGGATATTAGCGTGAAGATGTTTTTTTTACTTGGCTGTAATTAATTATGTACACTTTCGGCCGTATTCCGTGTGTGACTTAATAATCGATTAAAGGTTAATTGAAATCTCTAAACACACAGATGTATTGCTAGTACTTCAAAATGTAATACGACTAGAAATGTAGCTAATGTACCAAAGACTGAGCTATACCGAGTAAATTATGAAGTAATGATTGTACCGCTTGGTCCGCTATTGTTATGTGTGTTACATCACCTTTCCGAGTGATATTACTTTTGTGATATTACACGCATCACCTACACATGTCTAATAGAACTCATGACGTAGTCGAACTGTGTACAGTGCAGTGGGATATCCGCCTTAGTGCTATTTCTACATACATGTATAAAGGAATTTATAATATGGACATTTCTAAGCCCGAAACGATTTATTTGTGTTTTTATTTGTTAATCCATTCTTCGGTTTTGTGATACTCGAGAAGGATAATAAGTCACGGCGCTTACACATTCCGCGAAATTTTACCAACTCTATATTTAATTATTCAGTTTTTTTTTTCACTTTTATTTTGTTGAAAAATACCCACTATCACAACTTCCAAGTAACTTTACTAAAAACCATTTTCCTGAATAATACAGATTGTGAAATAAAATACCCGATATAATATTTTTGTAGCAAATTTCTGGGTAGAAGTACATACACGCAATGTTTCCAAGGAGCTTTAACTAGGTTTTATTTATGTACGGGGTAAAAAAAATATTATTTGTATTGTATTTGGGCAGTAATTATTACAAGGCATAGCAAATGACTATTTCCGTAATATTGTATATGTTATACACTTTTTAATCTGTCGGTGGGTATCGAAGATTGATTAAAGGAAAAAAACATGTTATTTTTTCTACAGCAGCAATTGTGTTCAATTTAAATTTAAAAATTATTAATTTATCCTCATAATCACAAAGAAATTTATAATTTAAGTTATATTTGATGTATTTGTAATTTCTCTGTATTTGGTGCATAATAAAGAGTTATTGTATTGTATTGAAATAACACATTAGCCGTATAATTTAGTCAGAAAGGATAAAATACGCAACATATTTTTAAAATGTTACAATGTATTTCCGTATGAAAAAATGTTTATGACCATTAAAGTTTTATTGAGATAAAGGTAATATTAATTTAATAAATTATTCTTTTATAGGAAATTTCTTGTATAACAAAATCAATTGTAAACTTAACATCTACTCAATGACGAAATAAAAGTGCAAATCTACTCTTATTAATTGGCTTTAAACTTTAAACCTGACGTATATTATATGTTAACTAAAACCTAAATTAAGGTATTCAGCACAAGCAGCTATAATTTGAAACTTTATTTTGCAGGAGAATGGGTGATAATCCTGGTAACAGCTTTAAAACAAATCACAGGACACACACAGAGCGAGCGAAATCTAACGAGTGAAGAGATATATAAGCTTTTCACCCTGGAAAATCTGAAGATGGAACATTTCGCTGAAATATTCATAGCGGCGCATATTGTGTCTTTCTCGATGTATTTCCTTATAGGTGGATTTTTACATGTAAGTTTGATTTGTCTACCTAAATACTTACATGTCATGAAGCGATAGTGGCATCTTAGCCTCATTGAAATAATATTGCTGGTGACTCATAACACAGACTTTTTATACGCCTAATACAAGCTCCAGACTCTCATAATGTTAGCTTACATTCTTGATATTGTAAAATATAACTATGTGATAACAAAATTGTTTTTTTAACACAAGAGGAGGAAAGTAATCGCCACCGCCCACGGACATCCGCAACACCAGGAGTATTACAGATGCGTTGCTGACCTTTAAGAAATGAGCACGCTCTTTTCATGAAGGTCCCTAAGTCATAATTGTTTGAGAATACCACCCTCGGAATTGTACTGAAGGAATAAACGATATTGTTATTATTATTTTTGTACATAGGTTACTCCTCCGTATCAGTTTTACACACAAACATTTAATTCTTTGGGGCTGCTTGCTTGTTCCTGGACTTCCTACTTAGAATTTAATAACGGATTAAATTGTCAGATATGATTTAACCTTATGCTAGAAACTACCTCAGAGTTACGAACTTAACCCAGGATATCACAAGTGTGCTTTCATGTTGTAGCGGCCACATGTGATGTTAACTTCATTTTATACAAAATATATGAGAAGAATTCGCAATTTAGTTACGAATATGTTTTTTAACAATAACACACATACCTACATATCTTCGCGCCAATTCCCTTTCAGGGTAGGTAGAGAGTATCGAGTGTCAAATCTCACGATCTTTGTAGACCTGCCCGGCTTCCTTTACGTCCATTATTACCCTTTTCATACACGCAAGCTGGTTTCAGAGAATATTTATACCACCCTCGGATCATACATGAGCGGTTTGATCACAAACTATCCACATTCGTATGGTATATCTGTGGTAAGCAAAGACGCAACCAGGACTGGGCACATATTCAATCAAGGCAACGTTGTTTTTACTAAAAAATACAATTTCTTTTCGTTGCACGTCCCGGTGATCGCATTCGGGACCTCATGGAGATCACGGGACCTCATCAAGTTCCACAGCACCGCAGCACTAGACCACAGCCGAAGCGATAAAAAGATACTAAAATTTCTTATTGTACTAAAATCAAAACCAAATCTGCTTGCTTGTTTTTTTAAACAACATAAGTATATCAAAGAAGAGATCATCTTTCTTTACTCTAAATCTAAGCAAGATTATTTTTCTATTTGTATTTTTTTGCAGTGGTATTTTTACGTGAAGCGAAGACATTTAGCTCATGAATGGAAAATTCAGCCCACAAAGTGGATAACACCGGAGTTAGAGCGTCATGAGATCTCATTGGGATGTTTATCTCTTCTGATCACGGGATCGTTCTCAGCGTTCCTTGCCTGCTACATTCTGAACGAGAACCCGTCCACTGTGTATTATCAGTTTGATGAATATGGCTGGGTTTGGTTCTTTCTGCAGTTTCCTGCCATTTTCATTTTTGCGGTATGTTTTTCCAATATTCATAAACATAGAACTCAATGGCATATAATGTCATGCGTTTTTTGCCATGGGAATGTGACGAACCCATCATCTGCTAGTGAAATGATTTGATTTAAATAGTAAAGCCAGTCACTACGTGGTAGCATCCTGCAAAGGCTTTTCCGGATTAGTATTATCGCCTTAAATATTCTTAATATCGTAATGCCAATGCTCTCAAAAGTCATATTTTAGATTTGAAGGTGAAGAATCGGTAAATTTACTCATCCAAAAAGCTTAAAATTTCAGCCTTAAGTTAAATTCTTGACTAGCCTTTGAAAATATTTGTATCTAATGGCGAAGCGAATTTATTGTTATTGGAAAAATATTTCTAATTGTTCGCCTTTCTATTCAGAGTATGTTACCGCGTTAGACTTTGATTCTTTCTTTTTTTTTATCTTTATTTTGTCACTTAAAGTAATGGCAGTCAAAAGTTAATATTTTTAACAAAGGATATTTCAAGACTCTTAACTTTAAAGAAAAAAATGTCCGAGTTTATCAGCGAGACTTACATCATTTATTAAAATCACATTTTCCGGTTGCTGTTTTCTATTAAATTCGAATTTTATTTCTTTTAGGAAAAGCCCTAATATTGCTTTTTAAATATACATTTACAATAGTTTTTCCTCTAAATACTTACATCTGTTCTGTCCCGTTCTGTTACCTACTCTTGTATTTGTAACTACTACGCTTCGACAATTTAGCCTGTTACTTATCCCTCATTTTTCTCCTGTGTTGCACGTAGCTTCACCTACACGTTAAAGTAATTTAAGTAACCCAATATGAATAGCAGAAATATATTTTTGATATCAAAGTTCATTAAAATTAAAAAAATATCACATTAAAATATATTACTGTTGACACATAAACTAATAGTGTGGGTTATGAATACGAGAAGCCTAATTCCCTTGAAGGTATTATATTATCTGTATGAAAATTGTGATTGATGAAGATTATTTTAGTAACCGATTCTAAAAAAAGAAGATTCTCAATTCAGCTGTATGTTTTTTTGTTTGTTTGTAATGCGATTACTCCGTCAATAGCCAACTGATTGTGAGAGTTCTTTGAAAAATATGTGTTATTATGTGTAACTCAAAAACCGCTAGTAAAATGTTGATAAAATTTATGTAGAATCATTTCGGGGCAAGCAAATTTCAAAAAAGTAAAACCAAAGTTAGATAAAATGTGCTCTTTATAACTTAACCTACAAAAGTTGTTCTGACTTTATAATATTTCTGTATTTTTTATTATGGAGGTACCACCTACTCCAACATCTTTAACCTCTAAGGTTGTAAGCCCTGCCAGGTCTGTCCTCCAACTACTTTTAAATAACCGGTAATAATTCAACAGGATTACACCACGTACATCTTGCACCGGTTGTACCACACGCCATTCCTATATAAGCACTTCCACAAGGTTCACCACAAGTACTTAACTCCCACGGCGTTCTCCGTTACTGCTATCCACCCAGTCGAGATCTCACACATCCAACTATCATTGGCTTTGCCACTTTTCTTCGTACCCGTCCATTGGCGTAAGTATTAAAAAATCGTTTTGATACATTAAGTCAGTGTTGATGTCAAGTAATTATATGGCCTTGTCAATATTCATATATTATGTCTGTGTCTGAGTTTGTGTCTGCTGCTGTTTAGTTCTGCATCTCTGTTCATGTCTACTACGCCTGTGTCACAAGAATTTTCATAAGCTGCGTTACAAAGAAAACCATTGACTGACTGAGTTCTTGCGACCTTAGGTTTATTTAATACGAGTATAATCACTTATTTGCTTTTGTTATGTTTTGTTATTGTATTTTTATCACAATCGGACATTTTTTGAGCTTACTTGACTAATCAGTAGTAATTATATCCAAATAAAATTGATGCTAATAAATCAGTTAGTGGTGTGTGTTGTGTGGAGCTGGATATATTTGGAGGTTTTTGGCTTTCGGTAAGTCCAATTCATTCATATCGCACTATTTTTCCTGTTCTGTCACGCCATAATACATATACCATTTTTTAGCGGAAAATTACAAATTAAATACTTTTATTTGGATTTTATGGATTTCCGCAAAGTGGCGTTATTTTCAAATTTTTTAATGTTCTAATTTGTCATTTCTAAGTAATGAATGTTACATAATATATATTTGTACTATGAACATTGTTTGTTGAAATAAGTGAACGTTTTTAACTGTTTATGTGTATCTTTTTTTAAAGCGCGTGTGACATTGATTTGTGGTAACTTGTAATTTACATGTTATAAAGTCGGTTTCGTTTATTATGAAGCAATTATTTCTGTACCCTTTGTATTATATTAATTTAACATTTCATCGATTGAGTTGAAGACATTATTGTTTTTTTTTGCACTTTTCATTTGTATATCCAACGTGTTTTCATCTACATACGTCTATTTTTTTTCCAACGAAATACTATGAATAGACGGATTACTAGCCGTTAAAAAATCACGTCGCTAAAAGATACCACAGATATTCCATCGCTTACCTAAGGCTAAAATTTACATTGGTAAGTTTGCTAGCTACCCTTATCAAAAAAGTCGAAACATTTCAGTGGTACTTTAGACTGTGGTTGTGGGAAAGATAAACCACTGTTCCGAGTGCAAAAATTTACCACTTAGTACATTATCTTAGTAGATTATCTTATGACAGTTTATTACAACAAATCTCAAAACTATTCACTTAGTTACTGAGTCATCCATGTACAAAAAACATTTCATAATTTTCAAATGTTAGTTGTTATGTTTTGCAAACGATAACGTGTTTTCAAAGCAATAATACTCGTAAATTGGGAGCCTCTGGCTAGTGTATCTCCATTTTGGTGTGTAACATTATTATCTATCTGGCGATTGGCATGTTATCACTTTATTGTACGAAACAAAGTCGCTTTCCGCTATCTATTCCTATGCATGCTTAGATCTATAAAACACAACGGACTTTGTTGCGTTTTCAATAAATTTAGTGATTTAAAAGGAAGGTAATTTTTAATAACGTTTGTCCACCCGTGCGAAGCTGCGAGGAGTTGCTAATTGCATATAACATAACCTACTAAACTAACAACTCTTTTTGATGGGAGAAGTGTTCTTTAATTTAAGAACTACTAAACAATAGTGCATATTCTAATTTAAATACTAAATATTGTTTAAAATTATTGCTTCAATTATTAAATGTATCAGGACACTATATCTATAAATGAAATTATTCAATTTATAATTTCCTGACAAAAAATGTATTCGTATTATAGTGCGACAAAATAGGAAAGGCTGTGCGTAGTGTCAGGATTGGACTCAGGGACCGGACAACCTTTTCCTCGCTTAAGCGCTTAAATTTCCGAACCCCTCCATCGTGTAACCCAAACGTTTGACTTAAGTAAATCATACGGTTACACTTTCCTTAAGGTTACCATATCGATAGGGTAACCCTTTCTTTTTGGTTTGGTTATATTGGTTAAATTTTATAGCTAGGATGAGCTTGTAGGATGCTTGATAACTGACAAGAAAAGAAATAGTATTTATTTAAATGCAAATTTTGACCAAAATCACAGTTTTGATAGGTTACGTAAATTATACGCGAAAACAAAGATATATACTACAACAAAATTTATAAAATATT
The DNA here is from genome assembly GCA_002245475.1 of Calephelis virginiensis. Lineage (NCBI taxonomy): Eukaryota > Metazoa > Arthropoda > Insecta > Lepidoptera > Riodinidae > Calephelis > Calephelis virginiensis. Next base: position 25,136 of record NJDC01002019.1, on the reverse strand, counting down.
TACTTTTACAAAAATCACTAGCATTCAATTTTAACGAGTTACGACGTTAATAGCACGTCTAATAGTACCTACCCGCATATTTTTCGTATACAAAAAATAAGAAAATCGTCCTTCAACTACATCAGCATTTGTGAAATACTCTAAAAGTTTGACGGTTTGTACTTTGTAGTGTTAAGATTTGAAATCTGATTTTGAAAAAAAAAACATCAAAAGAATTAAGAAAGCTTGGCTAGACTATTATGAAATCATGTTCTCAATCGAATGACGAAATGACAAGTTACAGAAAGAAATGTACAGTTGTAATTAGAATAACAACAAAAATTAGTGAATAGGAAGCGTGAAAGATAGTATGAAACTTGAAGACAGACTGAAAAACAATTTCGAGGAGAACACAAAACTCTTTTGGAGAGAGTTGAAGAAGTCTCGAGGTTGTTCATTTGCCCTCAGAATTAATAGAATTATTTTCGAGTGGTATCCTTATGTATCCTTGCGAGCACAGATGATATGGTAAAACGCTGGATCGAAATTTTCAGAGATTTTTATAAATGAATTTATACAGGTCGCGAAATATTTATTAAGAAATAGCGGAGGCGTGTTATGTCGTTGTGGATGTGTGATGAAAGGTGATTAGAAGTATAAAAAAGACTGACAGAGTATCTATGGTCATAGCTGAGATGATCAAATTTTATCGTCCCGCCAATGGTGACTCTTTTTGAGTCCATAAATTATTTTCACATAGTAGGCACAGAGTATCGAGTGTCACGTTTCACGATCTTTACAGACTTGCCTAGCTTCTACTTCAGTCATTACTGTATTCATACTAAGACCGGTGTGGTTTTGGAGACTCATTACACAACACCCAGAAAGAATCCAATCAATATGATAGTAAAATGTCAACATAGGTCTTCCCGAGTACCTGCTTCCATCCACTTTCGTAAGTGAAGACAATACTGACATTGCCTATGTTTCATCTGCCAACCTTTCGACATAACGGAACAAACGGAGCATGCCCTTTCTCATTTTTACAACACTTTCTTTCAAACCCACTCTTTCTCGGTTCTCATTGTTACGAATGCACTCATTGTGCGTAATACCACAAAATACAGATTTTCCTAGCGCTCACATTTCGGCCGCATTTATTGAATTTTCAGGCTTTTTCTGACACACTCAACTGAATTAAATAAACTACGTTGGAATATGCAAAGCACCGTAACTCAAAACCTCGCTTTGAAATATCATACCCATCGCTCCATTCACACTGTTACCTGCACACATTCTACTTTCTATATCTGCGGTATACCTTCCATCATTGCTAAAAGATATACAATTTCATTCTCCGTTCTGTCTGAGTCTCTTACAAATATCATTACTTTGGAAAAGAACAAAGTAATGGTCTTTCTGGATTCTTTGTAATAAAACTCGAAGTACCTACCCGAAGACAGAAGGCGTGTGATCATTGTGTCAAAAGCAAGAGTTTAAGCATAGACTGCACCTCTAACTTGGTCATCAATTTGAGCAACAAAAGTGTACGGGCAAACAGTCATAAGGAGGATGCAAGGGGTATCTAATGAAATATTACAGAAAGCTCAGGCCGGTAACAGGATGTTTGGATCAAGTGTTTTTGCGCCGCAAGTGGCCTAGAGACTTTTTTGTGATTTTGTGGATCTCGAGGAAATATTTGAGGCCAAAGTCTTTCCGAATATTTAGACGAGTGGTAGCATCACACCACTTTGGTTAGTTGTTAACATTAGCATCAAGTAGGACAGTTTGTTCTTATCAGCGTGCTTATTAATATTGTATTTGAACAAATGTCTCCAAAGGTTAACATCAATGAATGTGTATAAATGAGAAAGTTGACTACTTTCTTCTTTCTAGAGATGATTATCAGTTTTTAGCGCTTCATCAACTGAGCTGCCAACAGTGGTCACAGTGATGAAAAAGAAAGGAGGAAAGGAAGTGACAAGGATGTAAGAATTTCAGGTGACATTGTGCTGAACAATATGAATGACATTTTTTGTCTCGGTAATGTTTTAAACAGATATTAAAGGTACACCACTGCTGTAAAAATGAGAGTTTATCCAAGGAATACTGTACTTCAGTTGGAGCATTGTGTAAGCTATTTCATAACGGTTAAGGTCAGGGTGCTGGATAGCTTTGTGTAATTCTGTGCTTATCCTAAAGTTATTTGATGGAAGCAAAAGTTGGGTAATTCCGATAACGCGAAAAAGTGAGATAAGTGCGCCAGAAACCATACCGGCACGGAATCTTTGCGACGTTACAGTCGCAATCAACATTCTCAATAGTGAGATCGGAGAGAGAGTATTGAAAGATTTTTTGATGTAAGCTAAGAAAGGGCTATAAGAGATCTGTGTTGAAAGTTATAAAATAAGTCAAAACCAACTAAATTGAAATTATACTTATCTGCGTTTCATTTTAAAGAAAAAGCAACGCGCGGAGTAAGTCGGTTTGGCAACGCCGCAGCCGCTGCGACACGTCTTAAGCGATTTTAGTTCTTACGCATTGCACATACAGATTTAAATTGCATAACACTTTAAGAGGTAACCTTTTTAGTTAGGGTAAGAGGTTGTAACCTTTAAAATATAGCGCTTACAAAACCCTTTTGATAGGGTTTTCGCGAGGAAAGGGTATGGTAAGAAAACCCTTTCGTAAAACCCGTTCAAAAACACCTAAACGGCTTACCAGTCCGGTTCCTGATTGGACTTACTTGAAGCCGAAGACCATAACTATCCAGCTATAGATACGTAAAGTGGTGTTTTATGTATTATAGTAGTGTTAGTATACTGATTTAGTGCAACAGAAGTGCAACAATACACACTAAAAACTTAACGTATGTTTCGCTCAACAACCGTAGCATCTTTATTATAATTTCACTTCACTCTACAAAGGCCGAGTGGAGTGGAGTGCAGTTCAGTCGCACTATAATACTTAAGCATTTTTTGTTTGCATGGAAATTGCAAATTTATTTAATTTTATTTGGACTTAAGTACGGACTTCCGCCAAGTAATGCCTTCTTCAATCATTGAGGATAATATTTTCTATGTTGTTTATGTTTACATATTTAAAGGACTATATAGTAGGATATACTTAAGGCACAAAACATTGATAGACGGGCACAGAAGGCAATATAAAAATTAAAATGAAATTTATTTAGTTGCTAAATACGTGTTAGAAGTTGTTACAAAAAATATTTGTTAATACCAACATATTCTACCACATTACGGTTAGCAAGTATTTTTGAATTTAAAGAAATTTATTATTTAGAATTATAATATAATATCATGTTATATATATTAACTCTTTATTGTACACAACTGATATATAGATACAAAAAAAAATGTTTTAATATTTTAACAAATTTCTTACGTGTTTTCCGGTTTTGTTGGAACTGTTATACTAAACAATTGTAGTGTGTTAATTTAATACTATACTGAACCGC
>NJDC01002016.1:372818-398010 GCA_002245475.1 Calephelis virginiensis | reverse complement strand
AACAAAACTAACAAATAGTACTCACAATGAATGGAATAAGTGTAAACCAATTTCGACTCACTTACCGTCTCCTTAGTGTTGTTTATCCTGTGTCCATTTTTCCACCACGTGATGGATGCGGGTGGCCGTGACCCCGAACTTTGGCATAGAAGATCGTATCTTCTACTCGCTGATAGAGGCTGATTTGAACCTAATATGTGAACACTTAGAGGAGGAACTGTAAAAAGGAAATTAAATTTTAATATTTTTACAGAAGTTAAAAGCAGACGGAAAGAAATATACGTCACTCATAGAAACTAATAATATTGATAGTGCACAGTCAATTTGAAATGGAGTTAAATTGTTCAAGATCCTTCTTAAATATCAGCTGAGTTTCTTTCTTTGGATCTTCTCAGTGTGCGGCCGCGATTCCGATCCGGTGGTATTTTAAAAAATGTTCGACGCGCACAAGTACCATTTGTATGGTCATTGTGAAAAGTGTTTTAATTTTTAGACAGTGTACATTATATCTAAATAAACACAAAAAGTGACTAAATGACTTTTGATTTTCAATATTTTTATACGTTTTTTTATTTTGATAAAATCTTTCCTTAAAAAACTTTCTACTTGTAAGTGATCGTGAATGACCAATTTAGCCGTTTAATCATATACTGATTTTACTAAATAAAACAGAAGAAAATATTTTCCATAAAGTAATTCAAATGAAAAAGCTTACCATAATATTGAAAATCAACAGCTGTTATCTGAGCCACAAATTTTGTATGGATATCTTTTATTAGATCTTTCAACATAGGTGTTATCAACATATCAACATATTTTTAGACAGCATTCAGTACATCTGATAAAAGATATCCGTATTAAAAATACGAAATTAAAATTTCCTTTTTTTTTTATCATAACATAACTCAATTACTTAGAATAAAAGAGGCGTGGAAATATTTGCAGGAAATAAAGTACCTAACATTATTTTAGTCATTTATAATGCGAGGCAACCCCAGTCTTACGATAATGTATTATTATTGAACAAGTATATGTGTGATTATGTTTATATGCAGTATTATCATATATGCGTTATTACATGTACTGAAAACAATCTAAAAATTTTAACACCTATTTTGAAAGTATCTCATATTCTGCTTAATGGAAAAGTTCAACCATGTCTTCCCACATCTAGTTTTCAGGTTTGGAAACCTACGTCAGTAAAAGTCTATTTCCAGCCTTAAGTGGATGCTTGACGTACAAGATTATGCTGCGGTTTTAGACAACGATGGCTTCGCTCGTGTATCATTGCTGCTCATTGACTAAAGATTTTATAAGACAAGCAAAGGATTACATGACAAAGATCGTTGGTATATAAAACCGCGGCATTACAATGGTACGCCGGCGAGCTATCCCGACGAGCCTTAAAACCGCGGCTTAACTCCTTTCCGTCGATCAGGGTCTTTAGTGTGGAAAAGCATAATTAGATTTGATATCTTTACACGGTGTATGCTTTCTTGACGGTAGTTTACAGTAGTCAGGGTTAAATTTAATTATAGTTTTAAAATGTTTTGGTAATAAATAATTAAACTAGTTATAAATGTAACTAATTAGCTTACAAGTTAAAGCATATGTAATTAAATAATATTTTTGTGTAAATATTAAAATATTTGCACACTAAAATATGGTAGAATATGTTGATATACTTAAATATTTTTGTAACGTCCCATTGACACACATATTCCGCAAATAAATAATTTTCTTTCTTTCTTTCACTACAAAAAATCTGCAATTTTTAGAAGCTATTTTTTTTTGTAAGTAATAGGTCATTAAATTTTAAACAGTATAATTACATACTTAACATACTTTATATAGTTGTAGTAAACTTACAGTTCATGTCCAAAGTTAGTGAAGTTTCAATGGGATGTGATCTTAAGTGATTAGAGGCCCGGCATGTTAGGGTTGCTCTTACATCCGCCCTAGTCAGGGGTCCCACTCGGAGAACTCCTCGAACAGCATTTCCTGGCAGTGGGGTAGCGGGTGTATCCGTTTCTACTTCATCCCTAAACCATTTGACCCAAGGCCTTGGTCGACCTAAAATAATAAAACATTTAAGTAAATGATCTGAATCCCTTTTATATATGTTAAAATCAGTATCAAAAGTTATAAAGTTATTATTCTCTCCTACAAAGTCTGTTCAATATCAGGATAAAAAGTAGCCTATGTTTATATCTAGGTTTTTGACCATCTGCATGTTAAATTTTGTCATGCTCTACCGATCAGTGTTAATACGTGAATACATAAAAAATACTTTCAAATATTCAAACTTATTTAAAAACTGTTGCATCTAAAAATATCATTTTTTTTTTGTGCTGCCCGACCCGGGGATCGAACCTGGGACCTCAAGACCTCAAGTAGTCTAGTAGTTGAAAGAAAAAGATAACTAAATGACCAATTATTATGGATGCGTTTTTTATGAGTATTACATACATACGACAGTGAGGCACGTCATTTTAGCGTAAACAATATATTCTTATGTAAATCAATATCAAATTTTAACCTGTATGAATACAAAACAAGTAATATTAATATTAAGGACGAATAATGAGATCAAGGCCACAGAGAAAGCTTTGCTTTTGATCAGTCTCATAAAAAACCGATATAACTTTAAAAGCCACAAAGTATTTGAAGTCTATAACAGCTTCAAGGAGTTTCAATTACGCTATAAATATTTTCGGACTTAGATAAATACTTTGTAACTTTCAAATTCTTCAACCCGCCTGAGACGAATACGCTGCAATGTTTCTTGTTATTTTTGTTTAGCATTGCAAGTTTCGAAGCGCTTTGTGCCCAAAGCGAAGTTGCGTTTTCCTTCCAAGAATTTATATTAAAATTTGAAGTATGCGCTTTTACTATTGCTTTGTCTGCGTTATTTGTTTAAGTTTGGCCGCTTGGACCAGTGCTTACATGTAATTGGAAGTCAGGCTTGATATTCGATCTTTGAGTTCCAAATTATCTGTATCAGCCTAAAGGGTTTTGAAGTCAAAAGACGTGAATGTGAATTCTTATAGCTACAATATATTTGTGGAAGCACACAAATACGGTTTTCTATAGAGAGTTTATTTATTTTATATATTATTTATTTATCTTATATATTGCAAAAAACATATGAATATAAAACAACTGCTGATTAAGAATGTGTTTCTTATTTTCTTTTACATATAAAATACAGTCCCTATTTCCGTTAATTATTGCATCACGCGTGAACGGATAGGCCAATTTTGCTAATTAATTTTTGTTGTGTTAGGTATCTTCCGTATAAGATTAATATGAAAAAATGGTAGTTTGTTAATATTCACATTTAAGGAAAGTCAACGTCTATCGGCTCAGCTAATTACATAATTAAACATGAACAAACATGTAAGTCTCACTCCAGACAAGGTCGTGGCAAAAAAAAGTATTCCAGAGCATTACAACTTAAATGTCCTTATAGAAAGAGAGAATAACCAACTAGCTTAGTATATCTATCACTTACATCAGCTTCTGTGGTCTAGCGGTTCAAGTGTTGGACTTAACTTCATGAGGTCCCGGGTTCGGATCCCGGATCGGGCAACAAAAATAAAATGTGGTATTTCCAATTTTCTTATAAAAAAAATGTTGCTCGAGATTGTATATGTGCCCCATTGACGATAGACTTGCCACCCATCACATTGTGGGACTTAGTGTCTTCGGCTAGTCGGTCACCCACGATGATTGTGCTTCTGAAGATACTTTTTTTTTACATCAGGTGCGATAAGGATCACCGTAATAAGCATACATATATATCTTCACTCCAAGTCCCTTCCGAGGTGGCACATTGTACCGAGTTCCAAATCTCACGATTCTTGCAGAAGCTTTTGGATTTCTTTACATTCATTACGCTTTTCATACAAGCGCGCCGTTGCCTAAGCCTCTTGAAACTATCAATGGATAATACTCGAGCAATTTAATCATACTAAGCTATCAAAAAAAGTGATATCAAAAGACGACACCAACGATTAATATTAATGGTTGAATGCTAAGTTTTGTAGTCTTACCTACCTTCGTTAATATCCAGATTTAGTGATCAAGTTTGAGAAGCAAAATTCATGAAAAATTAGAAGCCAAGATGTTGATTATATGAGAACACTTACCACCGGATACATCACATTTTAATGTAAATATGTCTCCTTCTACGTATGGTCCCACGATCGCTTGTTTGACGTCACCCTTGTCGTCAACTATTACCATTTTGCTGGGTGGCACTGAAAAAAATACAATATTATTACCTACAATAAATAGTGTGAAATGTAAATGTACCTATTGTTTTTTTTAATTCACTAACTAATTTTGATAATTTTTATACTTCTGTAGATCACGTTTTAAAAATGGTCTAATATGAATTATTTTCTATGGCAATAGAAAACGAACAAAAAAATATTTATTTCACGTAGATCGTGAAGAAGGTATGTGGGGCTTTTTTTAACCCAACTTTACTAGTAATAGAGTGCAGCAACTTACTCGGGTTGGTATTTACCGCGTTATCTATCTATTCCTGCTGCCATTATGAGTCTATCATGATCCAGCCCGGAGGGTAAGGTAGTCGATACGGTATAATTGCACAATAGTTCTAACACGGGACACAGATGCATAACATTTATGGTGTCTATATGCCATTTATCTCTTACCATCAGGAGAACAGTGTGCTTTTTCGCTGACCGCTAATGCTAAAGTAGGCTATATTATTACTCAAACCTACCGTATCTTAACGAGGCCACACACGAGAGATAACCCTGGCTAATAGGCGTGCTAGATGTCATGGGTATGTATTTGTTTTGTGGTCGGGATATTAAGCACATTTACAAATGTGTAGATTGACACATTTGATACTGTCATTATGGCCGCAAGATTAAGTAAAAGCTAGTAATGACCCATAGAACCTTTGGTCGCCTTTTTATAGCTGCCAGGCAGCTTTAAATGTGACTATCTTTTCTACAAACAGGACCCAGACCAAGACGGCAAAAATATTTTATTTTATAGATAAAATATGCAATATGTAAATACCGCCTCGTTGGTCGAATGGCTAGCGTAAACGTATAACTACACCGATTAACCGCGAGACTCGACGGGGGCATGCATTTGTGTGACGAACATTTCTGCATTTAAATTCATTCATTCATTTTCGGGTAGGTTAGGTTAAATTTGTGTAACTTGTCTAGTGATATTTATTATTGTTATTTATTTATTTATTTTAATAAAATTATTAAACTTTGAGATTTCCTGGTAGTGAGAAAAATACATTTTCTTTTACTTTTACAACAGGCTTAAAGATAGGAATATGTTACCAAATTCAGATTACAGTAGTAGTCAAGAGGCTTCCTCCTCCAACGTGAGTACGTAAATTCATAAGTACGTTAATCAGTTACTCTAACTTCCTTCCGGCACTCAAAAATGGCAGACTGACGAAATACCCGTAACAATAGATAGATTGTGATATGGATTCAGGCAAGTTATCATAAAATCTTCTCTAAAACCTCCTTTACAATAGAGTAAGCATAATAGATATTATATTCCAAAGCACTTAAAGCAATAGTCTTTATTAAAATTTGTAATTGAACCTGACATCTTAAGACATTAAAAGCACTCTCTTTAAAATTTAATTTGCCAGTCAGGAACATTTGAAGCCTTGAGGAAATAATGAATTCATTTCTTAAGTAGTTTATAACACGATTTCGGAATAGTGAGGTTTCAAGTTAATTTTGGTAGAAGAGATAGTATTATATACGAATAATTAATTTTGTTAAATTAAACGCTATGAGAAATTTAACAGACGTAAATCAGACTATCTCTGATTAAACGAGATTAGGCATAGAGATGTGTAGAAACTTATGTTAGTTTGTTTCATTCACCTCCATTTATAATCATCATTTAATTGTTGGCCTGTGTTGTTCCGGTCTTCTTTGCAGAATAGACCATCTGCCATCCTGCCAGGTAGCTCGTGGAAGGCGAGCATAGGCTTACCGTAACTAACACTGTGACATCTCACTAAGTGGTCGAGTTTCACCAACTCACCGGGATTGGTACCACCGCCTTATCTATTCTTACCGCCATAACATCAGTGCTTTGCGTTGACGTGTTCCGGTTCGGAGGATCAGGTAGCCGGTGTACTTACTTATGCTCGAGGCCTAGCATCCCGGCCTCAAGTTCTTAACGCAAAGGGGAAGTTTGGATCAGGAAATCCGTCTGCTTGTTAGTTTTCTAGTACCATAAAAAAACATCTTAAAAGTTTTTCCTTATTTGTACCAGATCTCTTAAACATAATTAATCGCTGCAAACATTAAAAAAACCGACTTCAGCTATTTCTTTGAGTACCATATCACGACTTGAAAAATAGCAAACAATCCCGAAATGGTCCTACTTACATTTTATCAACAACCGACAAATGCTTTTTGAGTTACACTTAATAATGCATTTTCTACTATTAAGTATAACTCCAAAACCACTAGGCAGAGCATGATTTAACTTATATGTCCCACCTCGGAATTATGACCTATCTTTCTAAAAAATAACCATAAAAAATCGTTGACTATTGGCCGAGTAATCGTGTAGCAAATATAAAAACAAAAACAAACAGTCTCATTAAGCACCTCCCTCTTTTTAAAGTCGGTTAAAAATAGGCTAAATACTTTCTTTGTAAGTAGTTCATGACAGACGGGGATCGATGTTGGTCGCTAGCACCTTGACTTGCCAGAGCTGTGCGATATATTACCACCTTGTCTGATACGAATCTACGTTATAGTAATAAGTTTTTCAGTCTGATATAACCTCGTATCACTGTCATGTTTCAGCCTAGATGTGTAGCAACCCAGCCTCTGATGCTTGATGATGCTTTTCCTTATTATCTGTATTCTGTTACATTTTATATGAATCAACTGTAATATATACTAATTAATGGTTCTATCATAATGGTTAAATATAAAATAGTCCGTTTGTAATTTTAAAAAAAATAACAAGTTAAACGTTTTTTTTTCTAAATTCGATTTATATTTAAATATTAAATTATTTAAATAAAAAAAAAAAATCTTGTTGAAGATTTTTTTCAATAGTCAATAATGTATAATCTCTACGTTCCAATACTAGGTTTTAAACAGAATTCGATTCCTCGGGAACCTTCACGTTAAAGCCAAGTTAATAATAATACAAGCTATCAGTAACAAAATTTTACGTCATTGCATAGTGATAACTCGTTTTAATATTTGTAAATACTCGTATAAGAACAGAACGTGTAATTTTACTAACGTATGCTAATAATTATTTATTATTCTCTTTAGTTTGTCTCGTAAATGTAGCACGTAGCGCTGAGCTACAACCTCGTGTAGACTGTAGAGCGGAATCGTAGCGCCTCTACAAATTACCGACTAGAAGTTTATATTAAGCGGTTGAAATTATTATGTTTTTATTTGATGTATTTGTAACTTATTATTAAATGGGAAACAATAAATATTAATTGTCATGTATTATTAGACAATTAGAGTTTCAATTAGAAATCATAACAGATTTAAGATTAAATAAGATTTAATTTAACGTATAATATTTGAATACATATTATACGTTAAATAATTGTACGCTCAAATAGTAAAGTCCAGCTGCAAGTGTTAGTTCATTTAATATCCCTGGACAAGTCACACAAATTGAATCTAACCCCAAAGTAAGCAAATTATATGCTTGTGTTATGGGTGTTAGTCAACGATTCTAATACATAGAAATACTTAAATAGATACCAGAATAAATTTAATAAACACGCAGACCCTGAAATGCAGACATCTAAATGTTCATCAAACAAATGCTTGCTTCCGTCGGGAATCGAACTCGAGCCTCGCTGTTGGTTGATGTAGTTAGGCGTGTACGCTAGCCACTCGACTAACGACGTCTTTGATTTGGTACAATACATTTATGTGTAGACGGTTGTTTCGCCTATTTTCTTGTTTGTTGTTTCTTTCGAGGGGTTACATTAAATACCAATGAACTACCCAAAAGCCATTGTAAAAAGGGCACAGAGTAAAAAATGACAAGGGTGCTATATCTAACATCATAAGAAGATTGTACATAACCATTTAGATGCACAGATAGGAACATGTCTCTGAAAACGCTTAAATTTTATTACCACACATTCAAAGGCAATGCTGTAAATTTTTATGAAAATTACACATTAAATTCATCCAAGTGGAAATCAGAGTTACTGGTATTTTAATGGTACAATTTCGAAAGTAAAGTATGAAGTCTTTACGCCCATATCCCAGAAGATGTAGGCAGAGGCACAACCAGAGAACCCACGACTATCCGAAAAAACTACGTCCAATATCACTATATCCAATCGGGCACATATCCAATCCGGAGCAACTTTTTTTTCAAGAAAATTGAAAAAAACCAAGTTTTCCTTTTGTTGATCGACCGGGGACTCACGCCGTCAAGTCCATCACCTGGACCACAAAGGCGATTATACAACAAGTAAAATTTTAATAAAGTACAGTTTTGACTTTATTTTATTAATTGTAAAAATACAATCAATTGACTTTTATGTTATTAAATAACGAATAAGAAGGCGGACTTCCTGATAGCCAAAGACAACTATAGCTAAACAACAAGTATCATCGAAGTATTAGTCACAGGTACAAACAAGGCACCCACGACTAGTCGAAGACCGTTATTTTTATTAGAAAGTTTAATATAAACATTTTCTATTTTATTTTCCTGGCCCGGGGATTGAATCCTTGACCTCAAAATTCAAGTCCGTCATCCGACAAAAAGAACATAGAGGCGATTATGTTGCAAATAGGTGTGAAACGTGCGATTTTTTTCTTTACTTGGTACATAATAATCGCGTCGCGATAAGTTCAACTATCTTTATATTTAGCAAATGCCGTTTTACTGCGTTGTTGTACCTAAAAATACCTGCATCAATGTGATTTAAATGATAATGAAAGATGGCGTGCCTTTTTTACTAGTTTTTTTTTTATTATTATTGATATGAATACTGTTGTTTTTCTATAAAAGAAATAAGTATTTCATAGAAAGAAAAAGTGATGATTTACTTATCATATTATAAATACGTGAAGCAAAAAATTTGGAACCCTTTTTACGAACATTGCGGGGATGAAGGAGTATGAAATTTGGCATACTTATAATTTATGTTTTAATTTTTAAATTAGGAGAAAAGGAAGAACGCCACTATTTTTTAATAATAATGCTTATAAAGTGCATTGAAAAAAATAAAGCATTCACTTACTACGATACATTTGACGCATACGACACACGCAAATAAATATTTTGATGATAACACTAAATGATCAGAGATGGCGTACAAACTATATTCATAAAGTTTGGAAACAAAGTAGTTGGTGTTGATAAATGAAGATGGCGTTATAATCAAAAATATATTAATATTTATTATGCTTGAGTTTCGACCAATGGACGACCAGTAGTAGTTGAATTAATTTTATGACGAAGAAAACTAACACTAAAAAAACATAGACTAACCGCTATATTCAGATACGATAATCAACATTGATCTTCACCACAACAAAGTTGTAGAAAATTTTGACATTAATAAGACTGATTTAAAGATAATTGATGTCTCTGGTTTATGCTGACATTACTCTATAACAATGTGATAAAGACTATAATGATTAATGAGAACCTAAGCCCTGGAGTACTTTTGTATATGTTTGTTATTAAGATGGGTAATATATAAAGTGTACTATGATTCTATCGCTGACTTCGAGGAATAGAGATGTCGGTCGATAAAGAAGTTGTCGATAAAAGTTCTGTTACTTGTGGAAAGATATTGAAAATATAAAAATAGCGAGCTTAACAGCAACATGAGTTGTATATCAGTTACAAAAGTATATGTTGGGACTTACTACACCTGTAATATAGCGATTCTAAAACTAAAACCAATTGGACAAGTTTTTTGTTATTGTACATTCAATGTTATCGTTTTAAATGTACGTTTACCTACACTAAAACTATTTTGTAACACTTCTTCTATTAAAAATATTATTTGCTTTCTTTTAACTCATATTATCACATTTTATTATCATAATTCGCCTAATTTCAGTGAAAGCGACTAGTAGCTTGTACTAAAACCCTAAGATTATTGTATCAATATATTTAATTTAAAATTGTGTATTTTAACATTACATCTATTACGTATACAAAAAAATACTGATACCTACATGTTAATACTTTAAAACCATTATTTATAGCTGTTTCTATGTAGCACATACTTAATTTACAACGTTTATATGAAATTATCCTACATTTAAATGTTAATAGTTACAAGAAAACGTAACTTGATCTACACAGAAAGCAAGTTTCTGTCGCCATCTTGATAAGTTTTGATAATTTCCAAAGTGGTTTTTGCATAAATTTATAAATGATTGGTGTTTTTTTAGGGTTCCGTAGCCAAAGGCTGAAAACGGACCTCTTACAGTTTCGCCATCTCTGTCTGTCCGTATGTCAAAGTCACTTTTTTCCAAAACTATAAGAATTAACTGTTGAAACTTAGTATGTAGATGTATTCTGTGAATCACAATAAAATTTTTACACAAGAATAGAAAAAAAAAACACGAATGTTTAGGGTTCCACATACTTAGAACTAAAAATTTTTTTTTGTCGTTAATAGGTATAGATAGGTCTTTCAAAATGATGTTACGGTTTCTAATGTAACTTATTCTAAATTGCATAGTTTGCATCTGAGATGCTTCCAAAATCGTAAAATGTGTAACTTCTAAAATAATAGAACTGTGGTCTAGCGGTCCGGGTGTTGGACTTGACTGCATGAGGTACCGGGTTCCAATCCCGGGTCGGCCAACAAAAAAGAAAATTGGATTTTTCTAATTTTCTAATGAAAAATGTTGGTCGGGATTGGAGTTGTGCCCGGTTGGCGATAGGCTTGCCACCTATCACATTGTGGGACTTAGTATATTCGGCTAGTCGTGGGTGCCTTGGTTGTACCTCTGCCTACTTCTTCGGGGATATGGGCGTGAAGATACATTAGAACTGTAAAACTAAAAAAAATATATGATATACATTACTATGTAACATTGACAGTTAAAATAGTTTTACCTCACTGTCAAGAGATGGCGATGTGTATGTAGTTTTCGTGAACTTTGGCACACACATACAGGGTAACTTGGATTATTACACATGATAGTTTATATCCCGGAAAAATGTTACTGTGTGACATTTAACCACGTGGGCAATGGGTAACAGCTAGTACTTACGTCATAAATCGTTAACCGAAACCACTGTATGTAAACTGACATCTGAAAAACTTTAAGATTAAGCTACTTGAATCGTGATACTACGGAATCCAACATGGGCGAGTCCGACTCGAACTTAGTTGCTTTAATTTTCTTTAATCAAATAAGTTGGATTTGACTGCATGAGGTCCCGGGTTCGAAACCCGGGTCGGCCAACACAAAGAAAATTGGATTTTTCCAATTTTCTAATAAAAAAAAATGTTGGTCGGGATTGGAAATGTACCCGGTTGGCGATAGGCTTGTCACCTATCACATTGTGGGACTTAGTGTCTTCGGCTAGTCGTGGGTGCCTTGGTTGAACCTCTGGCTACCTCTTCGGGGATATGGGCGTGAAGATATTTTTAATCGAATGTAAAGCGACATTTTTTTTAATAATAAATAAGATTTTTCAAACTACGATATAAAATGAAAATCCTGCTGCATTTTTCATTTGATTCTAAAGTGTCTGAGCAGAACTTTAGATTGTATTTTATTCCGTAATAAACAATATTAATTAAACTTTATTTATAGAGAATCCTTCAATTTCATTAAAATATCCAAGTTTTAAGAGTATTCAATTTAGGAGAGTAGATGTAAATCATAGTGGATGAGATTCTTCAAATTCGATAGTAAAAATAAATAGCGTCACTATCAAAATAAATCAGACGCAACGATTTGTTTTGATTAAAAGAAACAGAATATTGATTATTTAATCTCATTAATTGGTATATAATATTATCATCTATATCTTTATAAATATAATTCTTGTGTTCGTGTATTTGTCACTGAACTCCTTCTAGACGACTGGACGGATTTTGATGAAATTTGATGTGTGTATTCAAGTTAATTCAAGAATGGTTTAGATTCACAATTTGGTTTCCTGAAAAAATTTTTTTTAATTATTTTTTAATAATAAGTAGTTGTTGATTTTGCAATGTTTCACATTGGATCCGACAGACTGCGCTACTATCGAAGCATTAATGTCAAGCGATACGAATTTGCTGGGTTAGCTAGTATTATTTAAAAATTAATGCCACTTTTCACTGTAATTTTATAACTCAAGAACAGGCTTACCTATCCAAACCAAATGTTTAAGCTTTACACACGTTTTTTTGCAGTTAACACTTGTACTTATACAACATACTTTATTTAACACTTTCTGTTACTTTCTAGCCAACCGGTTGCATAAAATCGGTCGAGCAGTTCTTCATTTATCACATTTTTTGTAACAAATTAATTCAATCAATGGCGGATCATTTTGTTAATGTGTATTCTTCAGTCAAATTAAAACATTTTTCGGTTAGAGATTGCGCTGTCATGTTAAACTTTTAAAAACATTAAGTTTTAAAATAGCTAGCAATTAATTTTTTTTTTGAATAAATTAATTTGATATTCCAATATTTTTTTTTAAATATTTCAGTTTATGCGTAGCGAATCACGTACCAGGCCGCTAGTATAGTAATAAATAATTCGCATGTCTTAAGTTTAAGTAACGTATATCTTATAATCCAAAAAATTTAATGCTTAATTACATTCTATGTTTTGTTTAACATGTTGCATAGATGTAGATACTCGTAAGTAAGCTTTTTTATTTTTTTTTACTAACTGGCTGGTTGTAAATGTACGATGTTGTTTTGTTTTTTGTTAAAACACTTATTTGAAATTCAAGTGCGTTATCTTTGCTGTAATTTGGTGTTAAGTCGTGATTTTACAGTTTCAAAAATAATTGAAACAGAGTTTCGACAGAAAAATTAAATTGTAAGAAGCAATTTATTTAGAAACACTTGTACTTTCCACAATATATTTTATTATTTTTTATGTTTATGGTTTAGCCAACCGGTTTCGCTATACAAGCATCATCAGGGCTATATAACAACTGAAGTTTCGTTGAAAATAATACCGTCTAATTGTTATCCTCAAAAATGACGGTATTTAAATTAAAATTAAAAGAAAATTGGATTTTTCCAATTTTCTAAAAAACAATGTTGGTCGGGATTGGAAATGTGCCCGGTTGGCGATAGGGTTACCACCTATCACATTGTGGGACTTAGTGTCTTCGGCTAGTCGTGGGTGCCTTGGTTGTACCTCTGCCTACCTCTTCGGGGATATGGGCGTGAAGATACTTTTATTTTAAATTAAAAAAAATAGAATCGAAATTGTAAGAAATCATTCACGTCATGGAGCGACATCATTTCAGAGGAAATTAAAGGCCAAGAGCTGTAGTGATTTTGCAAATGGAAGAAATCAATCTGGTAATTTCTTATCCCGGTATTTTGGTGTAGGCCGAAGTATTATTGCCGCTTTTAGTATCACTACATATATACACACATAATACAGGAGATCCAGATAAGCAGCATCCAAGTCACGAAAGGAGTAGGTACTAACTCTCACCAAAACCACTTTTTTATGATATTGGAAGGTAAACAAGCAGACAGATTTCCTGATGGTAAGAAATTCGCGCCGCCTAAAGAAACCAAAGGTGCTAATGGTGCGTTGCTAACCTGAGACCGGTATGTTTGACCTCGAGTAAAAGTAAGTTAACCGGATATCTTACCCTCCGGACCGAAACACGTCAACGACAAGCGTTGAGGTTATGGGGACAGGAATAGGCAATGCGGTGGTACAAATCCGCGTGAGTCGCTGCAAAACTCTACCACCTAGTCAGATCTCACGATTTTAGTGACGATAAGCCTATGCTCGCAATTTGCGAGCTGCCTGGCAGTAAGGCAGATTGTCTATTCTGCAAAGGAGCCAAGAACAACTCGGGGAACAGGCACCCGAGAGATAGGTATAAGACCACAAAACTCAACTGATATTAATGTTAGCCCCAAACCGAACAAAATTGACTCTATGAGTACAACCTTCAAGCATAACGTGCACTCAGGTACCCACCGATATATCACGACCATCGCATTACACAGAATTATGAAGGGAGAAGACCCAGAAGCAATTCGACAGACTTCTTTTAACTTTTAAGTTTTTTTACTTTTATGTGTTCTGGTTCCTATAATATGAGGAGTAAGACGACCTCAGACCCGGTGGACTGATGATCTGGTCAAAGTTGCGGGGATTCACTGGATACAAGCGGCTGGTGACCGTGACTCGTGGTGCTCTTTGGGGGAGGTTTATGTCCAGCAGTGCACGTTCTTTGGTTGATGATGAGGGGTAAGACTGTATAGTCGTCTCGAAAATCATGAAAGACTAAAGGGCATTTAGGAAATGTATCTTCACAGAGGCTCGGCTGTTATGGTTTGGGTGGTGTTATAAAGGACTGGCAAACTGGACTCTCTAACTTTTTGTTCGTTATGCTTTAAGTCATTGTGTTTTAAATGGAAACAAGTTAGATAAAAGGTTTACTTAGATTTCATTAGTAGCGATTTCCGTCGATATTACCAGACTATGATTCCATAAAAAATCGGTACTGACAAATTTTAAACACCAGACGAGGTCATACTTTATATTAAAGTATTCAACTCTTTTACTTTTAGATTATTTTTTTAGTGGTTTCCTTTAAATTTTACGTGTTCAGATTCTTAATTATTATAGAAAATATGTTATTGTAAATTTTTATTATTAGTAAAACATTGAAAAACTGTTGTTTTTACATCAAAATATCCTAAAACTATGATTACATAATATAATACAATTTTCATATTTATCTGATATAACTCATTTACAAGTTTTTATCTAATACTAGTTGACCCGGCAAATTCCTATCACTTAACATTAACAGCTACTAACAGTTTATAGGGATAAAGCATTTTTTTTATTTTTCCTACATTTTTTTCGGTTTTTCCTTTCATAGAAACCTTCTCCTTATGATAACTAACACAGCAAAAATAATTGGCAAAATTAGTCCATCTACTTAGACGTGATACGATATCCCCGCCAATTAATGGGGATTTATTTTTGTACATAAACTAGCAGCCCGCCCCGGCTTCACACGGTTATGAAATATACATACCTATAAACCTTCCTCTTCCATCACTTTATCTATTAAAAAAACCCCATCAAAATCTATTGCGTAGTTTTAAAGATTTAATCATACAAAGGGACTTATGGACAGAGGAAGCGACTTTGTTTTGTACTGTGTAATGACGATGATAGATAATGGAATAAATTGGATCAAATAAAAAAGAGGCACCTGTTCCTTTTTTCTCGGTCTTTGGGAAACATCGGGAAAAAGGAACATTAAAGTAATAAACATCATGTTATAATTACTAAGCGAATGAGTGACGAAGACATACCTACTCGTAACTACAACAATTATCTTCTTTCAAGACTATATCTATTAGTGAATTAATATAATATTTAATGAAACTTATAAGTAAATAAAAAAAGTAAGTTTCTATACGCTCATATCACCAAAGGGGTAGGCAGAGGCTAAACTAGGGCCCCCACGACTAGCCGAAGACACTAAGTCCTACAATGTGAAATTAAGCTCATAACATCCCACTTTTTTCGTCTTAGTGAAAAAAATACTGGAATTTTATTATTTTTAATTTTTATATTTCACAAAAGGAACTCATAACACTTGCTTATCCCATCTGAATTAACAACTAATTAAAAACTATTTACGAGAGAAAAGTGTAGACAGAAAAGGCTTTTTGTTTTTTCCTCATAAATTGACCGTTTTTTTTTATACATTAAGAGCTTCGTTACATTAAAATGAATATTTAATTAAAAACAAGGTCAAATTCGTGTACCCGTCCTAAAATTTCACGCTGGACATCATATTGGGTTAGGCAGTTAGGCTTGATGTAACTTTGACCGCCTCGTTGGTCTAGTGGCTAACGTACACGGCTAACTACAACGACCAAACGCGAGGCTCGGGTTCGATTCCCGACGGGGACAGGCATTTGTGTGATGATCAATTAGATGTCTGCAATTTCTGGTTTGACTGTTTATTAAATGAATTCTGGTATCTATTAAGTATTTCTATGTATTAGTATCGTTGACTAACACCCATAACACAAGCATATAATTTGCTTACTTTGGGGTTAGATTCAATTTGTGTAACTTGTCGAGGTATATTTATTTATTTATTTATTTATTTATTTTTATTTATTTTTATTTATTTTACCATTAAAGGCTACAGCTATCAAAATTAATAGTACAATATTCTATATAGGGCCAATTAAAAGTTTTCATTTATAAAAATATAAAATGTTGATGGTTACGCATTTACAAGTGAATTAAAAATAATAGTCTATAAATATAAAAGAGTACATGTTGCACACATATTTGTTTTAGTATCGACTTCTTGTTGTCCCTAGTAAGTCGTGGAGCTCATAAAAATAACTTTGATAGGGATTGAATTGGTGTCCAGTAGGCAATAGACTTGCCACTATCATATTGAGGGACTTAGTATTTTCGACTAGTCGTAGATGCCCTTTGCTTCTACCTTTTCTAGCTCTTTAGAGATATAGACGTGAATATACTTTTTAGGTTCTTATTTATATACATTATTCACAAAAACACTTAAATTCAAATAAGCTATCTGGGTTGTTAAGTATTTTTTACTTTCTGTCGTCATTTCAATGTTTAACTATTTTTTGGTTTAAAATCTAGAGTTTTTAAACTAAAACGCAAAGTAATTTTCCACGAATTCACTTTTTTGCTATTAAATATCTTGGCAGTGGTAATTTTGTCCTATTCAAGCTGAAGTGTAGCCTTAGGTACGTAGTCTGAGAAACTGCACTTGGCAATCTACCAAAGGCAGGAAAGATAAACTGAACTGAGATAAAAACATAACCACAAATTCATTTTCTCTTTAGACTAGAATGTTTTCGGTACAACATTAAGGCGGCCATATGTTGACTGGAGATAAAAGATAAGTAAACAAACTTAAAAAAAATCTAACAATAATAATAACAAATATTCGGTTAAACATTAACAGTGAAATAGAGCATAAAAATAGATTAAGAAGCCATTTAATAAATTAGTGAGACATTGTATTAATAATATATAGATCGAACTAGCTGACCCGGCAAACGTTGTTTTGCCATATAACTAATTAAATGACGATTGATCAGTTATCGACCCGGGATAAAAAATGACTATTAAAAAATAGGGGGTGGTGATAAAAGGGTGAAAATTTAGGGTTGTATGTACTTTTGTATGCTGTATCATAAAAAAAATAAAAACAAAAAAATTTGTCTGTAAATTGCAAAAAAAAAATTAGGGGTGGACCACCCTTAAAATTTTGGGGGATGAAAAATAGATGTTGGCCGATTCTCATAGATACCGGATAAGCACAAAAATTTTTATCAAAATCGGTCAAGCCGTTTCGGAGGAGTATGCAGACTAACATTGTGACACGAGAATTTTATATATAAGATATACCCCCAACGTTTTCTTAAACTATTATTATGGCAAATGTTTAAGCTTAATAAAACGATTAAAATGGTTAAATTTTTGGTAATACTTAACAAGGATACGTTAAACAATGATTGTTCATTTATCTTACTAAAATATAATTCAGTTTGTGCAATTTTAGTGATTTGAAATTATAAAAATACCTCCTGCAACCGCAGTTTTAATTACAACCAATATAGCTTAATTGACAATTAACTGTAAACAAAAATTAAAAGAAAACAATTTACGGCAACAAAACTAAGTCTGTACATCAAATATTCTTAAAAGCAATGATTTGTACGAATTGCATACATGATACAGAACCCAAAACGAGGGACGTTAAAATTTTTGTGACTTTGTTTGTTAGTTTGTCCAATTTTCACGCAAAATCTACTAAACGGAGTTTTAACAAATTTTGTGTATACCGAGTCAATGTTTATGATACACTAATTGCTGCCTGCGGTTTCACTCGCGTATTCACAGGAACCTGTTGTGTGATCAGGATTCAAAGTAGCTTATATGTTAATTCAGGTTACAATATATCTGTATTCAAAATTCCAGCCAAATCCGTTTAGTTATTCCAGCGTTAAAGAGTAACAAACATCCAAACATACTCACAAACTTTTGAATTTATAATACTAGCATTATACTCTGAGAAAATCTTTCGTTCCCACCACTAATCGCGAATTTTCTTTTCGCATCACTTTAATGTGTGCACGAAGTCGCGGGACACAGCTAGTACAAGATAAATATTTATGGTCCACTTGTACGTTTCGGGGTTAAGCATTTATTTGGGAGTTAGCTTCTAAAACTGGGCTAAACCAATATGTATTTGACAGTTTGACCCATAATTAAATTTAACCCAGAAATGTGCAAGTGGCAATTAATGTATTATTTTCTGAATATTTATCATTCATTTATATTACTCGGAAACATAAGATACCATTACAGTGCAACCACGCATTTTCCTTAATGAAACCTCGATATGATTTTAATCTCTTCTCTCTTATATAATATGTGGCTCGCGATACTGCTTCGCGTTTAATTTCCTTTGTGTTTCTAGTTTCTAAGTACACCTGTGTTCATATCGCGTAGTTAACCAATTAACTGCTATGAGTTGTGTTTAAATTACTCGCTTAGTAAAATGGTGATATTAAGGAGAATAATTACCCTGTTTAATAATATTGTGGTCTTAAGACATCAACATCTAGGTTCAAGCAAATTTACATTAACTTAGGTGCTTTCTGACTATATGTATTTCTATTTTACAAACGGCTGGCCGTTTCATAAGTATCTGTTATGATATTTCAGTTTTAACACTTTTCCATAGCTTGAAATCTAGTACTACAAACTTTAAAGAAAAAAAATTGACCAAACTAACATTTCATCCTTTAACTTTCTAGAGATTGTATACGTTGTACCATTTTATGTATTACATATTTGGAAAACTCTGTTGTAAATATAAAAAAAAAAACTAGTAGCGCTTCTAATACCGTTTAAAAATGTAAGTATACTGAAGCAATAGAACCGCGTTTGTGTGTATTAAGTATCCAAATATTTTAAGTGTGATCGTTACCTTTGTTTTTGTACATAATATACTCTTCCAACAAAATATTTATATAAACAAATAAATCAATAACAATAATGACTCTGTATTAGCCGTCCGGAGTTGGACTAGACGTCTTGAGTTCCCGGATTAGATCCCCAGATCGGTCGGTCCCCAACAAAAAAAAACAGAAAAAGTGTATTTTCAATTTTGTAAAAAAAAAATAATGTTGCCCGGAATCGGATAATATGTGTAAAGGCTTTCCTATCACATTGTGAGACTTAGTCGGTTAGTCGTGAATACCCTGGTTGTGCCTCTGAAGATACTTTAATTTCTCATGTTTAATGGAATGCATTTTTTTTAATAGTGCAGTAATTGCCCAAGCTATTAAGGTATGAAGTAAATATGAAAGAGAAATACATTTTTAAAATAACGTTTGTTATATTATACTAAAGTCACAAATTTTTGATAAAATAAGTTAACCAACTTATTATTTACCTTAAAAATAAAAAATAAAATCGGTTAATTTCCCCCCTTTCACCCCCAAAACTTTTGGCTGGCTCAACCGATTTTTATCAAACATGTCTAAGAACACTCGCACATTAGTTACCTTTAATACAAAAAAAAATCTAGGGAGTTATAATGCTACAGACAGACAGACACACAGAACCACATACACACATACAGACACCACGTCAAACTTATAACACTCTTCTTTTTGCGTTGGGGGTTAAGAAGAAAAACTTTGCTGCAAAATTGCTTCTTGCTACATTCCACAACTAAATCCATTTCAGCAGCAAGAAAATCTTTTCCACAACTAATATTTATACCTCAAATAAGAAGTACAGTTGAGGACATTAACTAGTAACATCATAAAGCTGGAGTCACAAAATGTGACCATGCATATCCATTCAACATTATAATTTTCAAAAATGGATCTTATCTTGTTAATATAGAGCTTAAATTTGAAGATACAGAGTCAAGTCCTTTTGGAAGTGAAAGGACGATAATGCGATGCCTTTGTATACCATCCAAGACCCATGTGACTTTGTGCAGAAGCTTTAAATAATGTTGTTCACTGTAGCCGAGTGCACTCCTCTTGTGGTATACTGCCATGTATAATAAGATATCCTGTTTGGATAGTTTGTAATACTCACACCTTCTCATAGTTTGCGGTAAGGTACTTTACGGTAGGGTTAAACTTAAAATTGTTTATGTAAAATCTGAATTTTGCTATTTATGTATGTGAATATATAGTAAGAAAAAATAGTATTTTATGTTTCATTTTAAATAGTTAGTATTGACTTTGTGGTCTAGCGGTTTGGTTGTTGGACTTTTTTTCATGAGGTTTCGGGTTTGACCCCCGGGTCGGGTGAAAAACAAAATATTATATTTTCCAATAAAACAACTTTGCCTAATACATCTTGGATTTAGCTGTGTCCCTGGTTGTCGATTGGAATTGGCTTACCACGGTCTCATTGTTGAACGTAGTTTCTTCGGCTAAACGTGGGTGCCCTGGTTGTACCTCTGACTACCTCTTTAAGGATATGGGCTTGAAGATACTTTTTTATAGTACACCGAATATTCTACATTTCTTTAAAGTATTCCCTCTTTCTTGCTTTTGCTAGAAAAAATCTCTGTGCTGAAGATCGCCTTTTATATAATTTTTATTTACTTTCAAATATATTTATTTCTGTTTAAAATTCATCTGTATTGTGATTGTATTATATTGTATACAAGAAATAACTAAGTAAATAATTAATTAATTGATTGCTAATTGGCAAAATTAAATAGTTTTGAAACAACTAAATAACATACATGTTCTGCAAATATATTTTATATGTCATGTTGATGGACAAGAACTTGGCTGAGAGTACGAGGTAAAAGAGTATAGTATTAAGAAAATGCAAAAAAAATAATGATGATCTCAATATTACGTTAGTATTTAGTAGTTTCATTAATATATGATACTGCTATGGTTATTAATTAGTTAAACAGTTCATTACCAATTTTAAAAACAAGTCTAGTTTGCGAAGTCTAGTATATTTTCTGGTGTATTTTTTAAATGAAATATAACAGACCAAAAACGTACTTAAATTTCAATTTTATAGTCTAAGATAAGTGAATATCGGATCTTGTTTAAGTAAAAAAAAAACAATTTAAATTACCACTGTTCTAGCATAAACATACATTAACATAAGAATTCATCCAGTAAAAGAAATCATAAAATACACATACATAGAAACATACAGTAAAACCAAGAATCATGTTTGCCATATTAAACCCCTACTGTATTTCTAAATACATGCATACTTTACACTAACTTAGTCTGTATAAATGTAATAAATTTAATAATGATAACTTAGTCTGTGTAAACTTATTATATACATATAAATATCGAAGGCTGTTCGTTAGTCTCGCTAAAATTCAAGAACGGCTGAACCGATTTGGTTAGTTTTTGTTTTTAATTATTTGTGGAAGTCCGGAGAAGGTTTTGAAGATAAGAAAAAGGAAAAGCTTAGAGAGAACTTGGTAAGACAACATTTTAAGTTTTCCTTTACAATTAAAGCTGATGGAACGAAGTTCGCCGCGATAGCTAGTATCATATTATTTTTCATTTGATAAAATGCAATAGTGTCATTTTTGCTGCATATTATACGACTTTCATTAATATTTTTAAAATCAAAAACATTAAAGGGACCAACGTCACCGTTGCGTAATTGAGTCTGACAACAAAACATTTTATTTTTCATTAACATAGAAAAGCAATTACGCTGAGATAAATGTGATTAATATATTAATCAAGAAACTGTCACAAAGTTGACGAAGCTTTTGAATAATTCCATGAAGTTGTGACGAGTCCCGCAGTCGTCGATAAACAGAAACAAATTACGTCATTATTTAACCTATTAAAAACCCCCGTTTTAATGAACCACAATAGAGACATGAAATGGGCTATTATTCAACCGAGTTCTAAAAAGGAAATACTTAAGATAGGTAAGTAAGTAAGTATCTTTACGCCCATATCCCCGAACAGGTAGGCACAACGAGGGGTACCCACGACTAGCCGAAGACTCAAAGTGATAGGTGGGAAGCCTATCGTCAACCTTACACATATCCAATTCCGAGCAATGTTATCCTTATTAGAAAATACACAATTTTCTTGTTTTTTGCTGCCCAATCCGGGATTCAGACCCAGTACCTCAAGCAGTTAAATCCGATGCCACACAGCTAGACCACAGAGGCAATATTAGGTTGTGCAGATAATTAGATTGTATTTTGCAAGTTATTTCAAATGGAAAATCAATAAAACCTTATCAGATTAAGTTTATTAATAAACAAACGATTTCCTCCTACTAATAGTGTGAATTATTAAAAACGGATGGACGTAAAGTGCAGGATAATCTTTGCTGTCAATAACTCCTAAACAAACAACAGTTTTGCCTTTAAGCGGATTGAGGCTCGGATTTGCCTCATGTTAATTTTTCCACTGGTGCCTTTCCACTACAACATTATATTTAGCAATCTAAATGATAATGCCACTCAATTTTAAACTTTATTACCATAGCAAAGGAATATGTTAGCTTTTCGCATCCGCATATCAGTAGGCTATTGATTTTCTTCTATACATTGCGTCTCGTGTGTATTTTTCTCCAATTTGGATCTATCCATTTTTAAAATAAATTGGATCCGGATAGAACCTTTCATAAAATGTGCTCTTTAGACTCCAGCCAGCTTTTCACTAATGTGATATGAGGCAGGTTCAACGGGATTATGAGTGGTGAACATGTTTTTAATATTATATTTGCAATATTTGCGAATGGTTTGAATTTCGAATAAGCATCTTCATATGTATCTGGTGACTGTGGCTTGTGGCGCTTTTTGGGGGAGGCTTATGTCCAGCAGTGGACGTCCTCCGGCCGATAAAGATGATAATCTTTAAATTATTAATACTTTATTTATGTGATAAGACAGTGAACAAGTACACGGGCCTCCTGATGATGAAAGAGAAGCGATGAACGATGAGATAGACTTTCTTTTCTTTCTTTAGGTATTGGCCTTCACGTTAGTATTTTGCCATTAGTCAAGTAGAAATTTGCATCAAACTTTAAATCAATTATAATTAGTCATCAGTCATAAGTCGTCAGTAAGTCATGTCTGGGTCTTAAATAAACGGTGGCTTCGTTACTCAAGCTCGTCTATTGAGATTTGGCAGCAGCGAGGAAATACACGATACATTAATTTCTTCATGATTATTTCATTTGTGCACTTTCACTGAACAAAATTAATCTAATTCCCACCTAATTTAACTAATTTCACTCAATATAAACACGAAATTCAATAACTATGAAAAAATTACGACCATCTTCGTTCACGATGGCGCCAAAACTCGATGAGATAGACTTAGTGACAAATCCATCGCCAACCAGGGGGCTGATTATGTATCTCAGTGGCCAACTCAAAATGAAAAAGTGTACATTAAATGACGTCATTTGTGTTTGCTATCTCTATTGTATTTCTGTTGGTCACTGGATATAGCAAATATAAAACACGTCATTTGACAACTATTTGATGTACACTTATCCATTTTGAGTTGGCCACTGAGACACATAATCAGCCCCCAGGTACTTAGGTATTTAATTTCGGCATATCTTGCTTGTATTAAAAATTGAAAAAAATCATTTTCGGTATTCTGTCTGGAAATCGAAACTAGGGCCTTAAGTAGTCAAGGTCGGCACGGGACTACTTGGGCATCAGGACTTTAAGATACATAGACTTAAGTTGTAACTAATAAATACAAAACCAAAAATATAACAAATTTAAATCTACTCATTTGATTTGTGATGTCTATCTTGTTTAAACAAAAAATTAAACCCTATTTCCCGTGGTCATTGCATAACGCATAAACGAATATAATGATTTCGCTTACTTTGTTCTTGTTGTGATAATTTTTGCAAGGATAAGAATTTTATGCAACAAAAATAAATTAATTTTAATTTTTTACTCTTGGATCAAGTCTGTTGGGTCATATATATTTGACCGCCTCGTTGGTCGAGTGGCTAGAGTAAATTTCTAACTACATCGACCAACCGCGAGGCTCGGGTTCGATTCCCGACGGGGACAGGCATTTGTGTGATGAACATTTAGATGTCTGCATTTCCGGGTCTGGGTGTTTACTAAATTTATTCTTGTATCTATTTAAGTATATCTATGTATTAGAATCGTTGACTAACACCCATAACACAAGCATATAATTTGCTTACTTTGGGGTTAGGTTCAATTTGTGTGACTTGTCCAGGAATATTTATATTTATTTATATCTTATATATAAAATTCTCGTGTCACAATGTTAGTCTGCATACTCCTCCGAAACGGCTTGACCGATTCCTCTGAAATTTGGTAAGCATATTGGGTAGGTCTGAGAATCGGCTAACATCTATTTTTCATACCCCTAAGTGATAAGGGTGACTCACCCCAATTTTTTTAAATAAATCACATTAAAAATATATCAGAACAACGTCTGCGGGGTTAGCTAGTATGTATATAAAAATAAATCCCCATTTCGCGTGGTCTTCGCAGCACACCTGAACGGGTGCACCAATTTTGCTTTTTTTTTGTTGTGATGTTTATTGTCTGGAAACACTTTAAAATCAGCTATCAAGTTCATGAAGAAAAAAACCAAAAAAAAAAAGGGAATACGAGAAAAACAATTCTTTAATCCATACAAACTGTTAGCAGATGCTATTATTAAGCGAGATGAAGTATGTCGGGTCGGCTAGTAGATTATAAAAGTAGTTTTAACACTCGGTTTCGAGAGTTATTTAGTTTTAGAATTTACATCGATGACGTGTGTAATAAAAAAACTAAAGAAGATTTTCCATAGAACAGGTGTCAGTTAAAATGGATATTTTTCTTAATGTCGTCGGGAAATGTATTGAAAGAGTTGTATCGGAGCAAGCTACACTCGAGACAGCTGTTCTCATTCGAT
>NJDC01002016.1:349154-372598 GCA_002245475.1 Calephelis virginiensis | reverse complement strand
GGGACAGCCGTTTCAATTCGTTTTACCGAACGTTTATACTATTCCTGTTTTTTTAGAAAGTTGGCAAAGGATCCGACAGTGTAGCTTGGTAAGGTTTTTGTCTGAATTCACTTTATTTGCAAATATAAGGTTTTTAGTTTAGAAAATATGTGATTTACATCTCCATTATTCATAATATAGATCAGCCTTTCCCAAAGTGGGCGCTATCGCCCCCTTGTGGGCGCTGGAAGCCTAGAGAGGGGCGGGAAACAAACATGAAAAAATGGTTTTATTGAAGTCCAGGCGAGATATTTATATGTTATAATTGAGGTTTTTGACGAAAAAAACGAGGAGGGGGCGCTACAAAATTACTGATTTTCAAAGTGGGCGTTACATGAAATAAGTTTGGGAATCTCTGATATAGATGAATGATTTTGCAATTGGTTTTACCATAAGACTCTCTGAAAAGTATCCGCCTGAATCTAAATTATACTGTAGTGTGTGTGTGTAGTGTTTGTGGGTTTGGGTGCCTACAGTTAATAATAGGCTATTCTAACCAACCTATGTCAAATGAGTGTACAAATAAAATTCCAATAAATTAATAGACTTACCTATGACAGTAAGGTTCACTCTTGAATTCCTAGTTTGTGCTTGTTTAAAGTCCACTCTACACCTGTATATTCCTTGGTCTGTGGATCTCACTCTATCTACGCCAAGCTCTGCAGGTCTCCTCTCTGGCAGGAAGTATGCTCTTGATGCAAAAACACTCTCGTCCGACCACCGCTCAGCCACTCCGAAGTCTTTTTCTCTTGCATCTACACTGTTAATTGGAGTACACGTTAATAATTCAGTCGTATCTTTGTCACTAAAACCGACTTGACTATAATTCTTTTGAATTTTGTTTTGAAACGAAATCTTCGGTTTACCTAATACTGTTTTTATAACGTAAGTGCTTGCCTTTGTAGAGTTCTGATATGGAAGAAAAACTAATTGGTAAATATATTCATGCATAAGGCTTGACGTTTCAGCTTTATTGCAGCATTGGCAGCACATTACACTTTTTGGTGTGTATATTTTTCATTTCTTTCTATCTATCAAAGCTCCACATAACTTAAACTGATAAAGTCAATATCATTTGAGACATTTGAGTCACAATTTATATTAAATTCTAAACTATATTGAATACTTCCTTTGTAATATTATTATCTAGTACACATGATTGATTCTAATAAAATGTTGAAATATTTTTATTATATTTCATCAGATATTTGCGTAATATTTTTTTTATTTGATTCGACTGATGATTTCTGAGATTATCACATTTAAATAGACATAAAACTCTTTAGCTGTGTGAAATTTTTAAAGAAAGACACACTTGCAACTCATTAGTACTTGGCACTAATACAACATATATTGTAAGTACTACGTATAATCTGTTCCAAACGCAAATAAAACCTATCAATGATCCTAAGCATTACGTAAGTGCTAAACGAAAGCAAGAGTATAGTATTTCATTCAAGTTTTACATCAGTATTGTAATTTGCGCAGCAAAGCGATTCGTGGTGAAAGACGGGTTAAGCGTCGAGGACATCCAGACGTGTCAAACGTGTTAATTTCTGACACTATGAGGAGGCCTCATTCCGTTTTTAGTTCACATGAGTTGGTTGACATTATTACATTTAACTTACATGTCGTGTCTATATACTACCTCTTAGCCTTATTATATGTTTCCAAATCCAACTCTTGTCAAGATTTCCTAAATATTTTTCCACTTATATACATATAGGAACACAGAAATATATATTTTATTATATGAATTTGTATTGTTACCGAAAATCAATCTTTAAATGTATAAGAGAAATGTGACTCAAAAGATGTTGATTAACCGTGATTTGTAAAGGTCAAAAACCATTTTTTTCTTTGCGTTTAGAACAGACTTATAAACAATTACTCTGTGAATAAAAATAAAGCGTTGTTTGCATTACTCTCAATATATTTTAGATTTTATTGAAATATAACCTAAAAATTCATGTGAATAAATGTTGGAAATTGAAACCTGGCTTTTGCTAAATCCTCTTTAAGCCGCTATAAAATATAACATTCGGATATCGACTAATTTTTATAGCAAAAAATATATGATATATGAGATAGATTGATTTTATGAGTCGAAACCTAAATTAAGATTTTATTTTCAGGTATCCAAATTCTGCAGGTGAGATATGGCGATGTTTTAGGGATATTTTGGAGATGATTCGATTTACCGTACCATGCTTATGGTACCATGTTTGCGGTTACGATCATTACGAAATATACTTAGATGATACATACATACATATCTTCAAGCCAAGTCCCTTACGGGGTAGGCAGAGAGTATCGAGTGCCAGACCTCACGATCCTGACAAACCTGTCTTGCTTCCTTCACATTCATAACCCTTTTCATACAAACACGCCGGTTTCGGAGACTCTTGACACCACCCTCGGATAATATCCAATTGATCTGACCGTGAAATGTCAGCCTTGGTCTCCCCGGGTACCTACATCCATCCACATTCGCAATGTATATCTGCTTTGTCAATCTTTCATCTGTCATTCTTTCCACATGGCCGAACCAGCGGAGCATGCCCTTTCGCATTTTAACACCAACACTTTCTTTCAGTCACACTCTTTCTCGGATTTCACTGTTACGATGATGATGATGGTGATTTAGCAGATATGGGAATAAATACACTGACATCGATAATGTCTGATTTGACACTATATTAAGCACCACACGGTGCGCTGACAGGAGTGTTCCGACTCTATTCGCAATACCTCGGATCACCCCACAGAGTTTGAATAGCCTTATTTGCATAAAGGTGTCTCCGACTATACTCATATTATTTAAAGAGCTACATTGCGCGTGATGTCGTATATTTGATCATCAGAGTCTTTACCATGAGTTGGTATAGAACGTTCGATAAGTTACATGTCAAAATCTATGACACTTTTGGTCTAAAAATGTGTTTCTCTTAGTTACCAATAGAGGCGCTGTTCAAAGTTTTCAAACAAATAATTTACGGAGACGGTAGCGAGCATAGTAAACTTGACAAGCCGTAAACTCATGGTAAGGACTCAGATTGATAACCAGATTTCAACAATCCAAGCGAATTGTTACAAACATATTACCACCTAAGAACACATATAATGGCATATACACGTATCTTTTTATGGTGTAAGTTAATATTTCTTTGATGTTGATGATCTTTCATTAACCTCAAAGTTTAACACCTGCTTTACCCCTTAAAGTTACAATCTCGTTAACATAATAATTGTCATAATGACAATTTTGGGAACTGTCATTATGGAAGCAGGATTAAATACTTTTATTTGAAGGACATATTGCGGCAATGCATGACTTTAAATATAATCATTTAAACTTTGCTTCATTGTCATAAAAAATATGGATTGCGTTAAACTTAATAACAGGATTCAGATACATTTATATCATACATTGCACCGAGTTCTTTGGTGAAAAGGCAGAGGCTATCGAGTGCTAAGTGTCACGATGCTTTCAGGCCTGCCTATCTTCCACCGCATTCATTACTCATTTCATACAAACACCGATTAAGAGACTCTTGACATCTCTTTCGAAATATACACGACAACTGACTGATGACAACAGCATTCTAATAAGACTTTAATTTTGGTATCTATAAAGATTCCTTTTAAACTAACCTCTCATTGAACGTATTTTGCAATATTAAAAAGCGCTCAGATGTGCCTACATTAGGGTCCTAATAATGCAGCACAAAAAAGTCACAGTTATTATTGCGTATTACGTATCTAAAATATTTGAACTATTAAGATAAATTTACTGTTACCTATTACCATTAGGATAATAATGATACACTACTTTAAAAAAAATACAACTTTTGCATACAGTTTCCGAAACACTTATCAATTTTAATCACCATTTTTTTTCTTTATTACAGCTTTTTATCTTGAGTTCGGTTTAGAAAAATTAACTCGTGTTAAACTACTGTTATGAAGACAAAAATCGTCATTTAATATTGATTGACGTTTTGGAAATTGGCTGATAGTCCTGTTTATGATTCATATTTAACAATACCTAAATCACACTCAGTACCAAGTCCTCTTAAAAGACTTTTATCGACATCTTTGAACATCTTTGTAGACGTAAGTTTCTTCAGAGCATCTATCATGGGGAATACTTCAAGGGGTTGTTTGGATTAATACTGAGTTTCAAATGGAAATTACGTCCAAACTAATAATTTCACGTCCACTGTCTTGAAACGTGGCATTCATCTACTATGAGACTCAATATCCTTTATATGTAATTGTGAAACCAATTACTAGTCACGGTATTTCCAAAACATTACAACTTAGAAATCTTGAAGAAAAGAGCTTATTCATTCATTAAAGACGCCAACGCAATTGTTAGACCTCTAATGTAACAGCTTTTCGTGAGCGCTAGAAATCACTTATCACTCCTGTTTTTTCCACTTTACCCATTTGATTTTTACCTTGAGCTCAACAAATTATCCCACAGGTTTAAAAATATTAATCAAAAGAATGTTCCAAGGGTAGATGCATACAAAATACGGACGAAATGCATTGTTCTTGAAGTAATTTAAAAATAAGTGGCTGTAAAGTAGTAGAACTAATCAGAGCAAGCTTTTGCATAGAACTCTTTAAGCTTATAATAAATGCAGATGATATGTACCTACCTGTATATAGGTGTGCCTAAATCTTCTCTATACCAAAGCACTAGTAGCACTGCGTCGTCTTCGTCCTGTGAGACGATGTCGCACGGCAGGTATGCTGGCTCCCCGGCAATCGCCACCACATGTGTCATTGGTGCTGTAAAGAAAAAAATCACATTCAGTTTTTTTTAGTATTTGGCATGGGCTTGAGCATCTGCCGTCAATAAAATTTAATTGATTTGCACCAAGTTATTAGTTATTGGTGCTGTAAATAAAATTTCACATTTAGTTTCTTTTTAGAATGTAGCATGGGCAGAGAGATCCGAGGCAGATCTCACGGATCTCCTCGGATCTAGGATGAAACTCTTCAAGTTAATTAAATCAAGTCATACAAAATTAGTCATAAGTCTTCATGGTCCGTTATT
This sequence comes from Calephelis virginiensis, assembly GCA_002245475.1. Classification (NCBI taxonomy): domain Eukaryota; kingdom Metazoa; phylum Arthropoda; class Insecta; order Lepidoptera; family Riodinidae; genus Calephelis; species Calephelis virginiensis. The sequence continues at coordinate 367,491 of NJDC01002016.1, read as the reverse complement.
CGTAGATTGATTCGAGGAGTAGCAGCTCGCCACTTGGCGTTAAGTGCCGGGCGGGTAAGAAATCTTCGTCGCCAAGTCCGGCGGCGAAGGTGATGTGTGGGTTATGTGACTTTGTCTTGGATGGGGTGGGAGACTCGCGTTGGCCAGCGTCATCGGGTCGGCAGGGTGCAATAAAACATGACGGGGATGTTTCTTCTATCCTGTGCTTACCATCAAGAGGATTGATTTTTTGTTAGTTATTGCTGAACGATCCATCATAAAAAAAATCCAATCCCCTATTAACAAACAATGTTTATTTGTATATATCTATTGAAATATAAAAATATTGTCGGTTTCATTCAAACTATCGTTAATTTTAAGATGAATTCTTTAAAAATAGAGAAAAAGAAATAAATTTACAAACAGACAAAAATTCTAAATGTGACCAACTGCCTCTTTGCGATGGAGTTCCTTTAAAGCGAGAGCAGGTTAAATAGGACAAGTCAAACGTTGACAGAGTTCTTACCCGCGTAGGGATCAACTGCCTTACTTATTCGACTTCCATGTTCCAAGCTGAAGGCAATAATAGGTATGGTAACTGACAGACTTGCACAACAAGATTATCATCTAGGGCCTAGGCCACAGGAAGTGACGTGCTTTTATTGTCGATGAAACCACGGTACTCTGTTATCGCTGGGAGAGCCGAGTGGAAAATCCCCTAGCTTTATTTATAGTCTTACTCGTAGTACGAGTAACTTTAATGAATTAAAGGCCAAGTGATCCAGCTATTCTCGAGTTTCACTATAAATAATATTAATTAAACTTGCATGCTCTGTATTGCATAAAACATTCAAATACTATTTTTTTAATTCATATTTTGCATTCATTGAAAAGTATTTTCAATTTTTCGGTTTATTCCTTTAAATTGTATCTAAAGGATCTTTCCACTATTAAAATTTATTTTAAGCTCTCACACAGCGCAGTGCACAGAAAAACAAGCCAAGCGGAAAAGTGAAGCGTCCGTTGGAAACGGATTTCCGTTCCTTACTGTCCGTTTATTCGTGCCCGGATAGATTTACAGAATTTAGTGGAAAGCATCGCAGGTATCTCGTCGTGATCGGATTGATTTATGCACCTTGTGTAATTAAATAAGCATAGTGCGCATTTTCTGAAGCTAATTCTGAATTGTTTGTATGTTTACTGCAGATTCAGTTACATAATGCGTTAGTTAAATTATTATTTTTTATACAAGAGGAGGCAAGCGAGCAAGTGGGTCACCTGATGGAAAGTGATCACTGCCGCCCAGGAGCAGTAGGGTTACTCTCGATGCTCGATTCATGAATAATTGGAAATTGGAATCGAATATGTCATTCTAGGTACTCCTGAACACAATTCTGGCGAATTATTGACATTTAGTTAATAGTAAATAGTAAACCATTTTATACTATTCGTTGAATTTATTTGTAACTAAATGTTAATAATCCCCTTATAGTGTGTTCAAAAGCACCTAAAGTGACATATACGATTCCAATTTCCAATTCGCATGATATCGAAATTCAAGAGTAACCCTACTGATCACAGATGCGATGTCGACCTTTAAGAAATGAGTACGCTCTTTTCTTAAAGGTTATTTTCTATTTTATTTTACTTAATTCAATGTAACGTTACTTTAGTTTTTAATTTTGATTTGCAATCATTTGAGCCGCAAGTTGAATGAGGTTTTAATTCAACGTAATGTTAATTTGTTTTTTTGATTAACAATAAATAGATTAAAATATTTAATTAACTTGTTGCTATGTATGTCGAGATATTTAGGTGTGCTCTAATATTTATGTGAATATGTTTTAAATTCGATTTCTTATCTTTATCTTATGTATCACAGGTTCGTTTATCTTTACGTATTTCAGAACTTGCCCTGTGCTTGGACTAAATTTCTATAAATTTTGAAGAAAAGAAAGAAAGAAAAAAATTCGCAACTGACAGGATTTGAACCTGTAAACTTTCGTCTCAAGCCGACGAATGCTCTAACCAATTGAGCTACTGAGGATTCAAGTCCCGTGGCGAAATTTTTAATTCCTTTCTTACCCGTAGTTATGTCCTGTAGATACACAGTTCCGTGTACCTACTAAACTATCCGCGTTGACGGGTAAGAAAGAAATTAAAAATTTCGTTTATCTTTGTTTCTTATTTAACCTTTTTGTTTAGGTTCCTTCAATTTATTTTTTGTTTTAATGTTAAAATCTAGTTTTGCCTCTATAATACCTATTTTATTCAAAGTTATATGGTTTTCTAATATAACATATATAAAATAGCCTTAAAGGAATTATACATATTAATATTTGATATTTATCAAAATACACGTAATAATTAGTGTTATGGGTGTAAGTAAAGGATACAAATACAATAAATCGGTTTAACTGTAGCAAAATTGCATTAAACCTACTTCAAATCGTCGGCTTATTGCAAGAAGTCATTATGTGACACATTCATTATTCTAAAATAAACGATAATTTAGGAGTTTTGGCGCCATCGTGAATGAAGATGGTCGTAATTTTTTCACAATTATTAAATTTAGTGTAAAATATGATTAAAATTGGTTAATTTAGGTGGAAATTAGTTTGATTTTGTTCAGCGAAAGTGCACTAATGAAAATAATCATGAAGAAATTAGTGTATCGTGAATTTCCTCGCTGCCGCCAAATCTCGTAAACGAGCTTGTGTAACGAAACCACCGCTTTACTCAAGACCCAGACAAGACTGTGTAAATAGTGACTAATGACTGAAATAAAGAACTAATACGGAAGACATAAATTGAAAATTTATAACAAGAAAAAGATTTATTAATACGGAAGACGTGGCTGTATGGACACAGATCCTTTGCCTTTCCCCGACTAGGACAACATTAAAATTACGATAATTTAATTCAGATTAGTCAGTGGTTATGTTGATTTGTCCAAATTATCCTATAAAGCAAGCTGCGTAACGCCTAAAGTAAATTAGTTAGTTGGTTAGTTTTTGCATATTGTAGAATAATATCAAAATTAATCCATCCATAGAAAAACGCATTGAGTTTTTACAGTTAATGAGATCTTGCAATAAGCCGACGAAATATTTTATTACCACGTTGCGATTTAATAATTCGTTTCTGAAAACATAGCTTAAGGTTCCGATGCTGGCCCACATAAATTTAATGAATTCCTTTTACAGTTATACTTAATAATGTATGTGTGTTGATACTATGCGGAATTTATAATATACATATTCATGTATGTAGATGTTTTTTTTTCAATCAATTTATGCATTATTATGTAGATATTCAAAATGGGACCTTCTTGAAACCATTGACCAACCTTTCCGAAAAATAACCACTTAAATGGTTCTTTCTTGGCCGTTTATGTAATTTGTAACTTCTTTTTTTTCAGATTTTGCTAGCAAAACGAGATTTATACGTACAAAATTATTTTACCAGCAAACCTATATATCAAAAAGGAAAAGGGCGTCTCCCGTTCTTCCCTGCTTTAAAAACAATGAGAGTGGATGCGGTGATCTGATAAATGGTTAATATTAGGTTAGAACTAGAAGTGACATCACTCTACAGAGTAAACCAAATTTCCGATACCGCAAGTGCAGACTGAAATATCATGTGCAAAATAAACAAGCTTCCATGGATATAGCTGAACCGAGTTTCGGAAATTAATACCATTTGCGCGAAGTGTAATGGCTTCATGATTCAATAGCATCTTCATTTCATAAAACCGATGTATATGAACAACTTGAATTATATATCTATACAAATATTATGAATGCGAAAGTCTGTCTTTCTGTCTCTATCTTCACGACTGTATCCCTGAAGAGGTAGGCAAAGGTGATAAGTGACAAGTGAACAAATCCCAAAATGTGATAAGTAACAAGCCTGGCGATTGGATATATGCCATCCAGGCATATATCCAATCGCCAGGGATTTATCAACATCATTTTATGTCGGAGAAATAAAAAAACGCAATTTCTCATAGTCGAACACGGGACCTCATGAAGTGAGTGCAGCACAGGACTGTTAGACCACAGGGAGTCTTTTTGTTTGTCTGTTACGTTTTTCTTAACTACTAGACCGATTCTAATATACAATAGATACTAACTTTATTGAATGGGTGAGATTTTTACACAAACTTTTCTTCCTATTTATAGTCCTTCGGGGGTTGATTTTTGAAAAAATGTAGCCTGGTTATAAAAGATATAAACAGTTATTTTACAAAAACAAGTGCAAATAACTGTATTATCGCTCAAAGCAATCTCTGCCGGACAACTGGGAAAGACAGGAAATTAAAGATTTACGAAATAACACAACAACTCTGTATGTAACAATTTTATATTATTATATAAAGTACCTGGATGACCGATGACCGAAGTATCTTTTTTATAAATTGTGTTTTTTGGAAATTATATTTAAGTACGACCCATAATATTAAATTTCTTAGCAAACACTCATTGATTTCGTGTCACTTAACAACGCCATCTGCTGGAAAAACTTTATTGCACACGAAAAATAGTATTATTATTCGACAATAGATGTCAGGAAGAGTCATATTTTTCAGTTTATACAAGAATAAAATGATATTTTCTAAAAATGATTCCTAGCTAGATCGATTTATCACCCCCAAAACCCCCTACATACTAAATTTCATGAAAATCGTTAAAGCCGATTCCGAGATTCCAATTATATAAATTTATATCCAAAAATTGCTCATTTAAAGGTATACGATTATATAAACCTTCCTCTTCAATCACTCTATCTACCAAATAAAACTACATCAAAATTCTTGGCGTAGTCTTAAAGATCTAAGCATACATAGCCAGCTAAGCACAGCCAGCGGAGAGCGGCTTTGCTTTTAACCATGTAGTTGATGACACTGATAGATGTAATTAAATAAATATTTACAAAAGTGATATCATTATACAAACATATATATATTTAAACATACTTAGATATCTATAAATTTCTATAAATTTTAAAGAAAGAAAAAATTTCGCCCCAGACAGGATTTGAACCTGTAACCTTTCGTCTCAAGCCGACCAATGCTCTAACCAATTGAGCTACTGAGGATTCAAGTCCCGTGGCGAAATTTTTAATTCCTTTCTTACCCGTTAACGCGGGTAGTTATGTCCTGCAGATACACAGTTCCGTATACCTACTAAATGAGTTCATCATTACAGATGAAATTCACATTTATAATGGGCATAACTTCCGTTTCTCTTAACATATTTTTATTTTAGCACTTGCCCTGTGCTTGGGTATATTCGTACATTCATATCTAAATCGAAGATCTAAATACATTTCCATGAAATCGTGAAAAATAAAGTTATAGTCAACGAATTAAAAAACAACTAATACAATGTAATAGTTTTTAATATCTGAGTGTTTTATGTTAGGCCAAATAAAATTTAATGACTCAGATTAAATATTTTTTCTAGCTTTGTGTGGTTCCAATTGGGATATATCAAAACTTTCTACCAGACCACCAGGTTTCAACTCATTAAAAATTTGATATAAGGATAAGCATTGGTAGGCGTTAAATAATAGCTATTGAAACATCTTCATAACTCATCAAGTGCCAATTAGCGTTAAGTACTCGAGAATTTTACGATACTAACGATTTATCAAAAGCTCAATTAAATTTTAAAGAATTTCCGCGTAAGAGCTCATTCGGAGGCTTCTTGGCAGGCAGCTAGTAAAAATCAAGCGAGAAATAGGTACCGTGACAACTGAGAGTTTCGCAACGACTCGTCCGCATAGGTACCATCGCCTTACCTATTTTAGCCACCGTAACGTCCATAATTTCTTGCCATTAGGAAATCCGTCTGCTTGTTTGTCTTTAAATGTCATACTAAAAACACAATCTTCAGGTCAAGTACGGAGTAAGCAGAGTATCGAGTGACAAATGTCGCGGTTTCTGTAGATCTGTCAAGCTTCCTTCACATTTATTATTTTTTTTGTACAAACATGCCGGTTACAGAGAATTTCGGAATTTTACAAAAAGTTAATTTTTTGTGATTTTGAAATTGCATGATATTTGCAAAGACGAACACACATACTTAAGCGCAGTAAAATTGCAAAAACCGACTCCAACTATTGTATTACGTACCACATGACTAATTTAACTTTTTTTTAAACATAGCAAATGACTTCGAGATTTTCCCACATATATTTTTTTCAATGTTTTACAAGTTTTACTAGTAAGTTTTTTATGAGATGAGAGAGAGGATAAATGAGATGAGAGAGAGGATAAATGAGATGAAATGAGAGATGTAGATCATAAATGATCGCCTACATAAACAAAAACGAGTGCATTACTAATTATAACTCTAGTCAGATCATGACAAAACTGATACAGGACCAACTCGATTTTTTTTTAAAAGTCATAAAAATCGGTTTATATAAAATGTTCGAGTAATTAAGTAACTAATATACAATAAAATAAAAAAAATACATACAGTCTAATCGTCACAGTTCCTTTTTGGAGTAGGTCAAAAATAACAAAATCGTTCCATCAGTTGACTAGTGGAATAAAAGATTCAATCTTACATATAAGACTAGCTGTTACCCACGACTTAAAATGCGTGGCATTTAATATAAATAAAGTTTCATGTTTCTAACTTAAAAAATGACGGTCTCCCATACAAACTTTTAGCCACTTTTTCACACCCACGGGGATGAATTTCCAAAATTTCGTCCTTAGTGTGGGTGTCTACCCAATTAAACGACTCTGCTCACCAAATTTCATGGCTGTAACTCTAATAGTTTTTCCTCGGCGATGAGGAATCAGTCAGTAGTCTTAAAATTTGGTCATATCTACCATAATTTCCCTTTACAAACTATCATTTTCACGTACTGTGTTTCTAATTCAAACATTTATTCGTGCGGTATTATGTAAGCCCCTACGAAATTGCCTATACCTAAAGTGTATACATGTTAGCAACTCTCAATAATATGAAAATATCTGTATTTCCTGGACAAGTAAACATCACTAATTGGAATACCGGTATTACGAATATGTTCGGAATTCGGTTCTATTGGTAAAAACTGTCGCTAATATTCTGAAGTAATTATTCTGAAATAATTAATAAAGTGTTTTCTGGAGGACTTTCGCTTATACACGGTTATTATATCAAGTAGTAGCTTAAGCATGTCTTTGTTGTTAATTATTTTCCAATCAGCTATTTTTTCGTTAATTCATCAACAAAAATGTTTGAAGTGAAACTTCTTTAGTGGCATTGCGCACTTTTTTGGAATGGGTAAATACTTCTAAACTCGCGTCAGGACACGTGACCTGATCGAAAATTCGCAAAACGACACAGGGCGCGTGCGCGAATGTTCGTGTTGTCATGTTTGTGTACGATAGCGCAATAAATGCATCTTGTATTCTACCACAAATGATAGTAACTGATATTTAAAGCAATTCGTGCAAAATTATTCTTTAACCATTCCAGAATATCAAAAATGCGCAACGTTAATATTCAAGTTTACACTTCTGTAGGCACTCCCGGAGTGCAACCCGTCATTTTTTTATAAATTTTCATCCCGCATTACAGTTTAATTTTTGAAAACAAAAAGAAGTATGAGTATATGCACCTGAAATTTCACCAAAATCGGTTCAACAGTTTTCACTTGAAAGTGTGACAGACAGATCAGACGGATTGATTATTAATATTGGCCGTTAGGAAGGTTAGTAGGAGTTAGTTACATTTGCTAACCTCTCAAGCAACGAGGAAGTCAACATTATAAATTCCCTGTATTGTAACGTCCTCTGTGTCTGAGCAGGATTCCAGGTAGCTATTAACAGGCGAGCGTAGGTAATCAGATAATTAACAATAAGATAACTGGTCGAAGAGTGCTGTTCAACGACTTGTAAATTGATCTATCCCTCGTATATTTTTGCCGCCACAATGAGTGTCATATTCTTATTCTTTTCGGCCATAGGATAACGACGTATAGTACTACTATTTAAATTATGCGCTTCAGCTTAACACATTACACACTTTAAACTTTTATTGACGTGACAACTTAAATTAGGTTGTGGCTCGGAGTCACTCTTGAAAAAGTGTAACGCTCACGTCTGTTACGATGAGTCACCGAACGAGAGAGAGGCCCGCCGGACCGGTACAATGTTTTAGTAAACAAAATATATTTCTATAGTTAAAATTTGTGCATTTCTTATTTTCATTCTATTCCTTGTTCCTATTGTGCAATTTAATAATATTCATATCAATAAATATTCTACCGAGAAAAAGACGTTGTCACGTAAAATCTTCGCCCGAAAAACCGACTTCACAGGCAACCATTTTTTTTTAAATTGGCTGACCTAATCTAAATTTAAGCTAAATGTAATAACTCTATATATAGATATCTTTAAAATACATTCGGATTTCCGAAGCTTGACGAATATAGCCGAAGCGCATAATTTAAATAGTACTACTATACTTATACTACCTAAGGTGTCATAAGACCGTGGTTCTATCTTAATATCAGGAGAGCCGCTGCTTTTTCGCTATCTTAGCTCATACAAAGAACAATAAACAATGGAAGGTAACAAGCAGCTTAGAAGTAAATAAAATAAAAGTACGAGTACAAAGCGCAAGCTTATCTCTAATAAAAGAGACTTCTTACAGCCAATCCTTTGAAGGAAAATATAAGTGACATTAGGTAGACCTCGTGCACAGGTTAGGAAATTTCACACTAAGACCAGTAAAACACAAACCGGGGAAAGCTGAAAGCCAATGTTGGGCTGGATTGTTCTGAGCTTTTCCTTGTCGGACTCATGTTACCACACTATGGTATCTTCACGCCCATATACCCGAAGAGGTAGGCAGAGGCACAACCAGGGCACCCACGACAAGCCAAAGATACTAAGTCCCACAATGTGATAGGTGGCAAGCCTATCGCCAACCGGGCACATTTCCAATCCCGAACAACTTTTTTTTTATTAGAAAATTGGACAAATCCAATTTTCTTTTTGTTGCCCGACCCAGGATTCGAACCCGGGACCTCATGCAATCAAGTCCAACAACTGAACGGCTAGACCACAGACATACACATCTTAATATCACTTTACGAAGTTTTTTTATGTAATTAAATTCTTTAAATATAGTACAATATACAATAATCTTACTCAAATTTACAAATAGATCTTTTGATTGTAAAAAAAAAGTGTCTTCAAACACATATTTCCGACGAGGTAGGCAGAGATGTAACCTATCGCCTACCGCGATAAATCCTAAGAGTGGAGCAGTGGTCAAATACGTCATCATCGTTAATCCAGTAACATCATTGGTGGCAGAACGTAGTGCAGCAAGTTGCTCGATTAGGGATCCAACGCCTAATCTATTCCTGTCACCATGAAAGTGTCATGACCCGGTCCTATCCATAATAAGCCGAACACATGGCAGTGGCCGGGATGTTAATCCTATTATGCCTGTCTACCAATTTTGAAGCATAACATGACACTGTCATAAAGGAGGTAGGTATAAGCAAGGTTGTGGATGCGTGCCCGAGCATTTTACTTCACAGTACCTATGTACTTTACCACCAGAGGTATTTTTGGTAATGAATTATTAAACCTGGGCTCGCCTCTTAAAAGCTTCCTGGCAGGGACAAAGATGTTCTATTCTGCAGAGGACCACAACAAACGAGAATTCATAACACTGAATAGTGGTTCGGTCAATTAACTATTTGCGCAATAATGTTTGACGTAAAAAGCTTCCTGGCAGGGACAAAGATGTTCTATTCTGCAGAGGACCACAACAGAGGAGAATTTATAACACTGAATAGTGGTTCGGTCAATTAACTATTTGCGCAATAATGTTTGACGTAAAAAGCTTCCTGGCAGGGACAAAGGTGTTCTATTCTGCAGAGGACCACAACAGAGGAGAATTCATAACACTGAATAGTGGTTCGGTCGATTAACTATTTGCGCAATAATGTTTGACGTATACCCTTTAACTCTTTGGTCTTTTGTATCGATCATATGTGTCATGTTGAACAACAGAGCCTCGCAATAAAATACCGATAAATTATGCCAAAAGAAAAGAAAAATATTTATTTGCTGAATGTATGTGTTAAAAGATGTTACAAAATTATTTAGAAACTCCATATTTCATCATCATATGGCGTGCCAATATTTTAAAAAGTATAAATTAATTATTTAATTACAAAAATCAAACATTAATTTATTTTTGTATTTGTCACGTGATTAGTTATTAATCTTAAAATAATATATATCACAATCACAAATGTATATCAAATTAGCCCTATCTACTCTAAACTGACAATGTTTCCAAACCTAGCTAGTTAGAAGAAGAAACTGCAAAACATACTAATTATTATTCATCTTAATACAATGTATATCACAATCACAAATGTATATTAATTTGGCCCTATTTACTGTAAACTGTCAGTGTTTGTATGCCTAGCTTGTTAGAAGAAGAAACGGTAAAACTAACTTCCCGGCAACCAGGACTATAACATATTATCTTAAATTACTGTACACTTAACTCTTCTAATATATGCAGCTTATTACGACCACGGTTACAGACCTACATCATTTTATATTGATAGTTTTAAAATAACTCCGCATTTGGCGGATAGTTAACAAAACTAATTGGACTTCCACTAACATGGAATGTGTTCGGATTTCGGTAGTTACGATAGATAAAATTTATCAGAAATATTTTAATGATCATTTGACTTTCTTACATTTGTAATATATTATCTAGATATTTATTTTATAAAATGATTTAGTTTAATTTAAGTAAACCGTATGTTTATGTTATGGGTAATAATAATAATAATAATTATAATAATTATTATAATTATTTAGTTTAATTTAAGTAAACCGTATGTTTATGTTATGGGTAATAGGCAAATAATCTTTAACATAGAAATACTTAAACAGATACAATACTTAATTTAATAAAAACTCTGACCCCGAAATAACACACAATTTTGTCCCCATAGGGAAACGAACCCAAGTGGATTTGGAGCAGAAAACTGTGTAAGCTAATCCCTAGACCAATGAAGCGACACACAAATATAATAAAAAGCGAAGAGAGGACCGAAATTGTTAACATATTCTATGTCTTTTCTTATCTCTCAGGGTACATCGGGGGTATCAGGAGACGGGACAACTTAGCTTAGCTAATTTATTAAGCACTACGCCTTTTCTTGACTACCTAAAAAATAAAAAAAAACATCTCTACATCGCCATTATTCTTCTTTGCACAGACACGACAAAAACAAACACAGAGCCGTCGTTCTGTCTTCACTGTGAATATTGAATACTTAATTCTTATAAAGTTTTTAACTTTACAATATTTAGTACAAAAAAATATTATCTCACGCGAGATGGAGATACCACCACCAAAAGGAGTAGAAATTCATAGGTGCAGTTAAAAATATTAAACAGTATATTAGTACTATTTTATATCTTTTTTTTGAAGAGGAGACAAACGAGGAAAGTGGTTCACCTGATAAAAATTGATTTTTTTCGCCCACAAACAGCTGCAAAACCAGGGGTCACAAAGTGGCGGTGATGTCCTTTTAGGAATGAGTATGCTTTTTTTTTAAGTTTACCAAAACATAATGATTCGGAAACGTTGATATATGTTATTGATAATAGAATGGAAATATTTGTTTGATTGTATTTTTATGTTAATACCCATCCCAACAACAAAGCTCTGTAAAGTACTAGCAGTGAATATTACAAATTGTTGAAAGTTAGGAGTTACAAAATTTCCTTTAACCTGTACAGATTATATCTTTGTAGTCAATAAATTTCTAACACAGATAATGAGTCTAAAGGCAAAAGCAAAGTGATACTTGAATAATATAATATCCCTCTTGTGAAATTACTCTGGCTCTTTGTACCTGAATAACGAACTTCCTCAGTGAACGACCGATTCTAGTTGCTTAACTGATCTCTTATTAATTAACGCCGGTGTTCCTCAGGAATCGATTCTTTTGCCTTCATATTTTTAAATATATATTAATGAAGATAGTACAATTTTAGTTTCAGTTATCAATGATATCGATTTCATAATACCTATAAGACAAATATTAATAAGCTACGTAACGTTTACAATAATGCTTATAGGCCATTATTGTCTATTACCATCAGGAGAGCTACGTGCTCGTTCTCTTTGTTAACTCAACAAAAATAATCCGTAGATTAATGTTATGTTATCAAGTAAAAGTATACATTTTTTTATCTTTGTGGCTAAAAATATTCCCGATGGCAAGTTTATAATAACACTAATTGCGACTTTTCTCTCAAAAAATCAAAAATGTTGATTCATTACCAGTCTCTACAAAATTGACATTGTCAAAGGAGTCTCTTTTTAAGTATATCAAGGGTGCTTGTATTAGAAGAAGTCGCTCTTCCGTTTATTCTTTGAACAATAAAAAACAGGTAATATTTATTGAGGTTAGTACACATCAAGATTCCATCCTTGTTGTTTTTATTTTCATTAATTACATACATACATACATATCTTCACGCCAAGTCCCTTACGGGGTAGGCAGAGAGTATCGAGTGCCAGACCTCACGATCCTGACAAACCTGTCTTGCTTCCTTCACATTCATAACCCTTTTCATACAAACACGCCGGTTTCGGAGACTCTTGACACCACCCTCGGATAATATCCGATTGATCTGATAGTGAAATGTCAGCCTTGGTCCCCCCGGGTACCTACATCCATCCACATTCGCATTGTATATCTGCTTTGTCAATCTTTCACCTGTCATTTTCATTATTTTCATTAATTTATTTAAAAAAACCATGTGTGTAACATCTGTCACATTGAATTTTTGATAAGTGTAAACTATCAACTAATATAACAGGGTAATTTGTTAATTTTCATAATGGCATTAGTTATCATTTATATCAAATTTACACAAATTGATCGCCTCTGTGGTCTAGCGGTTCAGTTGTTGGACTTGACTGCCTGAGGTCCCGGGTTCGAATCCCGGGTCAAGTAACAAAAAGAAAATTGTGTTTTTACAATTTTCTAATAAAAAATAGGGATGCTCGGGATTGGATATGTGCCCGGTTGGCGATAGGCTTCCCATCTATCACATTGTGGGACTTAGTGTCTTCGGCTAGTCGTGGGTACCCTGTTTATGACTCTGAATACCTCTTCGGGGATATGCGCGTGAAGATACTACTACAAATTCAATTTTACGCCTTGATACAATTCGTCATACTTTAGGTTTAAACAAAAAATATGATCATCATATTATATACACATATAATATATCATAATATATCATTTTCAGTTTTTGAAAAATTAAGTACTGATAGGTACTGATAGTAGCTACTTGCTGAAAAATACTTGACCATAGACATATAGCAGAAAGTGAATAAAAAACACTGTTACCGCTGTATTTGCTTTTTTCCCCTGTTAATATTATCCTTCCGAAATCCTTACGTTCGATTGCTAAAGAAGATATGAATGCCTGGAAAAAAGTGAAGCGCAAAGCACGGATGTAAGGGGCCGCTATTTTTAATTCACTTTGTTTTGAATATCGTCCAGAGTGCACGCAAGTCGCGACCTTAAACAGTGAAATTTAAAATTAAACCAATTCACCGCGTGTGCTTGTGCAAATCTTGAAGAAAGCAGTAAGAGGAAAGACAGGTCAGTCGAATTGCCTTATTACCGCATTATTTCCGCATCGAACCAACCTGATGATGTATGGTCCACCGCAAGTCTGTCTGATACAGACTTTTATTTTCTTAATTTCGCATACCGCTATTCATTGGTGCAATTTATTTACGCATCAAACACGTCTTCTGAAAAGTTTAATTTCCCTTTTTTTTTTCAAAATCTCTTTATCAAAGCTCTAATTAAGACTAATCAAGAATAATGTGTGTATTCATAAAAATATTACATATTCGCTCATTTAATCTAACGGTGACATTTTGAAAAGAAAGGGAAAACTACCCAATTCCATGTTTTTTCTTTGATAGTAAAAGAAAGAGCATGAAAGTAGGATAAATGCGGTCGGAATGAGAGCACTACGGGAAATCTGTGGTGTAACGCTCACTGACCGCATTCGTAACAGTGAGATCCGAGAAAGAGTGGGATTGAAAGAAAGTGTTGGTGTTAAAAGGCGAAAGGGCATGCTCCGCTGGTTCGGTCATGTGGAAAGAATGACAGATGAAAGATTGACAAAGCACTTATACAATGCGAATGTGGATGGATGTAGGTACCCGGGGAGACCAAGGCTGACATTCCACGATCAGATCAATCGGATATTATCCGAGGGTGGTGTCAAGAGTCTCCGAAACTGGCGTGCAATACTCTCTGCCTACCGCGTAAGGGACTTGGCGTGAAGATATGTATGTATGTGTATGTAGTAAAAGTCACATTTGTAAATTCATTAGGTGCAAACTAGAAAATATAATGACGTCATTAAAATATTTTAATTTAACGCGTGAATACCAGAAAATAACAGACAACAGCTCTAGCGCAAATTACAAAAAAATTGCAACCTCTCTACAGCCCCAAATGAGCGAAATATTATGATTCCATTATAATATAGGCTCTTAGGTGCGATGCACCAGTATAGTAACAATCTTTTAGAATATTTGTTTCGTTTCACGATTTGCTGAAAGAGATTTTGTGAGAAGATAAGCATGTAAACTAAATAAACCATGTAAAAAAATATATGTTTGATATTTGTAAATTTATTTTCTTGTATATATTTCGTGAAAAATAAATAAGTTAAAAATAAATAATAACAAAAAACTGTTTTGTGCTGTTTAATTATAAGACTAAATATCGTTTTTGATGGAATAATACAGCTTAAGACACGTCTTTACTCATGGCTCATGGACATAGATATTATAGGTGCTTCGCTATTTAGTGACCAATGTTACTTTGCAAGTCGACCTGCTGTCCTTCGTCTAAACATAACAGTGCCAAACGTCATTTTATGAAGGCTTCTTAGCTAGGCAATTCGTATGATTTTTCTTAGTATAATACTCAATTTCTTAATCAGTTAAATGGTAACACTGAACAAACATTTAGTTAGTTGCAAATAATCAAAAAAAATGTTTGAATAAGACCATCTTGAGGTACGAAAATTTATAGCGTTATGAACTTCAATGGCAGACAGTTATTTTATGGTAAAAGAAGGAGATCATGTATTAAACGTGTAGTTTTAAATATTATTTGATAAATTAGCAAAACATTAAAAAAATGCTGTTTTTGGGGCGAATGGGGATGGCTCAGGTGCAAATAGCAATCAAAAAGAGGTAAGAAGGGACGAGGATAAGTGGAATAGGGACAACTATTGTATGAATAGGTACAGCTTTCTAGGGTTGTCAACTAGCATTTTAAATTATGTAAATTAACTTTTATTTCAAATATCTCATTATGTTTCATATATTTTTTTGAGCATCGTTTTTATAAAATAATTTTAAAAGGTAAAAACATGTGTCTTTTTTTATCATCTCCTAACTTAACACAATTTATATACTACGTCAACATCAAAACATAGTATAAAACAAAGTCACTTCCTCTGTACCTATGTCCCTTTAAAAGCTTCAATCTTTAAAACTACGCGATGGATTTTGATGCAGGTTTCTTAAAATGACAAAGTTATTAAAGAGGAAGGTTTAAATGCTTATTTTATACCCGTGCAAAGCCAGGGCGGGGGCTAATCCTTTACAAACTTTATAAGATATTAGATCTAAATGTTTTAACTGCGTAATTATCACTTAACAATTGCTTTAGCTTTATCAGAGCCCTAGCATTTACAACTCAAAGAGTCTTCAAACTCTATTGTAAGCGGTATGATCATTGGTGGGCAATGACATTTTTTAGCAATTTGTTGAGTATATTCTAATAATTCGATAGAAGATAAAATTTAATTTAAATTTGTAGAAAGCAAAATATTTTGCAGCGGGATCAAGTAACATATGTAAAAATAAAGAGAATAGATATTTAATTGTTGGCTGTACTACTGAACTGTACATACTGTACTGTGACATTTTTACTGAACCCATCTGTACAATAATATTTATTTATTTGAAAGTATTTTACAAGACAGTGATAAGTGTTAAAATTAAGTACTGATAATTTACCAAGTAAATAAATGTTACAAAAACTGTGAAAGCTGGACCTAGAAGTCCATTTTTGGAAAAGAAAAGTTGTACGGAAGAAATCGACAAACACTGACAAAGAAATCTGTACTTAAGATATCGATAAATATACATTAAAAAAGTCAATCGAATACATAACCTCTTCTTTTTTAAGTCGGTCAAAATCAACTAGGTAAATTGTACCAACCCTTGTAAATTTCCCAATTGACCCTAAATTCATCCCTATAAACCCCAAATTCTGGGTAAATAGGGAGGCTGTATAAGCGAAACCGGTAGGCTACTAATTACAAAGTGATAAATTATAAGTGATAAGTAAAACAGTACAAGTGTTTCTTTCTTTAAAAATATACATAGGGAGTGCATACATTTTTAAGATTTTAGCATTAATCGCAAAGCCAAATGCATAGTTTTTTATACAATATTAAATATACCACTTTGACTCACAAATTTTGATCCTAAAACAGCTATATTTTGCTTAAAAATATCTGAAAATCCTGTGTGAAGTTGGAAATTGTCCCTAGTCACCACATTTTACGGTACCGTTTAGTTATTTAAATACAATCCATTATTTTCTACTATTAAATCACTCGACTAAATTTTAAAATTTAATGGCAAAACACAAGTAACAAAACAATTCCTAGAAACAAATCCAGCTCAGGTTCTCGAAGCGCATGAAGATAGCAGCGAGACATAACTTGAATAATTAAAAGGCGGCTTTATCTATTTATTCAGTTTCCCTAGCGCATTCAGTGTTGCAATTGTCCCAATTCGACAACGAAATGCCTGAGAGCTCTTGGAAACGTTTGGCTCAGTACTGAATTTTTAGTTAAGCAGTGAAGAGTTTTTAGCATTGAAGGATTTTTATAACCGATTCTCGCCGTAATAAATGATTCCCCTTTGACCTTTTAGGTGTTCATGCTGAAACTGCTCTATCAACGAACTAAAAAGTAGGTTCTAAGGTTGACTGCATGTTTTTTGTATGTTACGTGATTGTTCCACAGATTCTTAATACATATCGATTGGTCTGCCAAGAGCATATCCGTCTTTTGTTAGGTATGACCGACGCCATACTTATATATTTACAAACTTCGTAGTTATTAAAATGTATTCATTGATCAATACAGAACGTTCATGCTAAATTAAAAAAAAACATAACAATCCTATTAATCCTGTCGCCAACCGGGCACGTATCCAATCCCGGGCAAAGTTATTTTTATTATAAAATTAAGAATATGTATTTTATATTTTTTGTTGCCCAGCCCGGGGATCGACTAGGACCTTAAGAAGTCAAGTCCGACGCCAGACCGCTAGACCACAGAGGCGATTAATAATACAATGTGTGACAATAAATATTTCATCAACGTTTTATAGTGATACAAAACGTTAGTCTGGAAAATAGTAAGGTCATTTTATCGTCTAACAAAATGTATATGAACAATCAATATGTTGAGGTGAGCCGCAACATAGCCGTGTAATATAAAACGTTCAAAACATTGATTTAGAAATATCGCCAACGACTCGTTACATTTACCATTTGCTTCAAACTTGGGGTTACTTTAAAATAATCCTTTGTATCTTCACGCCCAACATGTATTTTTATACCCCTAAGTGACGAGGGTGACTCTTCCCAAATTACTGAAATCTTACATAAAAAAGTAACAAATCAACTACTGCCGGGTCTACTAGTTGTCCCGGCAGAAGTTGCTCTGTTACTAGTATTATGTAAAAAAAATATCTTCACCCCCTTATCCCCGAAGAGGTAGGCAGAGGCACAACCCACGACTAGCGCCGAAATACTAAGTCTCACAATGTGATAGGTGGCAAGCCTGTTAGTGGTGAAAGAATCTGTAGCTGGCAACTCCGTTGTATATCATTTTAAAGTTTTTTTGTATCTACCCATTATAAATGAATTTATATTTATAAATCAGATATATTGTTTAGTAGTTTAAGTTTTTAGCCTTGATGATGCTGTATAAGCGAAACCGATAGGCTATTTACAAAGTAATATATTACAAGTGATATGTAAAACAGTACAAGTGTTTCTTTGTTTAAAAATAAGAATATTTGGAAGTTTCACCAATTCCGACGATGGAAAATATCAAATATACTTGATTTAAAGTTCGATGAAGTTGGTAATTTAAAAATGTAGGTAAAATAACATAATGTTTGGGAAACATTGGTCTACTTGATGTAAATATAACTTG
>NJDC01002016.1:312406-330387 GCA_002245475.1 Calephelis virginiensis | reverse complement strand
TTTGGAGGGTAAGGTAGCCGGTAAACTTACTCTTGTTCGATGCCTAACATCCCGGCCTCGAGTGGCAACGCACCATTATCACCTTTGGTGTCTTTAGGCGGCGTGAATTTCTTATCATCAAGAATTCCGTCTGCTTGTTTGCCTTCCACTATCATAAAAATTAAAAAACAAAAAACTTTAAAAAGTCCACGAAACTTTAGTACTAAAATGTAGATATAGAGTTGCTAAGACATTTGCTCAAGTTTACCCTCCAGACTAGAGCCTGGCAGAGACATTGTGCTTGTAGGAATACTTTATCAGAAGTGGTCTTATTGATGATGACTTAGGTATTCTACTTAAGCTCGGATATTACGAGCTACCTGTCACAGAGATAAATGGTCTATTCAATTCTGTAGATCCGGACCAATACGGGGACAACGTTTACATGAATATTACTGAAAAAATTGTAGCATAGTATAATTCCCAGTTTTTTGTGTTATATTTAATGATCCGTGTGAAACTTTTTACCTAGACAACGAACACTAAAATTGAATACAGTTCTTAGCAATTTAATTGCATTTAAATTGTTTGCATAAAGCTACAAGCATAACAAGTTAGTAATTTTTTAAAAAAAGGTTATCTGCATATTTTATTTATTGCCATTAGATTTTCATATCGTTAGTTGCTATATTTATTTTATAATATAAGATAGCGAGGTAAAATATAAACGGGTCTTTTGTGGTAACAGACAACCGTCGATTTTTTTTAATTATTAGCCGATCAAAAAATTGAGGTTCTCAATTGGACTGTGAGTTTTTTGAATATGGAACGTTTTTAGAAAGATAGGATATACATACATACATATCTTCACGCCAAATCCCTTACGGGGTTGGCAGAGAGTATCGAGTGCCAGACCTCACGATCCTGACAAACCTGTCCAGCTTCCTTAACATTCACTACCCTTTTCGTACAAACACGCCGGTTTCGGAGACTCTTGACACAACCCTCGGATAATACCCGATTGATCTGATCGTGGAATGTCAGCCTTGGTCTCCCCGGGTACCTACATCCATCTACATTCGCATTGTATATCTGCTTTGTCAATCTTTCACCTGTCATTCTTTCCACATGACCGAATCAGCGGAGTCAATCGATCCTTTTAAAAAATAAAAATGTAGTCAATAGCGTAAAAAAAACAAAATTAAACTATTTTGAATACAATTAATACTTGTTATCGTCGACATTTGGTGGAATTTCATTGTATACCTATAATTTAAAACCCTTAACAAGTTTAATATAAATGGGTGTAATGGAGTCCAAAATAGGTTACCTAAAAACTTTTTTAAGGTAAACCCCTGTACATACTAAAAGCCTGTGAATAGTGAAATCGGTTGGCTATAGCATAACATAAAGTACTAAATAAAGTGTAAAGTGGAAAAGTACAAGCGTTTACCTTAAGAAAGTCTGTTACCTATTTTGAATTCCATTGCTCCCATTTATATTAAACTTGTTAAAGGATTTCAGGACCGCATTATCTGAGAGAAGGATTTGCAAGTCTAAGATCAGTAAGAGGATATGACACACGTCTTAGAGTATAACAATGTCTGGACAAAACTACACAACAACTCAACCTAAATTATTTGCCTGTAATTCATAGGTACCTATAGAACACATACAGGTGTTAGTAAATAAACTAGTACGCTTATATGAATACTAGCTGCTACCTGCGGCTTCGCCCGCGTTTTCACAGAAACCCGGTGTGAGATCGGGATTAAAAATAGCCTATATGTTAATCCAGGTCACAATCTATCTGTCTTCCAAATTTCAGACAAATCCGTTCAGCTATTCGAGCGTGAAAGAGTAACAAACATCCATACATACATACTTACAAACTTTCGCATTTATAATATTAATAGGATTAAAATAAGTTTGGTTAATACACAGTCACTATCAGACTGTGTCGTCTGTTAAAAATCGTAAAATTGATTTGTAAAATTCGGCCTAAAACGGAAAAATGACAATTCTGCTGTGTACTTAACTTGTATTATTGTTGTGTACTAGTACCTGCTTATTAATTCTGCAGTGATTTGATATAATTCTATCCATATACAATGGAGGTTTTTGTCAAAAAAGAATGACAGAAACCAAAATGCGTGTATTTTATTTAATCCATACCAAATATTTTGATAACATAATTAAATAAAAAAACACCAGTAATAAAGTATTCAAAAGCAAATGTAAGTCTACGTAAATATTTATAATTGTTTAGTAAAGATGTTCTACAAAAAATTAAATAATAATCTTGTTTTTAGAAACAGAAATCTTTTTTAATTGGTTTAGCTTGGTGGTAGTTTGTTTACAAAATGTTAACGCCTAATACTTGATGAAGATAATTGTTATTCAACTTTGCAGTGTGTGATGCTTATGTGTTTTTGAAATAACACCTTATTAATGAACTCATAAAGTACCTCAAGCTACAAAGTTTATTGATTTTCACGATAAATTAAAAATATCAGAGTCAATAAACATGGCTTAATATTTATATTTGTTAGTGTATGAATTAAAAACTTGCTGTTGCTATTGAATATCAATAAAATTACAAATAATTGAACTAAACAAATTTACACTAAAATTTATCATTGTTTGAAATCTGTATAAAGATAAAAATAACAATCAAAAAACATCTTCTGTTGTTCCTATACAAAGCATATTATATTTTTTCATTCACATCATAAAACAAGCTATTCACATTTTAAAAAATAAGCTACGCACTCAATGTCTTTTTAGTAATATATGCTCTAAGCGCAAATCTCATTGTGAGTGTTGCGTTGGGGAGAATAAAAGATCTTTGTAACTAGTTTTTCTATCTTTTTCCTCAGAATTTTCTAGTAGGCTTATGTTATTTACAGGATATAGAGTTCTTTTTGTTTTCTGTTATTGTGCCAATGTTCTTTGAATCACTCTTTCTTTGAGTACATTGTGTTACTTTATAAATTACATAAATATGGAATTTTAATACTAATTTTGTGCCTATACTTCTAGGTCTTGTAAATCTATCAATACCTGAAGAAAAAGCTTTTCACGTTTTAAGGTAAGAAATTTGACAAAGTTAAAGTTTAAGTATATGAAGAAGCATCGAAAAATAGACGTATCTCAAATTGTTCGGGTACTGTCCAAGTGTATATTTATAGTTATATATATATATATATATATATAGTTTTATGTTAAAAGAGAGTTTGAAAGTTTGAATTTGAGTTTGAAACAAGGCAGGAAGGTCTGCAGAAATCATAATACATGGCATTCTATATCTATCTGCTCTTGACGAGAGACTTTGCGTAAAGATATGTATGATTCTATCTTACGACATATGTAGAGATAGATATGATTTTTCTTTACACTACACATAGTGTAAGGGACACTACATATAGTGTAAGGGAAAAGGAAAGTAGGTCACTGGACGGTAACTGATCGCTGAACAAAATGATCACGATAATTATTATCAGGTATGATAAACGTATTATAGATATTTTAGAAAAAAATCTTAGCTTAGTAACTTCACTTAAAAATGCTTTCTCTGCTAACTGATCTAAAAAGGTATTCGGTATCAAGAAATCTTTTCGGAACGGAAAGAAAGTACTGGTGTTGCAAGAGCATGCTCCGGTCATGTGGAAAGAATGGCACATGAAAGATTATAAAAGCAGTTAAACATTGTAAATGTAGATGGATGTAGGTTGCTGGGGAGACCTAAGTTGTCATTCCACGTTTAAATTGCTTGGGTTTTATCTGAGCGTCAAGAGTCTCCGAAACTGGCGTGTTTGTATAAAAATGGTAATAAATGTGGCGGAAGCTAGATGTAGGACGTGGTGACGGTATTCAGGAGAACGAGGGTATTGTCGTATGACTTTGTTTAAATAAAAGCCGAGCAGCGTGTACTACCTTGACGACATCTTTTATTTGAAGAGACATAGACAACATAAAGTAAACTATAGTGCATACTTGACCATAGATTATACAACGTGTAACAGAATTGAATGTACATCTACTAACAGACACCCCAATTACAAAATTCCCTTTTGAATCACAATACAAGCATTGTAATATTTTTTTGCTTTGTGTAAGTATTTATTTTGTTAATAAGAGTTTATAGTAATTTTAAGCAAAAGTTCTTGTCTCAACGTAGGCACACAGCCGCACACGAAACGTGTTACACGTTGCATAGATTTTTCTTTTTTTCTTTCTTTAGGTTTTGGCCTTCACGTTAGTATTTAGCCATTAGTCAAGTAGAAATTTGCATCAAATTTTATATTAATTTTAATTAATTTTAATTAGTCATCAGTCATAAGTCGTCAGGAAGTCATGTCAGCCTCTTGGATAAAGCGTTGGCCTGTTTACTCAAGCCCATGTAATGAGATTTGGCGGCAACGAGGAAATACACGATATGCTAATTTCTTCATGATTATTTCATTTGTGCACTTTCACTGAACAAAATTGTACAAAATGCCACCAAAATTGACTTATTTTTGACAATATCAATACGAAATTCAATAATTATGAAAAAACTTCGACCATCTTTTCTCTCGATCGCGCCAAAATTCCTTGCATAGATTTGTATGCAATTCGTTTATTCTTGTGTAAGTGAGACGCACTATGACATCAATTCAAGGAAAATATAATACCTACTAGGTGGATCTGTAAGGATCGTGTCATTAGGCACTCGATACTTCTTTCCAACTTCTTCCTACTTTGCGTAAAGATCACCTTTATAGGAAGAAAGATGTGTTTGTATTGTAAGATCTAAATCTTAGCTTCAGACTGACAGCCAACAACAACCAAATTTGGTATTTACACGCAATGGGTATTACTTATTATGTATTTAAAAAGTATTTTAACGCCCCTATCCTTGAACACCTACTTGGACACCTACGATTAGTAGAACTCCCAAAAGAATCTATCCCTGGACAAAAAAACACCTTTTCTTTTTGCCGTTTGACCGACAAACCGATCGCGGCATCTCAAGAAGTTAAATACACTATCTGACTACCGCGTTACAGTGGCGATATCCTAATGTACAGGGTTACTGGTAACTAACGCACAACCTTTTAAGGGAGACTTTAGTACATCCAAAGCAACTTTTGCTGTACAATTTTTAGAAATTCTCGAAAAAAAATTGGTTCTCCATACATTTTGTCAGAGGATGATGAATTTTTTGTATGGCGAACCTAAAAAAAAATGTATTTTGATGTACTAAAGCCGCTTTAGAAAGGTTATGAGTTAGTTATCAGTAACCCTGTATATAAGTTACGTGTCACTTCTAAGCTACTTACCCGATTTTAATCAAATTTACAAACCGTATGCAGTTTGAGCTTACATCAATAAATTGCGAACGAAACCGTGGGTAACCGCTAGTATGTAATATACAGAAATATTTATATTCAGAAATCAGTTTATATGCTTATCTATCAATCTGATAAAAGAAAAAGGGTGTTGTTAAAAAATAAAACAATTAATATTATCCTAACAAATAACAAAAAGTCATAGTACCTATATTTTGTTCTCGGTATTTCGAAACTCATCCCTTTTTCTTTATGAAAGGCGCACCTGAGATCTCGCTATTATTATAAGTGCTCCAAATATAGTGCCCCTGCATGAGACTTGTTCTGAGGATTTATTTTCACGTACTACTTACTCAGCTGGATAAGGAATAGCTGTCATAAATATCTAGTCTACTCTTTATCTTGACGGATTTTAAGTATCTTCACGCCCATATCCCCGAAGAGGTAGGCAGAGGTACAACCAAGGCACCCACGACTAGCCGAAGACACTAAGTCCCACAATGTGATAGGTGGCAAGCCTATCGCCAACCGGGCACATTTCCAATCCCGACCAAAATTTTTTTAATTAGAAAATTGGAAAAATCCAATTTTCTTTTTGTTGGCCGACCTGGGATTCGAACCCGGGACCTCATGCAGTCAAGTCCAACACCCGAACCGCTAGACCACAGAGGCGATCAATTTGTGTTAATTTGATATAAATGATAACTAATGCCATTATGAAAGTTAACAAATTACCCTCTTATATTAGTTGATAGTTTACACTTATCAAAAATTCAATGTGACAGATGTTACACACATGGTTTTTTAAATGAATTAACGAAAATGACAGATGAAAGATTGACAAAGCAGATATACAATGCGAATGTAAATCGATGTAGGTACCCGGGGAGACCAAGGCTGACATTTCACGATCAGATCAATCGGATATTATCTACTCTTTATCTTGACGGATTTTAGTGATAAGTAAATGATTTTTTTTATTTTTTCCCTTATGGATTCGGGTTTGCTAAATATAACAGACCATAAATTATTGTGCCACAATTTTCTTGAGTCTACCAAATCAAAATCAAATAAAATTTCTTTCATTTGACGTAAATACTATATCATATCTTATCTTCGTAACATTATACAAACTTAGATAGAAAAGCAATTACAATATACTTAATATTTTACATAGCATAAGCCGTAGCTAAGTTAGGCAAGTCCTAACTAGTATTTAATTTGTGGTTACGCATAGAGAATTCGCAAATTGATTTTTCCATTAAATATTTAACAAATAATATTGTACATACAATTTCCAAATAATTGCTTTAAAAATGGCCACTGTAAATACAATTGCAATTCTTTTGAAATAAAGACACATGTATTAGTCACGTGTATTCATGTAATTGTGACATGAATGCCAAAAATTTTGGAATAATAAAATAACTCAGAAATATTAAATAATATACTAAGCTAGATCATGTTAAACAAAGAAAAAACAAACAAAATTATATACAAAAGTGATATTTAATCAAACAAAGGAAATGTGTATACAAAAGTAATAATAAAAATATACATAGTCAACATTACAGTTGCTTTCAGTTAAAATTGTTAATTCATTTACATCCGAATCGTCAAGATAAAAAATGTGGATTTTTTATCGAAATAACAAAAAAAATATATTCATAAAACCTAATAAATTTTTGACATAATATAGATTACTTTTTGAAGCTAAAAATGTTTGCCATTAATAAAATCTTGGATTATGTAGTAGCCCTTTTGACACAGTTTTTGTTTTACCAAACTTTTAAATTTATGATAAGGTAGTTCATAAATTTCACTTGGTAACTTGTGAAAAAATCTGACAGATTCACATATAAATGATTTATTGACTTTAATAAATCTCAAAAAGGGAGGAACAAGATTGTGTTTCTTGTATTTAAACTATGTAGTTTGTACATACATACATATCTTCACGCCAAGTCCCTTACGGGGTAGGCAGAGAGTATCGAGTGCCAGACCTCACGATCCTGACAAACCTGTCTTGCTTCCTTAACATTCATAACCCTTTTCATACAAACACGCCGGTTTCGGAGACTCTTGACACCACCCTCGGATAATATCCGATTGATCTGATCGTGAAATGTCAGCCTTGGTCTCCCCGGGTACCTACATCCATCCACATTCGCATTGTATATCTGCTTTGTCAATCTTTCATCTGTCATTCTTTCCACATGACCGAACCAGCGGAGCATGCCCTTTCGCATTTTAACACCAACACGTTCTTTCAACCCCACTCTTTCTCGGATCTCACTGTTACGAATACGGTCAGCGAGCGTTACACCACAGATTTTTTAGTTTTTTTTGTAGTTTGTAGTTTGTTTGAATCTGACTAATATGTTTTTTTTTACATATATTAGGTTTTCTATAATAAACTGTGATGTTGCAGTAAGAATGCCTGTTTCCTTAAACTTGTTCCAGAGAGACAGTGTAGGTTTCAAGTTATAAACAAAGCAGCTCTTTTTTGTAAAACAAAAATAATTTCCATGTCAGCTGCATATTTCCATAAGCCACATTTGTAGGTTTTCGATTGAGTAAGCTAAAAATATGTTTGTCCTTATGCTTGCTTGCCTATGCATATAGCAATTATTACGAATATGAGTAATCACTGAACTAATTATAATGAAGATTGAAATGAACATAGTCAAAGTCCCGAGTTCAAACATTGACTTCTTTTTTTAAATTACCAAACCACAAAAGACAATAATGTGGGACGAAAGTTTGTACGAAAATTGTTACAATTATACGACGACAAAGTCACGAACTAGTTGTGCATAATTCAAACGCAGTAAAACTACCTACACAAAACAGACTTTAATTTCAATATTATTTATGTCTAAATAAACATATTATTAAGCATCACTCAAAATGCTTTACCAATTGCACTAAAATTTATATTGAACAATTGTGAAAACCAAAATGAATTATCGATGTCATAATTCATGCGCATCTAAATTAGCGCGGGTAATTGGTCTAAATTGTATTGTCTTCAGTATATACTCAAGAATATACAACTACGATATGTAAAGTGGGTTTTTGTAAGCCAGTGTTTTAATATTCTGATGATTTTAGCGTGAAGCAACGAAACTTTAATATCAGTTTAATATATCATATTTGATATCTGTCAATGTCAGGAAATACTTGTCAAAATAATACATAAAAATGCATTATTTTGATGTTAGTATAATAAATAAATGATTTAAAATGAAAAGGTTAAACACACTTGCAATAAAAACTTTGAACAATTAAATGATATTGTTTCAAAGACATAGTACCAAATTATGATAAACTTTTAAGTTTGATCTCTAAAAATGACCCAATATTATATTATTTAGCCATGACAAAGATCTATCTGATTAACAAAACATTTCCATTTTTGGAGATACATTTACGCCCAATGTCAATAACGTATCTCAATCTAATGGATTTCAAGCAATCTAGATAGCTGCGTATCCGCCGGCCTATACTATTCCTCATTCCCATATTTATCCTGTGCACAGATATATTATTGGCAAGCGATAACATAAAAATGGATCAAAATATCAATCTTGGACAGCGAGTTTTGGATAAGGATTGATTATTAATATTGGCCGTAATGAATATATTCACCATCTATTTTCTAATAGATCCCCATCAAGCTGGAGTAACTAGACATTTATGATGCTGGTCTTCCCTACTTATATTATAATGAAATGTGACTAGGTGGTAAGGGTGCATCAGATCATCGCCATCAGTTTCGGTTTTATTGGAGGGTCCGAATTGGCATCACCGCTTTAATAGTCTGTAAACTTACCGGCAGGCATTAAATACGTTACTGTGAATGATAATGCAAATCCTTATGTAATTAATGCAATCTTGGTTTTGATCTTAGAATTAAAATTTCTAAGCTGCCAACACAACCAAATCTAAATTGAACATGACAATAACCAGCAATGACTATGACGGTAGAAAAAATGAGGCGGTGTTACCAATAGTTACAGATGAGTCATTGTAGGACTCAAGTCTAAACTGCTACTTTATTCTCATAGGTAGTGATGGGGTCGTTACAAACTTTTCTGTATAGGCATTCCTTATGAAACAAAAATAACAAGTTCAGAAAATTAAAAAAATAAATTTAAGGTTTTTATTAGTTAAATCGAACTTTACCACACAAAATTTGACAAAGTGAAAAACGCTGCTTCCATAAAAAATGTCGGAAGCAGCTTTAAATATTCCCAAACAAAATCATTGTGAAGCAGTTTCATTTTACACAACGCCCATCCATCTAATGTCGGTAGACCCTGACCATTCCCTATATTTATTACTGCGTACCAAATCCGGGAAGCGGGAAACATTGATCGATGGTATATTATATCACAAATATATAACACGTCTTTGTTCTTTTGTTGGAGCACAAATAGCATCGAGTCCATTAACTTGAGTGGAAAAGCTGTAAACGGGGTTAAATTTAATACAGATTGTTCTTTTTGTTAATATTAAAAACTTGCTTTGAAGTTAATTAACAAAGAATTAAAATTTTCAACGGCATATGAACGAAAAAATAACAAAGTGTTTTATATGCAATTATTTATTTCTTATATTTGGGATAACTACTAGATTTTTTTGCAGTTATTCATCTGGCTGATTGTGACGATTTCATGGCTAGACTGCTGCACCGATTTTAATCAATTTTGATATACGTATATTAAAAGATCTAGCTTCAAATATAGAATACTATTTTTTAAAAATCAACTCCTCTAAACTATAACGTGGAAAGATAGTTTGAATGATTTGTAATCATTCCAGGCTGACGAAGTCATGCTAGAAGATACATATGTAATGAGATAGTAAAAAAGCACACTTTTCTCTTAAGTCTTAATAGAAAAAGACTGTAGCTTTCAGACACTTTAAATTTTATCGGCGCGTTCCTGTCCTATGGATATACGGCTTTTAAAGTTTTCACCGATCCGTTGGTAGTTTTTAGTATTATATAGAGTCGTCACAAGTGCCTTTTGTAAGGTGAATGTGAATAAAAATATTTTCTATTATAATCTATTCACCCCCTCACAATATTAAAAAAAGGAAATATTGGGATACTAAGTCGACCAGGTTTGGTTCTTACCTTACCTATCAATGCAATCGTGACGTGCTCGCCAATGACATCTTACGTCAAGTTGGCAACCATTATGACTTAGAGCTCTTACACACGAACGGCATGTCACCAACAGCATAGGTAACTGCAGTAGTCGACACACGTCGGCAGCAGTCGTCGACGCGTCGATAGCTGCCGTCAACAGGCGTCAACGACTGCCGTCACAACTGCAAACGTCGCCATTTATCGGCGGCAGTCGTCGACGCGTCGAAGACTGACGCCGCGCGTCGACGACTGCCGCCGATTGCAGTTACCTATGATGTTGGTGACATGCCGTTCGTGTGTAAGAGCTCTTATTAGCCTCTACCATGAGTTTACGGCTTGTCGAGTTCACTTGCTGTCGTCTCCGTTAATTGTTTGTATGAAAACTTTAAGCAGCACCTCTATTAGTAACTAAGATCACTTAATTTTTAGACCAAAAGTGCTCGATATTTCGATACGTTAATTACTGAACGTAATCTATGCTTACTCGGTCAAAGCTGTGACGCTTGTAATAATAGATACTACTTATATTTTTCTTATTTTTAATGTTATCTTATAGTTTTGCTATGTTTAATACATTTACCGACTTAGCAAATGTTTCAATAGTTTCCTTAGACAAAAGGTTGTCTGATAGAAATCGCTTTGTGCGGCAATAAGAGCGCCTTTGTATTGCAATTTGTAAACATAAACTGTTGAGAATTGGTGCGCTAAAGTTCGCTTAAAATTTCAACTCCGAAAATGTGATACTCTGTTTCTAATGCTCATAGTTCCGAATCATTCAAATTCATATTAGCAATAAACATCTGTTACACTAATTTGTTTTCTTATATTTTTTAAGCGTCTTTTCACTACTATTTAAACGAATATCCTTTGTATTAAAATTTTTTCCAAATTAAAATAGTACCCCCAAGGGGTCTGAGTAACTGGGGTCGAGCCGGGGCCCCGGTGAAACCAATACGGACCAGGGAGAGCATACGGTGTATAGGGAGGTAGGCCACTTGGCCCGCTTGGGACGGCGGCAGGACGGCCCGCGGAGGAGGGGGGCGGGCTTTCCAGCTAACCCGCCCGGTCGAGATGGGGTTGCGACAGGTACGGGGGTGCCTGTCGCCACTGAGACCCTCGAAGTAGTTAACGCTGTGTCACCGTGCACCACTTCAGACGGTATGCGGTCCCCTATTGAGTGGGTCCCCTATGATCGCGAGATCTATCGCAGCTGGGACTGTGGATGTGTGCAAAAGCGTTCTCGGAACCCTCGAGCACCTGGCGCAGGGGTTGACACCGTGGGGTTTTAGTGAGTAGGAGTCATAACCCGCCATTTCTCCCGAAAGTGGCGGGTATCATGATGGATTTGATTTGATTGATTTTGGCTACAGAGCTTTCATTGAGCCAATACAGACTGTTGAAAATAAAGGTTTGTATTTATTTTATTTTAAGTGTAAAATAAAAATTCATTTATTACTTACACCAGAAGATTCAAAGTGCCTTAATTATTACCCCCTTACTAATAAAACTTACGCATCCGTTGAACTGGTGTGTAACTTTGTTTTTTATTAACAACAGTGGTGTTACATACCAGACCAACGGGCGCCTAAGTTTTATCAGTAAGAAGGTTAGTGTTTTCTATTATCATTAAAAGTAACTTACAAAGTGGCTTTGAATTAGCACAGGTTTCCCTACGATTTTATTTAATCAGTGTTAAGCATTTACCTTAAATGTGGGAAGAGTAAATAATTCAAGTGAAGCATATCACCATTACTGTTACGTAAATAATTAGGAAGCCTCAAGAATCCGTGTCAGTGTCCCTCATTCCAGTGGCGAGGCTTAGTTTTCTGGGTCAACGAGCTTCTGGGAGGCGTGGAAAAATATAAACATACATACATGTAGTACAGCGTCTTTTAGGGCAGCGTCCGCTAAGGATTACTTTAAATTCTGTGTTTTGGTGAAATTTAATATGCATTGCATATAGGTAAAGATCCGAGTTGAAACATGAGCTACTTTTTTAAAAAATTAACTCCACCAGGGACTGTTATGGGGGGTGAAAATTTGAGGATGAACAGCTATTTATGTATAAGTATTTTTCATGTAAAATAGAAAATATATAGCATAGGCAACTTGTCTTGGGGCTTTAAAAACAATGTAAGGAAACTGTGGCATACGTTGACTTACTGGTCGCAAGGTAGTAATAACTAAGTAATCTTGATTTTAATAAAATTTATTCAGTTATCGTCATTAAGTTCGTCAGTATTATTGCAACGTGCAACTTTTAAATTTAATAATCATTTATTTATTTCCTAGTTTTTGATTTTATTCTGCTCTTCATGATATATTACACAGAGCTTTAATAGATTTATGTTTTATCATAACATTAAGCTATCGGAAAAAGATGAAAGGTCAACTTGTTTACTTGCTATTTTACTCAGAACTATATTATTCATTATTTAATATGTTCTTGTACATAATTGGATTGCTTATTGTATTAATATTAAATAAGACTTTTATTACCAAGGCGATCACGCAGATATTATTATTTTATGCTTTGAACTTGGAAGTGTTCAGTAGGGTCAGCTAGTATGTTAAAATTGGCAATAAACAATCAAAACGCGATCGATTGCTACTTGCTATGTAATATCGAATAGCTTTCTATATTACAGTAAACTTTGTTCTGTCCTAACAATGATATTTCTTTCTCCCGATAGTTATTAACATAGCAAAACAAGATTCACAAAATTTGCCCAGGTGTTCACGCGTAATGTGATGGTCACGGTAAACCGGTATTAATTTTTACTTATACAACTAGCTGAGCCATATAAATTGTCCGGTCCTAGTTATGAATACGTCCCCCAACTCCAATTCCAAGCCTCCCGGGCTTGGGATTGATTCAAGATGGGAGCATGCATTTGTGTGATGAACATTTAGGTGTCTGCATTTTCGGGTTTGGGTGTTTGTTAAATTGATTTATCTCTTTAAGTATTTCCATGAATTAGAATCGTTGACTAACGCGCTTAAGACAACATGGATATAAAATTGCTTACTTTGCTATGAGATAAGTAAATTTGTGTAACTAGTTCAGGAATATATATTTCGTATATTTCTTCCGTAAAACAGTAAAAATTTGACGAAAACAGATGAACAAATAGGTATTCTTTTCTACAAAAACATAAAGACTTAGAAAAGATACCTTTACGCGCTTAGCTCTGAGAGGTAGACACAACTAGTGCACCCAAGACTAGCTGAAGACACTAAGTCCCACACTGTGATAGATGGCAAACTATAGCCAAGGAACCAATTATATCCAATCCCGGGCAATATTTTTATTAGAAAATTGAATATACACTTTTTTTGTTGCCCGACCTAGTATCCCTTTTGTAATGCACCAACGGAGGAGTGTGATTGTGGGGTTGATAAAATTGACATTAGAGAACGGAGAAAGTTTCTCTCTATTATCTCGCGTCTGGCTTTTTGGTTGCCTGAACGGTGATATTTTAAAACTAACTTTAATGGCTTCGAGAATTATTGCGCTCAAATTAAATATTATATTGCTCAGTTAAAATACAAAAAAAACCGACTCCAATTATTTAATTACCTCTTCGCGATTTGATGATTCTTTTATAAAAAGATAGCCAACAATATCGAGACGGTCCCACAATAGAAATAATGATGTAAATATAAAAAAAATATGTATTATTAAGTATAATTAAAAAAATAATTAGTCAGATCAAGATAAAATGAATGCGAGTGTAACTTGAAATCATTACCTACCTTTACAAAAAGAATATTCAGAATTTGTTCATTATTGGCCAAATAATCTCTTAACAAATGTAAGAAAAAAATCATATTGTGTAATTGCTAACATTTTCAATCAGTTAATTCATCCTCTGTTTTGAATACTTATATTAAAAATAAGACGTTGACTAATTTTACATTCTCTTCACAATATTTTTTGTTTTAATCCATCCAACTATCATTTTCTTTGGATATGTTAAAAATAAGACGTTGTCTAATTTTACAGTTTCTTTTCACAATACATTTTGTTCTAAAAAATATTGTATTTAAACCAAAAAAGTCCTTAACAGAACCCGAAAACTTATAATTCATTTTTAATTAAAAAGAAGGAACGAATCCCATTCAAAACAGGCAATGTCGAAATAAGAAAATATTTTTTAAACTTTATGAGTAGTAATATTAACTTTATCTAACGAATTTCTAGAACATTTCGTTTATATAAGTTTATAGACACGAGACCCAAGCTATGATTATAAATATTAACAGCCAATCATTTTGTGACGGAGTTACTAAATAAAGTAGTTTCAACAAGGGGAGGGAACTTTGTTTTAATAAGGGGTGACATTTTCCCACATAAAACTACTCTTCTATAGTGTTTTTATTGACAATTTTCTGATAACAAAGGAAGCACTTTTTTAAACTAAAAAAAAGATTACAGACCGACGTCGGATTTGACTTCTTGACGTCCCATGTTCAATCTCCGGGATGGGCAATAAAAATTTGCAAGATATTGGATAAGTGGCTGTTTAGAGATAAGTTTGGCACCTATCACATTCTAAGACGCTAATCATAGGTGCTTTGTACTACCATACCTCTTCGGAGATACATGCGTAAATATACTTAATCCTTGCAAAGATAAAGTTAAAACAACTAAAATAAACAACAAAACAATAAATTCTGTTTCGAATTCCCACAAAGCAAACTAACAATCCAACAATAAACTGCATACACAAAATTAGTTTGCAGTCTGTAGACTTTAATTTCGTGATACATGGGGTAATAATTTGAGGGAGAATTATTACTATCGCCGTTATTAAAATTTGGCGAAGCATTAAATCCACAAAGGGCCTTCTTGAGTTTCATATTGTAATGTAATAAATCACAAAGCTTATGCATCAAGCCCATTAAGGTGTGAATGAGTTTTCAGAACATCCAGTGGTTGTTTATTTGTTTATTCGACATCAAAATACTTTGCAAAATGACGAAGTTTCAAACAAAGAGTTATTAAAATATTTCAATGAAAAGCTTCCTTGCAAACATTTTTTTATGATGTACGCGTTCTTTCATTTTTAAATTGAATTTAAATGAATTTGAAAATATTACGTCTTATGATTATTAGTTTTTTTTTTTATTTGTATGTGATGTACAATTTCCCTTTCATCGGACATGTGGCGAAATTTCATGGTGTTCAATCTTGTTGGTAACATTTGTATTTTTCTATTTTTCTTTATCGCAGCGGTCCAGGTGTTGGACTTGACTTAGAGAGACCCTAGTTCAATGTAAAGTTAGACAACATACAGATTTTTTCAATTTCCTAACAAAAATGACCTTATCGACAACCGCGCACATGTTAAATCTGGTGAGATTGTCGATAGGCTTGTGCGCGGTTGTCGATAGGCTTGCCACCTATCACATTGTAGGACTTGGTGTCTTAGGTTAGTCGTGGGTGCTCCGGTTCTGGTTCTTCCTACCTATTCAAAGCGTGAAAACACTAACTTACTTTTACATTTTATTTAACACTACGTTTCGCTTTATCAAACCGGTTCCAGATTTAGCAACATCGTAAGGATTTACAACGTAAAATCTATTCCATGTTATCGTTTAGCTTTTTGATGTTAGTTACTAACGGTCTAAAATTTACAAAGTGTTTAATGAAGTGTATTAACCATTGATAGCAGTGTTATGAGCTAGGGTTCAATTTTGACAAATAAAATGGCACTTACACTACAACTTAATGAATATACTCTACGCACGTACTAAAAGATTTGCTTCCTCTGATATCATTCAAACGGCTAAAAACTGGAACTCTTGACCATTGGAGGTATTCATTGATATATTTACTTGATTTTAACTTGAATGTTTTCAAGGAAAGAGCTCTAAACACTTTCTTAAGTGGAATTTATACTTGCTATCGTCGGCACTTGGTGGAATTCCATTGTATATACACGTTTTTTGGAGATAACACTTGTACTTATCCACTGTGTACTTTATTTAACACTTTCTGTTACTTTCTAGCCAACTGGTTTCACTTTTTACAGCAGCATCAGGGCTTTGAAACCAAAGATAAACAGGACTTTTTTGATTTAACGTTTAATACCTATTTGGTTAGATGTTAACATCAGTAACAGAAAGTGTTAAATAAAGTACACAGTGGATAAGTACAAGTGTCAACTCCTAAAAACTTGTATACTTTCTTAAGTAGTATACTAACATCTTCGTGCTTTTCACTTTCCCTTCGACTCAGGTTCAGTATACTAAGTTATCGAGTATATAAAATCTCCATATTGACAACTTTATTTGCAGCAAATGTCACAGCAAAGTCACAATTTTTCACAGTATAAATACGTACACATATACCAAAAACCATTTTTACCAACCAACGGAACCAATTCACAGTGCTTTTTCAGTACCGAATTCACGGAATGTCCTTCAAAAACTTATTAGATTATTTTTCACTCGACTTATTCACTTTGAAGGTCGTATTCTAATTGAATTTCTTTTGATTTTCCTTTTACATAAGAAACAATAAGTAGGCTCGCCATATATATATATATATATATATAAGAGAAAGTCGTGTTAATTACACTATTTTTAACTAAAGTTCGGCTGAATCAATTGGATGTAATTGATGCAGTATGTAGCTCAGAACCAGGAGACGGACAAAAGATACTTTTTATCCCGTTCGACTTCGAAGATACTTGAAAAAACAACGTTTTAATGTTTCCCATACAAACTGAACGGGAGGGAAGAAGTTCGCCAGAACAGCTAGTATTACTAAATAGGTATGTGTAACAAATCTTACGATAGAAAAAGATAAGTTTTATTTTTGTATGAGTCTTAAGTTTCTATACGTCCATATTCCCAAGAGGGAGACAGAGGGACAGCCAGGGCATAAATGGCTAGTCGAAGACACTAAGTTACACACTGTGATGGGTGGCAAGCCTATCCCGGAAGCAAACATTACTTTTATTAGAAAATTGAAAATAAACATTTTATTTGTTGCCCAACTCGAGACCTCAACAAGTCAAATATGACACCAGACTGCTAAACCACAAAGGCGATATGAGTCTTAAGCTTCAATTATTAGAATTAGATTTTATACTGTGGTCATTTCTTTTCTCTTTCGTCTATTCTTCTTTCGTAATACTAACGTAAAGAAAAACCAAACAAACAAAGTAAAAATAAATACAATTTTTGAATTTAAAAAGGGAAAGGCTATGTGAGTATTAACATTTAATTTAAAGAATAAATAACGAGATACATGTTTCAGGATATTTTGTAATCCAATTTGTAAGAGAGAAAAAGGGGCAACAAATTTATATGAAAATAAAAAATCCGATATAATTTTTTGCTCGAAACTTTAAACAAGTTCTCTTTGATCTAAGTAATGAAAAACTTGTCTACAAATTTTTTTTATAATTGAAATTCAGTTAAAAAGAGCATTGGCTTTAAAAGTACAGGTACACATATTATATTTTATAGGTTAAATAAAAAGTGTATAATAAAGCGTG
>NJDC01002016.1:272924-305151 GCA_002245475.1 Calephelis virginiensis | reverse complement strand
ATTTTGTTATTTTCTTTATCGTATAAGCTAGAGTGAGGACAAGGTTTATGTGAAAAAAATCAATATTCCTAATATGACAGGAAAACACATAACTTTATAATTCGTACTCGTACTTTATTCGTTCGTATTCGTACTTTATAATTCGTTTATTATGTAACAAATATTTTTGTATTTTGTATCTCTTGCTTATTTAAATATAGACAATTTACTTTCTTCGTCTCAATATTATTAAAAAAAGTATCTTCATGCCCATATCCCTGAAGGGGTAGGCAGAGGCACAACTAGGGCAACCACGACTAGCCGAAGACACTAAGTCCCACAATGTGATAGGTGGCAAGCCTATCGCCAACTGGGCACAATTCCAATCCCGAGCAACATTGTTTTTTTTTCATTATAAAATTGGAAAAAAACAATTTTCTTTTTGTTGCCCGACCCGGGATTCGAACCCGGGACCTCATGCAGTCAAGTCCAACAACTGAACCGCTAGACCACAGGGGCGATATTATTTTAATTTTATTTTCTGAAATACGTTATTCACGAAGGTTTTATTACATTCGGTGCATTCCAGATTAAATTTCCTTTTCTTTTTAATATGTTGGTCAACACGCTCTTTAATAATATGTTTGCAATACAGCCGTCTTACATGTTTATATCAGTTTCATTTACAACAGACTAACATTCTTAACAAGTGCGTAATTTTCCAATTATATTTCAATAATTTCCTGCTTTCAAAATGTTTTTGTTGCCCAATACTAGTTAATACAATAATGTTCCACTATGTCATTTTTGTGTTGTTTAGAGTTGTTGTTGATTCAACAGATTTAGCGCTAAGTGAGTTACAAGCACTAATAAACTTCAGAAATTTTCTACGACTGAGCAAATAAAAGTCGAATTCCTACAAATAAATAGCGAGAGAGTCAATCACTGCGAAACTCTACCACATTGTAGGATATCATGGTGCTAGTGACAGTAAGCTCACCTTTTACGAGCTATCTGGCAGCAAGGGAAATCCTCTATTCTGCAAGGGAGCCCGGTCTGTGGGTTTGTCTAATTCTTTCTAAGCAGATCTAGTGGGATTATGACACTTACACCCGTATTCAAGAAGCTTACTTACGTCATGAAAAGAAGCATCCAATTCATGAACAATACTTAAAGCTGATATCGAACTAAGTATTGTTCATGAATTGGATTGCTTGACGTAAGAAATGCATAGCTGAATGACGTACTTCGCGCAGCGTTTTTTCAATACTTATCCAAGTAAGCTTCTTGAATACGGGTGTTAGGTCATAGACGTATGTATCTGAATAAGTTAGACATTCGAAGACACCTGCACTTTGAACAATTTCAATCAGAATAAGTTCTGTATTACCACACAACTATTTATTGGCACTGGAATTCGGGTACCATGAATAAATTGATTCAAGGGTCCTTTGGCTGGAGCTTGCGACGGAACTATTCGGAAAACTTTTCCCGGAACGTCTGAGCCTTCGCCTTTCCTTTTCAAATTTACCTGTAAATGTAGGTTTTCTGTATAGCTTGTCATGAGACTTTAGGTTTAACTATTTTTATAGCTATTGTTTGTATCTAAAAAGTTGTTTGTACCTAGGAAAAAGAGGGATGTTATAATTTGTGTATGTATGTGTGCCTGTTTGTAGCATCACAAGTTTTGAAAGGATAGACCGTTTTCATTGCAGTTTTTTTTTGTTTGAAAGATGACGTAATCAATATGGTTCTTGACTAAGTTACATAATACAGTTTTTGTCAGGGTCATTCTAAAATTTAATTTCAGTTTTATTTAGTTATTTATTTAATAATTTAATAAAAGAAGTGCGTTGGTAAAATTATTCAACGTACGAGATTATTTCTAAAAGAAAAAAAAAACACAGATACCCAAAACACAAAAAATGCTTTAAAAATTGTAGAATATTCAAATTAACATAAACATAAAACATAAAAGCAGTAACTATGACTAATGTGTAAAAATATCATTAATTTTCACATCATTGAGCATTTTAAATTTCCAGCTCAAGTGACACATCTGTTAGGTAATAATCTGTGCTATTCAAATATTACAGTACTCTAGTGCTTTGCGCGGTTGTGCCATTGTGACGGACGGTCGCTGTAATAGGATATTTTTTTATTTATTTTGTCTGTTACTACTGCTAGCTGTTACCGGTTTTGCTCGAGTGGCAGTTAATATATTTACTGGTTATAGCCTATTCTTAAAAACCTTTAGGGGTAGATTTTCAAAAACGCTTACAAACGTATCTATCTATTTTTAATTAGTAGTCCAAAAATAAATTTTTATGTTAGTAACTTTAGAAATGATGGGCTTTCATACAAACTTTCAACCCCTATTTTACCTTCTTAGGGGTAGAATTTCAATTATTTCAGATTTTTCGAACATAGCATTAAAAATGTTAATAATTCATAATTCAAATTTTAATATTTTTTTTTTGTATGAACATTAAAACATTATGTCCATAATGGAATAATTATTTATTATAAATATAAAATATTTGCACACCACACTGTCTTAGAATATGTTGGAATGCTTAAATAATTTTGTAACAACTTGAACACGTATATTCCGTAAATAAATATATTGTCTTTCTTTCTTTTATTCTTACTATTTAATTGATCTCTAAAGATCCTCGACCTCAGTTTTCCCCAGTGTTGATAAAATT
Source organism: Calephelis virginiensis (assembly GCA_002245475.1). Classification (NCBI taxonomy): domain Eukaryota; kingdom Metazoa; phylum Arthropoda; class Insecta; order Lepidoptera; family Riodinidae; genus Calephelis; species Calephelis virginiensis. The sequence goes on along the minus strand of NJDC01002016.1, from coordinate 302,464 downwards.
TATCTATGTAGAATAGACCATCTGTTGTCATACCAGGCAGCTCCTAAAAGTCTGAAAGATTAAATAGGTCATTACTAACAAAATAACTAGTGGATGCTATTCATCAGTTTACAAAGGTAAGGATTTAGCGCTTTACCAATTCCTGGTGCTGGCAGTGTTTTAATCCATTCCCAAAGGTATGTTAACTTGCACATTAAGTCTAACGCCCTGGCTATAGATTTCTATTGACCAGAGTTATCTCTTTCCAAAAGGCAAGCGACGTGCAGAATCGCTGCCTTTTGCCATAAATAATGATAAATACTCGGCGTTATGTTACTTTCACGTTTCACCAGACTTTCAGTCAAGCTATAGATAAAAATATTTATTATTGCCAACAGAAATCACACTTTTTCCTAACCAGTAACTTTGATCTGTCACGATGGTAAAGAATCGTTCATTCGCCTAAACTGAGATTTAGAAGTCGGGTTTACTGGAGCGCGAGGAGTCATCAATATCTTTTTCTTATTAATGAATGTGGTATTTATTAGTGTGTTCAATTCAGAATTATTTAGTCACTTTATCGGCTCTGTGGTGTAGTGGTTCAGCATCGGACTCGACTACTTGAGGTCCCGGACTCGATCCCCAGGTCGGACAACAATAATAGTAGAAAGCATGTACTTCCAACTTTCCATTGAAATAACTTTGCCTGGGATTGGATATGTGCCCGGTTGGAGATAGGTTTACCAATCCCATTGTAAGACTTGGTGTCATCGGCTGGTTGTGGATGCCCTGGTTGTGACTCTGCCTAACTTTTCGGGGATATGAGCGTAAAGCTACTTTAATTGTTTTAAAAATGCGTAATGGTATTAGTTCTTGTATTGATCCAGGTCCGGTGAGTAGAATATAACGTCTACATCTCTACGAGGCAGCTTGAATATGAAATGGTCATTACAGACAAGGCCACTGATGGCCGAGTGCTGTGCAGCAATATGCCAGGGTAGGGACCTAACCTATTCCTGACACTTTAATGACTACGTCATGATTTGTTCCGGGTGGTAGGGTTCCTAGACTTGCTTTTTTTTGGAATGACTAATACATCGGTTTTACAACTTCACCGGGCTTTTATAGATTTGCATAATAGTCATTATATCCCGGTCACAGGACAGTGACGCACCTATAATAGCTCTAGGCCACGGTTACCTGGTAGCTTCAGGAGACCCGTGTGCTTGTTCGCTAGACTGAGAGATACAGATACAAAAACAGATATAAATACTCACTTCAATGACGAAGTATTACGAAATTATATACCTTTCTTTATTTCTTTAAGTTTTGGCCTTCACGATAGTATTTAGCCATTAGTCAAGTAGAAATTTGCATCAAAATTTGTATCAATTTCAATTAATTTTAATAAGTCATCAGTCGTAAGTCGTCAATAAGTCATGTCAGGTTCTTAGGTGAAACGGTAGCCTTTTTACACAAGCTCAAGTAACGAGATTTGGCGGCAACGAGAAAATATGCGATACGCTAATTTCTTTATGATCATTTTATTTGTGCACTTTTACTGAACAAAATTGTACAAAATGCCACCAAAATTGACTAATTACACTCAATATTAACACGAAATTCAATAATTATGAAAAAACTTCGACCATCTTTTCTCTTGATGGCGCCAAAACTACCAAATCATATACCTCTCTGCTCATTGTAACTCATAGTACAGTAAGCAACATATATTTGATATACTATCAATATTAAAAAGTTTCATAAAATCAGAAAAAAAACTTTGCTGCTTATTGTAACTGAGAGTACAGTAAACCACATATATCATATTAATAGGACAAAGTATTATAAAACCAGATATCTTTACTGATTGTTGTAACTAATAATACAGTAAGCAATAAATATTTGATCCAGTATCAATACTAAAAAGTATTATAAAATCAGATATATTTGCTGCTTATTGTATCTCATAATACAGTTAACAACAGATCCAGTATCAATACTAAAAAGTGTTATAAAATCAGATATCTTTGTTGCTTAATTAAACTGAGAGTAAGGTATGCAACAGATATTTATACACATATAAATACTACACAGTATTATAAAACCCGATATTTTTCTGCTTGTTGTAACTGACAATACAGTAAACAACATATATTTATACTCATATCAATACTACGATGTATTATAACATCAGATATCTTTGCTGCTTATTGTAACTGATAGTACAGTAAGCAACATATATTTGATCCAATGTCAATACTAAAAAATATCATAAAATCAGATATCTTTGCTGCTTATTGTACAAAAAATGGTGAATTACACTTTTTCGTCGTCATATATATCACAAAGCAAATGAAGTCAATAGCATTCGGAGCTATCGCAATTTCGTTTTACGCAGAACATTCTACAACTCAGCATCGTGATTCATTTTCCGATTCATTGCTTTTGTTCGCGAGTGAAACGTGTAACTGGCACTTTGAAGTAGTTTTCTCTTATTATTTCTTTCATTAAACGCCTACAATATTTTTTCATTAAATAAGAAATTTGAGAGCTATTGAGTTTTCTATCATACTTCAAAAAATATTTTTTTCTTAATTATAAAATGACTAGTTTTTACCCCAGGCTTTGCTCGTATTTAAGTAATTAAAAAGGATCCTAAGTTATTTTAATACCTTCAAGAAAATTTATACAAATTTCATTATCATTGGTTAGGTAGTTTTCGTTGAAAATGTAACAAAGTTACATTCGCATTTAAATAATATTAGTATGGAGACAAGGATATTTCTAAAACTCTAATCGATTGACAAGTAAAACCGCGGACTCATAAGCGTATCCATAGCAATACCGGGATTTTATAATCCAAAAATCCCATTTCGAGGCTTTTACGTTTGCTATACTTTTAACTCCCAACTAAAAAGCAGATGTTATAAATTTGACGAGTCTTTGTGTGTCTGTTTATGATATTTTAACTCCTAAACAAATAAACCGTGACGCAAAAGTTGACGTGATCAGATGATTCCTAGCTACAATATACGAATAAGTTTTATGCGGGGTTATTTAAATATTATTTAAATACTAGCGGCCAGCCCTGGCTTTGCATGGTTATGAAATATACATATAAACCTTCGTCTTCAATCACTTTATCTATTGAAAAAAACCGCATCAAAATCCGTTGCGTAGTTTGAAAGATTTAAACATACAAAGGGACGTAGAGACAGAGGAAGCAAATTTGTTTTATACTATGTAGTGGTTTGACTCCTTGTGCTAAAGTGTCTGTTTTTTTATGAAATAGTTAATATGTTGCTAACCGCGAGGTTTTTAAACTTCATCGGGCAAGTATTTGTTGATCAGCAAAAACAATCCGCGGGTAACTCTCGTTCTTAAAAACCACGGAAATAGACTCGTACGTCGATCACCCTAAATCTAATATGACCTTGCAAAAATCGCTCTGAAGCACTATCACAGTTTTTATGTATCAAACATTTTTTGGCGAATAACAAAGTGTATTCATTCATTCATTCATTCATTCAATTTATAACTAAAATGGGTCATTTAAAAAGTCAATATTATTTTGTTTAACTTTATAGTATAAACTTAGTTTAACTACAGACATAAAATACTTCGGGCTATACTACTTCTTCTTTTGTATGCGTTAATAAAATAAAAAAGGTATCTTTTTAAAAATCAAATGCTTTAAATCTAACATATTAATATTTCAGATTTTTGTTAAATACCAGAAATATACAAATTAAAGTATCCATAGTGAAAATGAATCCCCATTTCGCGTGGTTAAACGCTTATAACGCTTAAACGGGTGTATCAATTTTACTAATTTTCAAGTGGAATCTTCTTTAGCGGCGTTGCGCACTTTTTTGGAATGGGTAATAACATCTAAACTCGCGTCAGGACATGTGACCTAAAATTTCGTAAGACGAAAATTCGTAAGACGGCGGAGGGCGCTTGCGCGAATAAGACGGCGCAGGGCGCTTGCGTGAATGTTCGTGTTGTCATGTTTGTGTACTATAGCGCAATAAATTAATATTGTATTTTACCACATAAATGAAAGTACTTTTATACTGATTGCAGCAACTCGTGCAAAATTATTCCCTAACCATTTCAAAATATCAAAAATGCATGACGTTAATATTTAATGTTTTCAAATCTGCCGGCAATCCCGGAGTGCAACCAGTCGTTTTTTTGTGCAATGAAAAACTGTCATTTTTTGCCATACAAAAGAAGTTCGTCAGGTCGGCTAGTGTACTAATGGTAAAATCTATCAAAACGTTATACAATAAGCATATACCTAATTGAGACCCATTGAGACATATGTCGCTTAAACAAGTTAACTATACACATAAAAAATATATTGGTCAATTCCGTTTTACCCTTTCCGGGTTTTATCTAGGGAACTATAAAACCCTTGTAGTTCTCTTCCAATGGTACATTGTCCGCAGTGTAATTGAAAATATACGTTATGAGGTCCCTTCGCAGGGAATAATCGAAAATGACCATTACTTTTTATGATAATGATATCTTTAATTAAGTATTGAGTCCTTATTCTGTTTGTTTTACTTTTCTAGTAATGTTTAAATTCAAGGATGTTTTTTATTAAAGTTTGAGTGTCGGTAACTGGTGAAGCTGCTAAAGCTAAAGTAACTGTAAATACCCTTGTAAATATATACATAAAAATCAATGCCACTTTTCGTTGTAGTTTTATATCTCAAGAACGGGCTCACCTATCCAAACCAAAAACAAATAAATTCAATAAATGGCGGATCATTTTGTTAATGAGTATTTTCCAGTCTAACTCAAACTTTTTTTCAGATGGGGATTGTGCTGTCATATTAAAACTTTTTAAGTTGTTTTATGCTTTTTTGTTTTGTTAGGAATTACACCCATAAACACACACCCACTTAAATGCACACAGTCGCGATCACACACACACGCACGCATCATAAATAAAACGGCTGACTTTTTCGGTCGTGTTAAAAAATTATGTCATAAAATTCTCACTTTTGTTCAATATAACACTAACATTTAAAAAGTGAAGACCCCGACAAAACCAACATGTTATGTAGCTAAGAGATATTTCAATTACGTCAACTTTCAAAAGAAAAATTGGCATCAAAGTAGGCCATTGTTTTTTTAAGTTATGATGACACACACACTCACAAACGCGCGCGCGCACAGACACACGCACCCACGTACGCACGCATGCACGAACCCACGCACACACGCACACATGCTGGCACGCTCGCACTCATGTACGCACGCACACATAGACGCACGCGCGCAAGCACGCTCGCACGCACACACAAACACACATACACACACACTAAAAATGAGAATAAAGCCTTAAGATTTCATGAAATTCTCACTAGTTTGTTATATAAAATACGTCACTTTTTTTCCCATATACTCTTAATTTTGTGAGTCCGTATAACACAGAAGGTGTGCGTTTTACGTCTGCATACATATTAATGGAAGTACAGAATAAATGTTTATTAAGTGGAATCGATATGTTGCTACGTTGCCTAGACCGCGTTTCCAAGTTCATTCTTTTTAACTAGCTCTAAAATATTTTCTCTAGAGTCTAGACTCTAAATGGTGCCTAAACTCGAATTATATTTAATAATGCATAAATTTCTATCGCAACGACATCGTAACTTCTTGTCATATTTTGGAAAAACTGTTTGGCACTTCTTAATTTTCTCAGCAAGTGCGCAACGTACTGTATTTTTTATGTATGTGGTTATTTCTAAACAACGGAAGATTTTATTAAAATTCAAAAACTGTCAAAGATATTGTCAATTTAATATAGGAAAGTTAGACAAAATACCATCAAAGAATCGTTCAAATTAATAAAGGTCTTCTATTCAATTTTATTAATTAAGTTTATAGACACAAAGGCGATGCTTTTATTTTAATTAATAATCAAGATACTCCAATTATGGTAGGCAAAGACAATAATATCATTACTAATTTTTCGTCAAAGGAGGTTCTATTTCTAACAATGTATTATTTGATATAATGTTTAATTTTACTCAATAATTAACTTACCAAATTGAAACGTTATTTTAAGAAAGAACATGATTGAAATCAGCCTTGATTCCAAGAAGCATACAACCTGTACACTGTAATATTAAATTATTTTGAATATAAAATATCACAATATTAGTATCTAATTTAATTGTCATTAGAAAAAGGATCACCATGATTTCGTTCACGGCGAAACTCTATTTTTTTTCTCTTTTGTTAATATTCGATGCGATGTTCTAAACAAAACTTCTTCGACTTCTTTGAATAATTTATTGAATTTGAACTGACAATTTTATATTAAAATTCTATAAATTAAATTACTTAGGTTGAATTCGTTTAAATGTTTATTTCGTTAATTCGTTTAAATAACTGGACACAAAAAGGCCATTACTAAATAGCTATATTCTGTCTTAGAAGGCTGTACAGTATACAGGTTGTGTGCTAGACCTAAAATAAAAAAAAACTGACAACTAAGGCATCAAAGAGTATATAAATACTACGTAATAAGAGGCGGGACTTCCATAGATACATAGCAAACCCGAATTTTGTTTGAAGTTTAGCTTAAGTGACACATGTCACTTGACAGATTGGTATAACCTGTTTAATTTGAAAGTAAGTCTACAGGCATTCAGATTTAAGGCAACTAGTGTCATATGACTTAGGTGAATAAAAAACATAGCAAAGTTAAATCTTTTATTTTTTTAATATAAATGTTGCGCCTAACTGTAAGGCATTTGCAAAGACTACAGTACATTGATTATTTGGAATTCATATTCAGGCTGATGATATTTACCTACTTTTGACTTCAAATATATCTATTGTATTTGAACTAGATATATTTTCACTTCAAAATATATCTAGTTGTATAGTGAAATTCGTTTGACATACTATGTTTATTATTACAGAAAGTGGCTGGTTGACTTCTAAAACATTAATATGTAAATTAAACAGTTTTTTTTTAAAAATCGGTAATTAAAGAAAGTGTCCATGATACAGATTTCATTTAAGATAGAAGTAATGATTGGAGCATTCAAAGCATATCAGTGTTTGGCGGTTTCAGGTCAAACTTTGTATGAAGAATGGTCCATCTCCTATCAAATAAAATAATTAAAGTCTGGCTTGGTTCTAAATTAAGGATCTCGGATCTCAATTAAAAAAACCTGATTCTTGCTTGAAGATTGTTTAATTTATTCATATCTTAAGAAGCACAAACTCTGTCCAAACGTAAAAGGCACAGGATTCTTGTAAAAGGATATTTGCAAAGCTTTCTTGTCTGAAGTGAATTTGTTCAAACGGAAAATAAGTACTAAAGGGATTCCTTTGAAAGGGATACACGTTTTGTAACAAAAGGCATTATACGTGTGAGATAACACAATGTTAGTGACGCGTTACTTATTCCAACAAATATTTTAATTACTGGCGAAATCCTACGGTTTAACCCACATGGAATTTACAGAGTATCTGATATCTATGCCAATATTCTTAACTATATACGTCTGTAAATATAAACATCATAATAAATATAAATGCGTAAGTCTGGCTGTCTTTCTGTCTAACTGTCTGATATCTTTCATGGCTAAATCGCTTGACCGATTTAAGTAAGTAATATGATTAAATTAAGAGACCAGAGTTCACAGGCTATTTTTTCAAATTAAAAAAAATTAAAACAATTTATTTTTTTTAAATCATTTTAAGGGTTTTTTTTATGAAATCGTATGATTTTAATACTTTATTTCATTTTCACTACGTAAGTATTCTAGAAATTATTATATATTATAAAAATAATATTCTATAAATCGCTCGTAAACAGATAGTTTGATATAATATATATTTATATTAAATATCCCTGAACAAGACACACAAATCCAATTTAACCCCAAAGCAAACAAATTAGGTATATGCTTGTGTTATGGGTGCTAGTCAAAGAAACTAATGCATAGAAATACATAAATAATTATCAGAATAAATTTAACAAACACCCAGACTCGGAAATACAGACATCCACATGTTCATCACACAAATGCCTGTCTCCGGAAATCGAACTCAAGCCTCGCTGTTGGTCGGTGGAGTTAGGTGTGTACGCTAGTACTTTAATGCTTTTTCCGGCATACCCCTTCTGGTGTTTTAATATTAATGATATTAATATTATTTTCTTAGTCGACGTAGGTACTATATCGTACTCATATCGTCGTCACATTATACATATTTAGATAGAAAAACAGTTATAATATACTGATATTCTATAAAGTAGTCACTTATTGATGATTCCAATTAATATTTAACAAATTATTGTAGACACAATGTAAATACAATTGCAATTCATTAAAATAAAGTCATAATTATTGTGACATTAATGCCAAAAATGTCAAAATAACTCAAATAATGTAAAATAAGAAGAAATGTAAAAATAATTATTATAAGATATATTATGTTAACTAAAATACAAATAAAATATTATAACAAATTGACAATCAATCAATCAAAAGAAATATATAAAAAAATATAACAAAAATATCCGTAGTCAGTAATAAAGTTGCTTCCAATAAAATTGTTAATTCATTTATATCCAAAATGTCAAGATAATAACTCCACAAATCGAAATCCTATTACAATATTATAAATGCGAAAGTTTGTAAGTATGTATGTATGGATGTTTGTTACTCTTTCACGCTCGAATGGCTGAACGGATTTGCCTGAAATTTGGAAGACAGATAGATTGTGACCTGGATTAACATATAGGCTATTTTAAATCCCGATCACACACCGGGTTTCTGTGAAAACGCGGGCGAAGCCGCAGGTAGCAGCTAGTAATAAATATGTCGAAATAATAAATATAAGTACTATGTAGTATATTAAAACTGAAATAATACAAATAAATGTTGCGTATGAGAGTAATATCAAACATACGTTCTATTGAATTTCCTTACACATCACCGTTCCGAATACATCTTTTGTTAAAACGGAGTTCATATACGTAGTTTCGTCAAGCCATTGTAAAATATCTGTATTGTTTCACTCATAGGAGCTTTTAAAATATATGCTCGTATATTCCTTTATAATAATGTTTGACTTTGTTTTCAAAATAAAACAGGATTCTTTAGAATACTAGATATTGTGTTTCAAAAGCTTTAACTAATGCAATTTTCAAGAAAATGTTCAAAGTAGATGTAGTCAGTAGTTAGACTTGACTGCATGAGGTCCCGGGTTCAAATCCCGGGTCGGGCAACAAAAATAAAATTGGGGTTTTCCAATTTTCTAATGAAAAAAAAAACAATGTTGCTCGGGATTGAAAATGTGCCCAGTTGGCGATAGGCTTGCCACCTTTCACATTGTGGGACTCAGTGTCTTCGGCTAGTCGTGGGTGCCCTGGTTGTGCCTCGGCCTACGCCTTCGAGGATATGGGCGTGAAGATACTTTACTTTTTTTACATGTGGTCCTCCGTGTTGGTTCGGGTTCTGCCTCTCTGTCAGGTAGCTAGTATAAGTCTTTAGTCTTTTCATTCATTAGTTAATTCATTCAGTTTAATTTATTTATACCAACTGAAGTGCAGAGACCGTGATATTAGTAATACAATGTAGATTAAAATATCAGTCTTTGTGATGTTCTTAGCCGTCAAAAGCGACTTACCTGGGCAACTATGTTAAATAGAATTAAGTACTTTCAAGACTTATTAACTTTCCAACAGCTTGGGTTTATTCATATTATAAAATGCGTCTAGAAATTTCTCATTACTTTGTACAGAATAAACCTTTGTGGAATAATTAAGGTGTGGTTAAATCGGGAAACTATGTAAATGTTTTATATTTTACATTGTTTCATACTATTAGTCAAAATAGTACTAATATATTAAAGGCCGAGTTTATTTGTTCCATTCCCATTTTTTGGCATCTGCCTCTATATCAAGCAGCTCGTAGGAAAATACCACTAGCTGGATTTTGTAAAAACGTATTTTAACAAAAACTATGAGAGCTAGGCTCATGGGAGTTTTGATATTGCGTAATATATTTCTCCATTCAAATTTTCAATAAAATTAGGCTTTTCTAAAACAAGGTTCAAAAGACACTATGCGTGGGCATATCAATGGAGTTTCGGATTAATTTTGATTGATTTTTAGAACACAAGTATTTATTATTATTATATTTTCATATTATTTATTTCATTGCAGGCTAGTAAAATATATGAAAAATCTGAAATAGACATTATTTATAACTTTTAAAGTTTAGAATTTACAATAACTTAACGTGACACGTATCACGTGCTTTAATCCAATACTGTGAGTTTTGAAACTGGTTTCATATAACTATTACAATATACAATTATACGCCGCACACCTAGGAGTACTTTAGTCTCACAGCTACATGTCAATTATCACTATCCATTAGACAACTGGATATTCGAAGGATAAAAAGATATGTGACGCATCGCCAGCGGAGCGTGGAAAGCGCCGCCATTTTGAGACCATTTTCACACTTAAATGACACGAGTATGTAAAAAATATTTTAGTTTTCATATAATTGCAATAACAAAATGTTCTGATATAAAGGAAAGTGTGTTTGATTTGTTATCATTTGATATGTTATGTATGTATGTTTCCTTAAAATTAAATATGTTAGGTGGAATAGCACTTCCGAAATAGCATATTTAATCTTATTTAGAAAAGTTTGGGAATCTGTGCCCGTAATTTTCAAAGCTATGTTCTTTTTTGGCATCTTCTGCACTACAAAGAAGTTGACAAATTACAATGTTATAAAATTAAAAAAAAAACGTTCATATTTAAGTTGCGTAGTTAGGTTATAAGATTTAAGAATGTTAAAAAGGCAAAAATTCTTGGGAATAATAACTCCTTGTAACAATCTCTCTTCTTATTATTATTAAAGTAAGAATGCAAAACATTTTTGTAAAATATATTCATAAGAAAACAGATAAGCTCTTTTATCGACGTGAGCTACTTTGGCCAGACCTCAGTGGATGGGCGCGTTCCGATAAGATTCCGTAACTTTTTAGTGATGATAACTGGCTAAAGGGAACAATCCAATAGCTGTCAAATGACGTGTTTTATATTTGCTATCTCCTGTGACCAACAGGAATACAATAGAGATATCAAATACAAAACATTTGACAACTATTTGATGTCCACTTTACCCAGCAATCATCACTAAAAAGATACTGAATAGCCCAGCATGTGGTAGTTTTTAAATTTATATAGATGCGTCACAACAGCTATTGTATAGTCTATGTGAAATAAATATTTTATATATTTTTTTTAGCTGTCCCAGTGAACTTTGTTCTATTCGCTCTGTTTGCAACTTAAATGCAGTGAAACCTTAAGATGTTGTTTTTCCTAGTTTCCTCGGAGTTTTTTCCTTATTTCTTATCTTTTAAACCTTCCCCGTACTTGCACATTTAGTTTTCAACCAAAATTAGCCAAATCGGTCCAGCTATTCTCGAGTTTTAAGTTTGACTAACTAAGTTAGAGTGAGACTAACGAACAGCAATTGATTTTTATATATAAAGAAGATATGTTTTCAACAGTTGTGCTTATTTTTGTATGATAAGACATTAAACAAGCTTAATGCTGTCCTAGTTGTAAGAGACAACTATAAGCTACAGATAGGTACCACACATGTTGTAGACGTGCGTCGCTGACTAGGTTAGTAGGCCCATTCCAAGTCTTCCTGCTACCCTAGCATCCGGACCAAAACATGACGCTCTCATTATGGCGGTAAGAATAGATAAGGCGGTGGATCAAAACGAGTTGCACTAGAGCACTCTCCCACTCTGTATGGTTCTTAGCTGTAATATTCATATATTATAGCTAAGAACCATATCGATTACTTTAGCTTTTAAATAAAAAAAACCGGGACTACGACAGACACACACACACACACACAAATCACACACACATTCACGCTCGCACAGATGCTTTAAAATTCAACACTCTTCTTTTCCCGTCCGCTATGTCTCTTTTGTTAGATATTCTTCGAGTAAGACTGCGATTTCGATCTGGTAGTAGTTTTATTTCAAGTACCGTTTGTATGGTCTATTTGAATAAAACACCCTTAATTTAAATTTGGAACGTAAAGTATCTTCACGTCCATATCCCCAAAGAGGTAGGCAGAGGTACAACCAAGGCACCCACGACTAGCCGAAGACAATAAGTCCCACAATGTGATAGGTGGCAAGCCTATCGCCAACCGGGCACATTTCCAATCCCGACCAACATTTTTTTTATTAGAAAATCGGAAAAATCCAATATTTCTTTTTGTTGGCCGACCCGGGATTCGAACCCGGGACCTCATGCAGTCAAGTCCAACACCCGGACCGCTAGACCACAGAGAAATTTGGAACGTAAAAGACATATCTATTTAAAAAATCGTTTTTCATCAAAAGTTCATCATCGTAAGTTTTTTTTATTTTTTTATGTTATAGGAAGGCAAACAAGCAGACGGATTTCCTGATGGTAAGAAATTCACACCGCTTAGAGACACCAAAGATGGTAATGGTGCGTTGCCAACCCGAAGCCAGGATGTTAGGCCTCGAGCAAAAGTAAGTTTACCGGCTACCTTACCCTCCGAACCGGAACACGTCATGACGTTATGGCGGCAGGAGTCGCTGCGAAACTCTACCACCTAGTCAGATATCACGATTAATTATATACGATAAATTTGTTGTTTAGTCCTTGCCTTTTTGATTAAAAATCTCACCAAAAGCAATAACTTTTTTTATGATAAATCAAAGCAAAACCATTAAAAGATATCTAAATAACAGACCCTCTGCAGGAAATAAGTCCCTTCGTTAATATCCTTCGAATTTGCCAATGTATTAAATTATTTTGACACCCATGTCATTTGGCGAAATAAACAAACCGTGTTTAATTCGCCTTTGACATTCGCAAAGCGATTTGCCAAAAAAATTGATGGCGGGCGTAGGGCTGACAACCGAAGATATCGATCAGACAGGTTTGTTTCACGCTTGATGTTTTTATGTAAAATGTTTTTCATCTCTGGATTCATATATCATAATAGAATATTGTAGCTTATTTTCAGTTTATAATAAAAATAGTGATGCTTAGTCAACGGACTCTCTGATTTTTTTTTCTTTTTTTCTCTCTGCATTGTTGTTTCAGTTTCCAATCAAACCACAATATAAACGTCAGGCGTGCTCAATACCAAATCATCAAACCATCAATCAAACAATCAATCTATCAATCAATTCATTTAATAAATCGGGTCTTGTATCAATCATTTATTTAATAGGAATAATAATGATCAACGGTTTTAAAATTTGAAGAAATTTAACCCAAGCACAGGGCAAGTGCTAAAATAAAAAATACATTGAAAGAAACGAAAGTTATGGCCATTATAAATGAGAATTTCATCTGTAACTATGAAATCATTAAGTACGCACTCAGAACTGTGTATCTAATGGACATAACTAAAGAAATGAATTAAAAATTTCGCCACAGGACTATTGAAGTCCTCAGTAGCTCAAATGGTTAAACATGACGAGGCCAGTACATAATGCGAAAACCACTTGCAACGACTCGAAGCTTATCCTCGTGGGTCGTGAACTAAGCCCTCACACAACAACTCCACTGTTTTATTTGCAAATCTTTTAAAAATCTAGATTTACAGTGTATTCGTCACTTAATTCAAAGGTAACAGGGTCTATTATGTTGCTAGTACATTTTCTACTCTTCTAACTCTTCGAAATCCATAAAATCAATTCGAGTTCATACATACATTTCTAGCTATTATGATCAGATTTTAAATATTTTGAAACAAATACGACGCCATGTTTGACGTTTTGAAGTTTAACTTTAACTTTTATCTACCTTTTAACTTTAGTAGCATAGAAAGTCCAAGGACAAGCGTCAAACCTCGTTTTGTAATAACGTTTTTGATAGTTCATGGTTTAAACCTGGTACTATACTCGGTACTATTTTTAGACCTCGTTTTGGAATAAGGCGGTAGAAGTATAGACAATAATTATGTTGCGTTTTGGAACTATTTCAAAATATTTTTTTCTATTCTATTCTATTTTCTATTCTATTCTATTTTCTATTCTATTCTATGATATGCAGTATGTTGTGTCTCTAACTACCTACTCAAGCGATCTTTATAGGTACCTATTATTACCTACCTATTAGTACTTTTCACGTAATAATTACTCATTTTGAATAAAATTCATTGATTATTAATCATATGTTTCCTTTGTATTTTTATTGTATGATATATGTAGATTGTAATGCCATTTTAAAATAAACACTCCTTTGACACGCGCAAAGCAAATTGGCGAAAAAATTATAGCTAACTGATGTGTAGGGTCGACAAGCGAAGATATCGGACATATAGGTTTATTTTACGAATAACATTTTTATGTTAAATGGTTTCTATCTCTAAGCTAGCTAACTCTGTCGTGTTCCGGTCTGGAGGACGGGGTAACCGGTCTCATACAATAAGCCTGTCATCGCGACCTGCGGACAGCGACCTGTTTTTATGCCTGCTATCTTTGGTGTCTATAAGCCACAGTAGTCTCTTACCACCAGGAGAGCCTTGTGCTTATTCACTGACCTGTAAAATAAAACTACGTGTGATGTTACATAATACTTTCGCATTATTTGAATTTACTTGTATTCAGATTATAATAAATATATAATTTGAACAAAGTCTGCTTAATCCGCCTTTGACACTAGCAAAGCGAAACGAAAAAAAGGTAAAACAAATTAACTGTCAAGAAACGATATGTACAAAATTCGTCGGTACAGCTTGAATAACATTATATTGGCATAAAAAATAAACGAATACAATCTTTGACACTTTCAAAGCGATTTTGTAAAATATACAAGCCAACCCGACCGTAAAATGGTGCTTTTCATATATATAAACCCTACTCAAGTTTGGAATATCAAGTAATTCAACTTGTACAAAAAGTTAAAAAGATAGAGAAAACAAATTGAATATACTATGTTCCAAACGATTTAACTTTTACACTCGATAGAACCGGTAGAGAACAGCTGACAAGCGAAACAAACGTCTCTCAGTTGCTCAGCAATAAATTATCCAGTAGTTTAAGAACTGGAATTTAGTTTCAAAGCTTTAGTGATCTTCTTCTTTTTAAGTATTAAAAGTTCGTAAATTATCATACATTTAATCCTTTCATTGGATAAATGTGTAAAAGAGTGATTTCTGTGTATTAAAAATTGTTATAAAAACGTTCTGGCAAAAAAGTTGAGTATTTCTAAATCTATTGTTTGTGTTTCTATTTAGTTATTCGTTTTTGAGAAACATAGGATATTTTTTATTAAGTTTCATCAAAATAGACAATATTCTTAAAGTAACGTAATATTTAAGGCTAAACGTGTGGTCATAATGTTTTCATCAATTTGTTAAGTAATAAAGTTTATAAAGAATCATTTAAATCAATTTTATTAACTTGGTAAAATATTTTCTCACGATAATGCGACGAATTATATTGCCACGACTGAAAATCATTCATGTTAAAGAATTCTAATGTAACAATAATTGCAAATAACTAATTTTCATTTTTAGTCAGGCAATATTTTTCAAAATCCTACATTCGCATCCAAAATACATTACATTCTAATCCAAGAAATGAAAAAGGTTGATGATTGAGGTTGAATGTATAAATAAAATATGTATAAATAATGTTATTTAGATTTTTTTAACCACTTAAACTTCAAATTCAAAACACGTATAAGATTTTGTTGACCACATAGCGGTTTGGATAAAAGTTGAGGCGTATAACAGAATGTAATATGTTCCAAGCGATTTAACGTTTACACTAGATCTCTCAAAAGAAAATCTGTTGGACAAAACAAACACCTCTCAGTCGCTTTCCGAATGATAGTTTTGCAGGTAACGAATAGAAGAATAACTTTTTAAATTATGATAATTTATGCTTTCCTTGAAACTTTTTCAAAGACAATAATAATAGCACAATACTTAGCTCTTGATGGAAAGTGGAGAAAGGATAGAAATAAAAGTGTGTTAACCTGGAAAGTGTCTATTTACATTTTTTTCAAAGAACCTCAAATTATGTTCATTAGGAAACTCTTTCTGTGGTAAAGTTCCAGCCCTTAGTCATTCGAATTATAAAAGAGGGAACAAATTTCTCAGTTCGTATACACCTGCTAGTTCGTAATACGAACATTGTAACCAAGACTAACGATTACAAATGTAATCATGATTGAAAATAATCTAGATTAAAAGTAATCATGATTGATTTAATCTTGATTACTTTCAATCAGATTATTAATCTGATTACAAAAGTAGTTGATTACGCCCAACTCTGTTTCGTATGCTACACGTCTCGATTCTCGGCCAAGAAAATGTACCAATGGAATCTGATGTACGTTCACTAAAACTTTTTCTTTGCGTAAGAGGTCAGCAAACAAGCAGGGCTCTCCTAATGGTAAGAGATAGCCGTGGCCTATAGACACCATACATGTTACAGGTGCGTCGCTGTCATGTGTCCGAGATGTCAGGCCTATTGTGCAAGTCTACCAGCTACTCTACCCTCCGGGCCGGAACATGAAAGTCGATATGGCAGCAGGAAGACCCAGGCAAGATACTGCACACAGCTAGTAATGATATTTTAACCAGTGCTCGGCTATTATGAGCTGCTATATAGAGAGGCAGATTGTCTTTTCTACTCAGTGGACCTGGTCCAACGCGAGACAGCAGAACCGGACCAACACGGAGGAAATTATATTATAATTGTAGAAATTATTCATAAAACTAATTGTAAGCAGATTTCTTGAAAAAATCTTAAAGCTGCGTAATGCGTTGCCAATTTAAGATAAGGATATTGGGCGTATTCCTAAAACACCGCTTCAAAACAGAAAAAACAGTGGCGGCATCGGCGGTATGTCATCAGAATAATGACTCAAAAGTGTATTCTTTTCCCGAGTTGGTCCGGATATGATGATCAGAATAAACTACTTGCCTCTCTGCCGTGCAGCTCTTAAGAGGCGAGCACTGGTTAAAATATAAGTCATTCCCAACAAGACCACTGGTGTTATAGTACTGAGCAGCAACTTGTCTGGGTAAGAATCTACTGCCTTACTCGTGCCATAGCATAGCTTTTCATCCAGACATAAGTATAGCTACGCACCTGTAACATCTATGGTGTCTATAGGCCACGGTTTTATCTTGAAATTTTGTGCACCGTGTATTGGTTTGCTGACTTATCATGTTAAAAAATGTGGGGTCATGGTATTAATATGATCGAATGACGTTCTACTAAGTCTGATTGATTGCTTCAAGGGGATAATTCAGCCTTAATTTCCATATTATAGGTTACCGTTTTAGTATAATTTTACTTATAAATTTATTAAAATTTGCCTGGATTAAGTTTCAACAAAAACTAGATCCGTACTTAACCTACTTATGTCATTTTAATTTATTATCTTTGAGCACGTAAGAGGGTGTGTAATATAATTGGTCATAAATTTGATTCTTTGTAAAATTAAGTCTATGTGTAACGTAAAATGTGAACAGTATGGAAACTTATCCTTGTTATCAAAATACTTACACCACAAAATATAGGTTTATATTACATAACACTACACCGTCGCTGCCGGTCTCGGCGACGAAGACCTCTCTTGCGCCCGGCGCCGAACGCCGAGCGACGAGCTACAAATACTCCTCCACCAAGTCCACCCAGTAACCAGAACGCAGCACCAAGTCGAGGCACGGTCTCCCGGGAGACAGCCCTTGGTACTGGCGTTGTAGGTAATAGCCCAATCCATCTAAATAATGATGTCTCGGGCTGAGCACTCTGCTCGGCCCACAAAGTTCGGTGAAGTTGTAAAAAATCGTAAGATTAGCAACAAATTAGTCATTAAAAAAAAAAGGGTTTATATTTTTTGAACCTTAACTATGTTGAAGCAATAGGGTTGTCACGTTATTTTTTAATCAATAAAATTGCAATAACTTTGTAGTTTACAAAATATGATGTTTAATCTTATGAAGTAACAATGTTATGACGTTGGGTAACCTTAGTAAAATACGAAGACGTCCGTGGCATTTCAAAAAGAATGCGGAGTCAAATGACAACGTCATCACATGTCTTGACGCGACATTCGGTACTAAAGCAACGCGAAAACTGCTTATGACTCTCGTCGATGCGCATGTTTGTGTGAGTATTACGTGTTCCAACGTTTAAAGACAATTTTCTATTAATTTTCGCCTGTGTGGTCTAGCGGTTCAGGTGTTGGACTTGACTGCATGAGGTCCCGGGTTCGAATCCCGGGTCGGCCAACACAAAGAAAATTGGATTGTTCCAATTTTCTAATAAAAAAAAATGTTGGTCGGGATTGGAAATGTGCCCGGTTGGCGATAGGCTTGCCACCTATCACATTGTGGGACTTAGTGTCTTCGGTTAGTCGTGGGTGCCTTGGTTGTACCTCTGCCTACCACTTCGGGGATATGAGCGTGAAGATACTTTTTTCTATTATGTTTGTATTGTGCTGCAAGTAATCAACTAAGTTGTTTTTATTTTAATTTGTAAATGTGGTTACATCTATTTTAATGTTTTGTAGTAAACGTCATTATTTCATTTATAAATAGATGTCTTTGAATAGATCACTTTGGAATTATTAATTATAATAACTAATAAGAATAGGTAAGGCGGTGGTACCAATACAGGCGAGTAGCTGTGAACCTCTACCATCTAGTAGGATATCACGGGTGTTAGTGACGGTTAGCCTATGCTCACCTTTTACGAGCTGCCTGGCAGGAACGCAGATGGTCTATTCTGTCAAGGAGCCTGGACCAACACGGGGTCTTCTGTTTTCTTTTAATTATTGCAAGGAGCTAGTTCCCAAAACGTTTAGTATGCCCCATGTATTGATAATTCTAGAAACGCTGTTACTAGCCTTACTATTTTTGTATCGAATGATCGCTTCTGTGGTGTAGCGGTTCGGCGTTGAAATTGACTTCTTGAGGTCCCGGGTTCGATCTCTGGGTTGGGCTATAAAAAAATAGAAAATGTGCAATTTCAACTTTCTAATAAAAAAAACTTGGCCCATTATTTGATATACGCCCGGTTGGCGATAGGCTTGCCATCTATCACATTGTAGGAATTACACTCGTATTCAAGAATCTTACTTGGCTAAGTAATCAAACAACGTTGTGCGAAGTGTGACATTTAGCTATGCTATATTTCCTTGCGTGAAGCCGTCTCATCCATAAACAATGCTTAGTTGCTTACTTAGCTAGGAGAGCTCTTAATGTCGAAATTAATAATTGTGCTTGTTATAGCGTACTTCACTCTGCTTTGGATACATCATGTCAATGGTCAGAAAATAGCAAATGTCAATCGTAATAACCTATTTTATTGACGGTCGTAATTAAGTCATAGTTGTTATATAGCCCTGATGATGCTTGTATAGCGAAACCGGTTGGCTAAACCATAAAAATAAAAAATAATAAAATATATTGTGGAAAGTACAAGTGTTTCTAAGTAAATTGCATCAAGAATGGAATTTCACCAAGCACCGACGATAAGAAGTATAGAATCTGTAATTAAGTCATATTTATTTCAATTTTGTTTGTTCGCCAGTTATTTGTGTATATTAAATGTCGTATAAGATTCTGGATATCACGTTTATTTCTTTTGCGTTTTCGTTTTTTTATTACAAGTATCTTCACGCCCATATCCCCGAAGAGGTAGGCAGAGGTACAACCAAAGCACCCACGACTAGCCGAAGACACTAAGTCCCACAATGTGATAGGTGGCAAGCCTATCGCCAACCGGGCACATTTCCAATCCCGACCAACATTTGTTTTATTAGAAAATTGAAAAAATCCAATTTTATTTTTGTTGGCCGACCCGGGATTCGAACCCGGGACCTCATGCAATCAAGTCCAACAACCGGACCGCTAGACCACAGAGGGTAGGTTTTTTTATTATTTTATTGATATATATTATCAAACTCTTCCTCACTGCTGTAATCTCTTTCAATTGGTTATTTTTAGTACCTATTAATTATTAACTTACAATTGCTACAAATACTTAAACAACCTAAAAATTTCGTTTTGGCACAAAACAACACTTCCTCACTGCTGTAATCCATACATACATACATACATATCTTCACGCCAAGTCCCTTACGGGGTAGGCAGAGAGTATCAAGTGCCAGACCTCACGATCCTGACAAACCTGTCTTGCTTCCTTTACATTCATAACCCTTTTCATACTAAGACGCCGGTTTCGGAGACTTATGTAATATTTCATTTTTCATTATATTTCATTTTAGTACCTATTAATTATTTACTTACATATGTTACAAATAAACAACCTTAAAATTTTAAATAGAAATAAAAAACTTGATGCTATGCGTTCCTTAAAGGTAGCTATTTTCGCTATGCGTCGATTTGGACAAACGCATGGTGGTTAAACTCACTCAAGTATCGTTTATGAATAAGATTGACTGTCCCTATGCCTCCGTAGGCACTATGAAACCTCATAGTGTTTATGAATACGGGTGTTAGTATCTTCGGATATTCGTGGGTGCCCTGATTGTGCATCTGCCTACCTCTTCCGAGATATGGCCGTGAAGATACGGACGGAATAAGTAAATATTGTTTATGAACGCTGTTCATGTAACAATAAATTAATAAATAACATGTATTATGAGTGTCAACTGTTAGGAATCGACTCCGAGTCGTAACAACAGTGGTGTTTATATATTTGTTAATCAACGGTTCACTAATATGAATAGAAATAATGGTTAAAATTGATACAGTTCAAACAGAAGGATTAAAAACATTTTAATCAGAAATCCAATATTAATTCACACAATAAACAATACCACTCCATTTAAACTTTCATCCATGCTGAACATTTCTAATAAATCAAACTCCCAACTAAAAGATGAGCCCGCCATGATTCCGCATATGGTAAAACTTGGACAGCTGTCATAAAATACGCTATGAATTATAGTCCGACGTTCTCTAATCCTTTTGTACTAATACTACCCTCCACACGGGCTTTACTCGTTGGCTAAAACGGTTTGTTTAAACGAAAAAGAGGGGTTTTATAAGGTAACTTTTGAACGTGTCGGGAGATTGTGACACGGATTTTTTGTTTGAAAGCGAACAAAATCGTTTTAATGTTAGTTTGTTTTGGTTTATTTTTGTCTATCTCTTTTTGGCCTTTTAGAAAAGCAAGAGACAGATTAATTAAAATACAATCGATTTGATTTTGTATTCCAAATATCACTAAGCTACCATTTTGAAACAAAATTTGAAATGGCGGCTGACAAACGGAGTTTCAAAAAAAAAATAAGCAGCACAAGCAGGTGAAGAGGGAAGAGAGGAAGGGAAATGGCAGTCTGATCGAAAGCCCGATTTATTAATTTTTTAGGAGTACATTTTAAAGAGAATATGGTATCAATGAAAAATCTACCAAAGCAAGCTTGTTCACAGTCTTCTTTCTTTCTTTAGGTTTTGGCCTTCACGTTAGTATTTTGCCATTAGTCAAGTAGAAATTCGCATCAAATTTTATATCAATTTTCATCAATTATAATTAGTCATCAGTCATATTAAGTCGTCTGTACGTCATGTCAGTCTCTTGGGTAAAGCGGTGGCCTCATTACTCAAGCTCATGTAATGAGATTTGGCGGCAACGAGGAAATACATGATACGCTAATTTCTTCATTATTATTTGATTTGTGCACTTTCACTGAACAAAATTCACACTCAATATCAACACGAAATCCAATAATTATGAAAAAACTTCGACCATCTTTTCTCTCGACGGCGCCAAAACTCTAACATTTGTTCACTGTTTCATTACATAAAAAAATGTAAAGTACTTATTACTTTTAAAAATAAAATGGCCAGTTCTCTGTTCGCTATAAAACCTTTGTATAGAACACATCTCCACAGGACGTAACAGAATTACCACTAGCATCATATTTAAGCCTGGCTCATAAAATTCACGTTATGAATTTATAATTCAAATTTAAATCACTAGTCTATTTCACCGTTATCAAAATATGAACGGAGGCCTCTTTAATAGGTTAATTACGAAATTCAATTTCCAGAGGAAGAAATTTGTTTGTAGAAATTCAGAAATATTAAATGTTTCAATAGAATGAAACACTTAAAGTAAATTAAGCAAATAAATAGATACAGTCAGCTTAGAAAATATTATACAAATAATTTATTACAACCTGCTTCCTGTATATTTACATCCGTATTTATTTTTTAGCTTTCCCGTTGCAACTTGTTGGTATCTCTGGATAGAAGTTAGATGTCCGTGGACACTGGACAACGATGATCATTTAAAAACAATTCACTTGTCGTTTGCCTCCTCTTCTATAAAAGTATCCCTTTCCTATCTGTCCAGACGTAGAGGCGGAAAATACAACCGAAGATACAAGCTTCGGAAATTTGCAGAAACTGATTACAATAAATTAGTATCACAATTTAACAACATTGTCGTAACTTCGTAATTAATATCAATGTAACAATTTAGTTTAAATTTCAATACTAATTACCTATATAGGATATGAGATGATGCTACTTTAGATCACTTGCCAGGTAACCCCCGTTTTCAATAATTAACAGAAATGTAGCAACAAAACTCTAAAGGACCTATTTTCTGTAGATAGCTTATTAATATTGTCCGTAAGTTGTTACCCACAGCTTTCCCTGCACGTTTAAGTGGTTAAGCATACGTTTAACGATCGGATATAGAATCTTAATACTGTTTTCCGTGACGTAAAATACTCGCCTTGCCCAATTTTGTCTCGGTCGGTTCAGTCATTAAAACGTGATTAGGCTTACAATTTCCCTTCACCTAAACATCTTAACATCTTCGTATGATCTCGAATTTATAATGTCATAAGTATTCTAATTATTGTGATGCAATAATATAACTTTTATGTTAATTTTGTTAGTTATTAAGCTGGAGCTGGTGATAGAATTACTGTGGTAGATGTGTTTATGGTAGTCTGAAGCTTGTACCTACCAAAAAGTAAAGTAAAAACAAAATTTTCTACTTTACTTTTAGACTTATTACCTTAAATAAATGAAAAACTAAGCCAATAATGAACATACAATAAGTAAAAATAATTCTAATAATTTATTCAAATGACTGTACCAATTCATAATTTAAATTTATTTAGTTTATTCATACAAAAGCTCCCAAAATTAAACATACAAATTATAACGTAGATTGTGATGAGATAAAATTGTTATTCCCATAAGAATATATTTAGTATGATTAGTACTGCTTATTATTTAACGGAATTTAAAACGGAATGGAGTGTTGGACGGAAAATCAGGAGTGCTGTATGTTTGACATATTATCTATATGTGTCTCTGTCTGAGACTTTACAACTTCTGAATGATTAGACTGATGCAATGCAAACCGCATTGCATTAGCTGTTTTTCTTGTTTCAAAGCTGAAATAATCGTAATGGTTTTTAACTACATTACCGATAGATTTCGATGGAGGTTGTTGAAAATTTATTGGCGGCTGCCAGACGCCATATTTAAATGATCCTTGTATTAAAACTGTTCAATAACAAAAAACCTATATGCCATACGTACATGGCATCAAGTGACGCTTACAGACAAGACAAACTTATAACACCTCCCGTTTTTTGTCAGGGATTAAAAAATGTATACATAAAATCGACAAGCTATGTGATGTGTATTATTGTTGAATAGGTATTCCAAAATATTTCGTAGATTTCTGTAATCATTTTCTAGTTGAAGCAAAGGCTTAGAAATAAATTACACACAGACTTATACTGAGACTTAGATGTTAGTTCAATGGATGAATTAATGAATTTACATTATTAAGCAACAACATTTACTGAAATGGACACTGTTTTACTTGCAATATAATATTTAACTTAAGGTTTGTATACGTTATCGCTTCGAAGCGATGTCCGCCAGAAGACTTTAGGGTGAAGAAGACAATCTATGTGTTAAAGTTTAACATAGGTGCTTCACATAACAAATATACCTAAACTAATAATTGGGCAACATGCACATATTATTTAATACATATAATATAAAAAACTTTATATGTTAAAACAGTCGGTATTTAACCCTTGACGCAATATGAAAGGTAATAGCACAAACCTATAAAAGTTTAAGTGTCGGTATGTGTTTATGTCTGTGGTATCATGACTCTTAAGCTAATGGACTGGTTTCAATTCGGACTTTTTTGTTTTAAAGCTGATATAATCAATATAGTTCTTTGCTATAATCTTATATATAAAATTCTCGTATCACAATGTTCGTTCCCGTACTCCTCCGGAACCGCTTTACCGATTCTCTTGAAATTTTGTGAGCATATTGAGTAGGTCTGAGAATCGCCCAACATGTATTTTTATACCCCTAAGTGACGAGGGTGACTCTTCCCAAATTTTTCTACTAAAATCTTACTAAAAAAAGTAACAAAGCAACTATTGTCGGGTCTTCTAGTTGACCCGGCAGAAGTTGCTCTGTTACTAGTATTATGTAAAAAAATATATCTTCACACCCATATCCCCGAAGTTGTAGGTAGTAGCACAACCAGGGTACCCACGATTAGCCGAAGATACTAAGTCCCACAATGGGATAGGTTTGCTACCTTGGTTGCGAAGTTATTATGATATTATTTTTACCCTGGCTAAAAGGTTGAGACGTATCCGTAAATTTAGATTCGCAAACTCGTCAGGGCCGACTTTTTTGCGGACAACCCTATCGTATTTTTAATATACTCGTAATAACGCGTATGTTGATATACATTTTTTTTTTATTACTGGGTCAAGTTTAAGCAACTGATATCAACGAGACATTTGTTATCCTTTATTTGACGAAATAGTCAAATCAGATGACCCACAGCTCTATAAATGTAAGCTCCTACAAAACTTCTAAAAAAAGGAGAAAATACATAAACTGCCAGCGCCGTGATTAGATGTGCAAAATTAGCTCTTTCATAAACAAAAACTATTTCATAACAATATAAGTATACATCAATTAAAATTGTATCTATGTCATATGACCATAAAAATTGATATTAATATTTGCACACCACAATATGGTAAAATCTGTTGAAATGCTTAAGTATTTTGACTTCTTAAGACATATATTAAACAAATAAATGTTTTTTTTTATTTCATGACATATAATTTCAAGTTTAAACTACCTTTGGACATACCTACATAAGCCGAATATATTATATAGAAACATTGTCCTATAATATGTCGCGTCTGTTATTAGACGTTCTGAAATCAAAAATAGCCATAATAATTTTGAAACGAGAGAATTGAAATTAGCCCAAGCGTGGGATCAAGTTCTTAGGCGGTATTATTTTCTGTAGAGTGGTCGGACGTTATAAATGTTTGTCGTGGCAGACCAGAGTTGAAAGTGACACAGATGTAATAAAACTAAAATAAAAAAAACAATACCCCTACAACCATGTAATGTAGCTAAGAACCATCTCGTTCGCTTGCTTGAATATAAAAGTCGTCGTGCGTTTTCGATATTTGGGAATGAGTGGGGAATAATTTTGCACGAATCGCATTCATAATCAGTTGATTTTATTTGAGAACAAAAAAAGCTAGCTGAAGATATTTCGACCAACGAAACGAAAATTACAGTATGAAATGTTGCGATAACATACAGTGGTTTTACTCGGGAGGCGGGAGCCTTGTTACCAATTTTGATCAGATCACACGAATTTAACATTTTTTCACCTTAAAAAGTGCACAATGCCGGTAAAGAAGTTTTAACTTCACAAAAGCGCATTGAAATCGTCGAAATACCGGCAATTACATATAATAAAATCGTGAATATCCAGTATAAATATCTAAAATGTCACTATACCGTTCCCACCTGTACTTATGACATGATTGTTATAGACAATTCTCCAGAGAGATACGGCAGTTTTATACCTATTGGACAGTCACACTGTAAAGTGTTAAATATACTTATTTATTTTTTAGCTCAATTTCATTTTCAGTTGCATAAATATTTTTTCTATTAGTTTTGCTGTCATCAATAAAAAAGATGATTCCAGTTATTTCCTAATTATTGAAATTTGGCTACGTTTTGAGAAAAAATAGTCAATTTTGGTAGCATTTTGTACATTTGTACAGTAATAATGCACAAGTGAAGTATTCATGAAGATAAAAGTATATCGAGTATTTCCTCGTTTCCGCCGAATTTAATTAAAAGAGCTTGATTAAGGAGACCAAACAGTATATAAATACTACGTAATAAGAGGCGGGACTTCCATAGATAAATAGCAAATCCGAATTTTGTATGAAGTTTACTTGAAAAGGTATAACCCGTATAATTTTGAAAGTCTAATGGCATTCAGATATAAGGCAACTAGTGTCGTATGATTTGGGCGAATAAAAAACATAGCAAACTTATTTTTTTCATTTTTTACATGAAAGTTGCGCCAAACTGAAGGAGACCATCGCTTTGGGCAAACCTTGACATGACTTTTTATACTACTAATACACTACAACTTATGAGTAATATTAAACAACGTAAGCTCGCTTTTGCTAAATCGGATAACTTAATGCAAACTTAGACTTGTGTAACAGTAAACAAAAATAAGTATCCCTGAACAAACTTACCAAATTTGATCAAGCCCCAAAGACACCATATTAAATGCCAGTGGTGTGGGTTAGGCAACGATACTACTCGTAATAATGAGAAATACTTAAATAGACTATAAATGTAATAAATACCCAGACCCGAAAATACAGTTCATGTTTATCACACAAGTGCCTGTCACTGTCAGGAATCTAACCTGAAATTCGCGGTGGTTGCATGAATTTAAGAATGTGCGCAAACCTATCGGCCAACAAGGTGGACAAGAATGGGAGAATCTAACGCCAATATGCCAAGACTAAACAAAATATACATATTTTTCTAGTGCGCTCCAGTAGTCCAATGTTGGCATTGTTGTAAATATCGGGTTCCATTACTGAGTCGGGTTTTTCAATTTTCTAATAAAAACAACTTGGCCAGGGTTGAATAAGCGCCCGATTGGCAATAAGTTTTCCTCCTATCATATTGTGAGTTGGTTAAACATTTGCGTACTTTGACGAAGGCGTGATTTACTTTAAAACTAACAAAATAAATTGACAAGCGAGTCTTTATTAGGTTGTGTTATTTTTTTATTTAATTGTAGCTGATCGGATAAGCTATGGACTTAATTTGGTGCCACATTGACAGTAGTGTCACCTACTGTATCGAATTGTGTTACCAAACTATCCAGCTACCTACAATAAATCTATACAGAAAATGTAAAACAAATCGGTCCATCCGTTCAGTCAGAGATAGGTGCAAAACACAGGGTACAAAAGAATTATGACATATGTTGTCAAGATTAACAAGTTAGCCTACTGGCTAACTTTATAGTGTTAAACAAGTTTTCTTCATTTCTTTTTTAATTGTTTGTAATTGTAAAACTTTATAATAGTAAGTAGGAGAAGAATAAGGTATAGTATCTTGTCCAGGATTGGTGACAAGCAGAAAAGAATTACAAGCAATCACTTTTACGAGACCACAACTTTTATATATACGTTTCTCTTCCATTTTGGGAGTCGGTTAATTACTTGGAACCAATTTGGAATCATGACCAATTTAAAAATAAACTATCAAAGATTGGTTCTTATTGGACTAGTGATCGCGAACAAATATACAAAAAAAAAATGTGTGTGTGTGTCAGCTACGACACACGATTGGATTTTACTCCTTACGAACGATAATTACGATACATATATCGAATATAAAAAAAGGGTAAATGAACGCATCTGCTAAAATGATAAGAGAAACAAGCATATATCTGTAATTATTCGGATTATTTATATTACTTCAATAAAGCGAATTACATAAAGTATGTTACAAAATAATATAGATAACAAGTCGACTGCGTTTTAAATTATTCGACTAATGTCAATGTCATACGTAACTCGACTGTGGCGGAGCCGAATGACAACCCGCTCGGGGCGACTCGACTTTTGTTCGGGCGAGATCGTCAGTCCTGAAGGAGAAAAAAATACTGAAGGACTGAAGCGGTACGTCTTACATATGTTTGTCTCTTTCTACGTAACGCCTCAACTTTTCAAGTTACACTTAATTTTACTCCTCATAAAATTTCCGTACCGGGCCTTATAACTCAAATCGTTTCTTAAGGAGTAAACTCCAATAACTCCAGTGTCAAATTGAAAACTTCTTTTTTTTTTCGGATTCGATTAATTACTTATCACTGCATAACCTAAATTAATTATTGTTATACTATCGCACTCTTCAATGTTAATTATGAATATCACTATTTAGCCATGACTGTACTTATGACGACCAGTAGCTATAGAGCAATCTCCAGAGATACACGTGTTTTATGTCGATTGAATTCTTCTACTGCACCATCATAAATTCTTTTTAGCTCAGTAGGTATCAGTTCTAATACTGACGTCATATTTTTCAAGAAGTTGTAAAGAAAAAGGGAGGCACAATACAATTTATTGATATCACGTCTTGTTGTGGGTAACATATATTTTTAAGCTCGCATTGCTTTATCGACATCATTAGGGCTAGTACAACTCAACAATTTCTTGTGACAGCCCTGATGATGATGCTTAAATAGCGAAACCGGTTGGCTAATAGAAAATAATTAAAATGTATGGTGGATTAATACACTATGTTCAGAATGAAATTTCAAGAAGAGCCGACAATAAGAAGTATAGAAACAAAAATAAACAAATATGAAACCAAAAAAACAACAGAACTTCTCAATTTTTTGCTAAAAATATATACCTTCGTAGTAAATCGTGATTAAATAGGAAAGACGGTGCGTAGTGAATGGATTGGTCGATGGCCTTGAATATACCCGGTCACTCCTATAGATCCTCAGTTTTTTTTACTACTTGCAGAAGGTGCTACCTTTTCTTGGCCTTTCAACAATCACCTGCAATGAAAGAGTTTTCTTATTTTCCTGCTCCCGGGATATCTATATATACAAAAATCAGTGCCCCCTTATGTTGCAATTTTATAACTCAAGGATGGACTCACCTATCTAAACCAAATGTTTAGGCTTTTTTCAGACTATTTAGTAGATGGTTTATGTGAAGTTTGCATATAATTGGTAAACCGGTTCTTCATTTATCACATTTTTTGTGACAAATGAATTCAATAAATGGCGGATCGTTTTATGAACTTTTTCAGATGGGGATTGTGCTGTCATATTGAAACATTTTTCAGTTGTTTTTTTCTTTTTTGTTTTGTTGTGCTATGTCATTCATGCGGTCATATACGTAGCGAAGCACGTATTGGGCCGCTAGTAATATAATATTTACTCTTATACATTGTGTGTATTTTATCGATGTTACTCATGTCGCCTAGGGGCGTACAAAAAAAAGGAATGTCGCCTAGGGGCGTACACACAAGAGAATCTAGTAATGTATGAGAAAAAAATAATAAAGCATATCTTTGTAAACAGAATTTATATGTAACAAAAACTACATGTGA
>NJDC01002016.1:236014-269975 GCA_002245475.1 Calephelis virginiensis | reverse complement strand
ACAACTGAACCGCTAGACCACAGAGGCGATTAAGGAAAGGTAATGCCTATTAATTACTTTGCATACAATTGAGTGCTGTAAAACTGCAAAATCCAACTCCAATTATTTCATTTGATCATTCTTTTTCAAAAGATAGCAAATGTATCCGAAATAGTCAAACACGAATTTTATCAACATCCTAGGTAGAAACTACTCTACCTAGGCCTATTGCATTTTAATTGTACCTTGAGGTACAATTAAAATGCAATCATTTTTCAGTCATCTTGACAACCTCATTATCAATGATGATGTAGCTCAAAAACTACTAGTAGGATGTTGATAAAATTAATATGGAACACCTCGAAGCCAAAGACCTCGAAGAGACACCTCGAAGAAAAAACACGTGCAAATACTGAGTTATCCCGCAACAAAAAACATTCGCAAGGCTTTTATAAATGCAACAAAAATGTGGGACTTAGTGTCTTCGGCTAGTCATGGGTGCCTTGGTTGTACCTCTGCCTACCTCTTTGGGGATATGGGTGTGAAGATACTTTTTTTTTACGAAAATGTTTTCTTTTTTTTCTTAAAAAACAACCATCAAAATCAGTAGCCTATTTGTAGTCATATTAATTTTTAGCAGACTGTAATTGTACTTATGTTACATTTAATATTTTGTAATTTTTTCATTTAAGTCGTCAAGATAAGTGAAAATTTAGGCACTATTAAATATAACACAAAAACCACTAGTTGGATCATAATAAAACTAATATGGTACCACTTTGAATTTATAACCTATCTTTCTAAAAAAACATCAAAATCGGGTGGTTATCTGTAGTCATTATAGTTTTTTTAACTATTAGTTACCCTAACTATGAGTTTGCGGCATAATACTCGCTGGTTTCTCCGTAAATAAATTGTATGAAAACTTTAAAAAGCGCCTCTAGTGGTAACTAAGAAAACTAAATTTTCAGACCAAAGACCAAAGATTATAGATTTCTATATGCTCCCGTAAACTGTAGAACTAATAAATAATAACTAATCCATAGGAACTCAAGGTAAAGACTCAGCAATAATACTTTTAAAAATATTCCGAGCAATTCATACCAAACAATATTCGCTCACTCGTAAAGACCAATTAAATAGCAGATAAAGGCCTTTTGCTGACGTTAGAACAGTCTGTACCTAGCATTATAAAAACAAGAAAATATGAAGCGTAATTTTAAAACAATTTTTCTTGTCACAAGGACGCCTTCAAAGGATATTCGGTATTCTACCGCCGTCTCCGAATCAAATTTCAAGGAAGGGCGATATTCAAGCGAAAAAACTAACAAAAATATTTTCGTTTCATTTATAAAAGCCTTGCGAATGTTTTTGTTGCGGGCTAACTTGGTAATGGCGCTTTTTTGCTCGATATCCCGTCAAATTGACTACTGATCTTTTAATACGGCCATTTATATTTTATTGATGTGGCGAGAATCATTTTTAACCGATTGCAAAAAGGGAAGTTTTTACGTGTCCAAAAATTTGTGGTAAACATGTGTAATATTGGGGTTCATAGATGTATGTGCAGGTTGTAGGTATATTGATTAAAATGCCATAATAGGCATAATAAAATAATCTATAGAACAATTTATACTTGCAAGTAAATTATAATGAAATACATGCTGTTGATTAATACGAGATTAAATAATAAATAACAACTTAAACAAATTTTTAGTCGTGATGATGCTGTATAAGTGAAACTGGTAGGCTATTTACAAATTAATAAATAATAAGTGATACGTTAACAGTAAAAGTGTTTCTTTATTTAAAAATATGAATATTTGGAAGTTTTACTAGGCGCCAACGATGGAAAATACCAAATATTATACAAAAAAAGTTTTCCGTTTTATCTACAGAAAGGTTTATATAAGAAACGTCCATTCGTAGTAGACGTCCAATATATCAATGCACTAAATTAACCAACTTTCTTTGCCACGTTTCATCAATACCATATTACAGCAATTCATTCACACAGGCAGCCAAATTAAAGAATAGACTCCCCAGCTACTTATTAGATTCTTCGACATTGGACTCTTTTAAACATAAAGTCAAGCAACATTATCTGTCTGAGATCTAGTCAGTTTTTATTGTTATTAATCTGTTGTTTAGCCCTTATTCGCTTTGTTAATATCGGAGTTGGACAAAATGTGATCAGATTAATTATAACGGATTGCATTTACATAATGTAACCTTCAATCATGATTACAGATACGGAAATTAACCAAGAAAGTAATCGTTTCGGTGACTAATGATTATTAATCTGTATCGTAATTTCGATTACTTTTTATTACTCTTTAGATTAAATCATATAAACAACATTTAAAAAATCAAAAAATAAAATTAATATTAATTATATAATTACATGAATAAGTAGTAAATTAAATAAAGTGATCAAAAATTACTTGTTTGTGTGATTTTGGAGCTTAAATTAGACTTTAAAAGTACCATCTTTTCAAACATCTGTTCCGAAAGTCTGTGAAATTTTGGTAAATTGGTCATGGTTGCATGTGAGAATGCACCCCCCGCACCGTATTTTTGCTTCGAAATGCAATTGAACACGCGAAATTTCTTTTTTGTATTCAATTAAAGATTTAAGTGATGAAAGAGTATGAAAGCTCGAAATATAACATCGAAATTCTATCAGCAGATTACGTAAAGAACCGCATTTATTATAAATAATCATTAAAAGTTTAATCAAGTCTTTGCATATAATCAGATCACTGGTAATTATAATCAAAACTAACGATTACAAATGTAATCATGATTGAAAGAAATCCAGATTGAAAGTAATTATGATTGATTTAATCATGATTACTTTCAATCAGATTATTAGTCTGATAACAAAAATAGTTGATTACACCCAACTCTGGGTCATATCCATGTTGTGTTAATATTTATATTTTAATTTGAGTTGAACTTTA
This sequence comes from Calephelis virginiensis, assembly GCA_002245475.1. Lineage (NCBI taxonomy): Eukaryota > Metazoa > Arthropoda > Insecta > Lepidoptera > Riodinidae > Calephelis > Calephelis virginiensis. The sequence goes on along the minus strand of NJDC01002016.1, from coordinate 267,033 downwards.
CGTACAACTTACCCGCATTGTAATAACTTTTTTTACAACACCTGTTTTCTTACAGGTTTTGCGGCAAGACATCTCTCCAGAAGGGAAGAACGCCAATGTAAATAACATTTCTAAATAATATTGTAAATGTATTTTGAGTATACACGAAGAATAAATAAAAAATGAATCACTGTCTTGCGGCTAAGCTAAACTTAAATATTCAATTATGACGGCAGAAACAGATCAGGAAATGTATTCTTATTCAGACAATATACACCTCACTCCACTACCAGTGGTATTGTTCATGATAACCCATTTAATCTAAGCTCGCATCTTTTGTGATGCTAGGGATAGAAGCAGATAATCCATTCGATACAGAGACCTGAACTTATAGTCTCTGAATATAATGCAACTTATATTACACGAATAATACTTACCCAAACAATCCAACGCCTTACCTAGGTCAAAGTCCCAGTACAATACAGCATCTCGTGATTCGTAGCTCTCACACTATGACACTGGGGATTAATAGTTTTGGAAGTATACATAGCTCTAACTCAATGTTACGTATGAACTAGTTTTGCATGTTAGATGATCCACCAATAATACTATTTTGAAGAGATATATTACGTTTACATTCCGGGAATAAACTTGTCACGTCCCTCGTCAACTTTATCGAAGAACACAAGAACAGTCGTGTGTCGTCGTTTATACGATCCAGTCGATTTCCTGGGTGTCGAGATGAAGCATCCGTCGAGTGAGATTCGGTGTGCTCTGCAACTTATTTTTTGGCAAAAATAAATTAAACTGACTTTTGAGTTGTCCAAACCGTTTATCGAACTCAAGACTTCAGGTTGTCAACGCCACTGAACCACTAAGCTAATAACACTTAAGATGTTGTATTAGCGGAACCGATATAAAAATACGACGGGTTGCACACCGGGAGTGCCGGCAGAAGTGAAAACTTAAATATTAACGTTGTGTATTTTTGATATTTTGGAACGGTTAGGGATTGACTTTGCACGAATTGCTTTAATTGTCAGTATAAAAGGACAATAATTTATGTGGTAGAATACAATATTCATTTGTTACGCTATCGTACACAAACATGAAAACTTGAACATTCGCGCAAGCGCCCTACGCCTTCTTAACGAAACAGCAGGCGCAGGCAAACATTTTCGCCGCGCGTAGAAAAAGAGCTGGATACGTCCTCTCCTACGCCGCGCCGGCTGTTTACTTTCCATCCATCTTACGAATTTTCGATCAGCTTACGTGTCCTGACGCGAGTTCAGAAGTTTTCACCCATTCCAAAAAAATTGCGCAACGCCGTTAAAGAAGTTTTCACTTCATAAACCTGATAAGGAAAAGTAATTTAGAGATTTAAAGATTTTTTAGAGACCACTGGCGACTGAAGACAATGTAAAGCGGTGATATCAAAGTAAACAATTGGAACGTTCTACCACCTGTAGATATGTTTATGTTCAATGCAAATACTGCTCCATATTTTTAGGGTTTCTAAACTCAAGTTGCAGTTATTCTCGAGTATGCGGCTCACGTTTCGCAAGGAAGCGTAAGTATATCCTTTCATAAATATTCTTGGATGGATGTTTTGAAGGGAGATGTTTTCTTGCATTCTAAAAAATATTTACTAATAAATTATTATGTAAAAAAAATACCTCAAACAGGAACTTCCATCCTTTCATCTCTAGTTGACGAATGTGAAATTTCTACCCCTTGGTAGCTCAAATGATTAGAGCATTCATTAGGAAGAGACAAAAGCAGGGTCAAAACCAATCTGAAGTGATTTCTTTTCCTCAAATAAAAGGCACGCGGAGAAATTAAAATATGTCCCTACTAATATTAGAAATACGATAGGCCTATTCATTTCTCGATGAAATAACTTTTAGTCAGATTCGTAAGAGATGCATGACGCTTATCTATGATGCTTACCTACACTAAAAGCAGTCTAACTTGATGGCAATAAGAACACTTTAGAAATACACTCTTTTAGGTAAAAAAATATTTATAAAAATTGGTTTAGAAATTACGAGAAATCAATTAACATACTTACATAAAAAAATGTAGGAATCGAACAAATAACCTCCTTCTTTATTCCAAGTCAGTTAAAAGCAGGAATTGCGAGGATAAGTCTAATTTCATGAAGTTTTCATTTGAAAGCACTACAACATAATGCGGATATATCCACAAGAAAAAGCAATATTTCTAGGCAATATTTTTCCATAATACTTATTCATAAAACTCTACAATAAATGCAATTTTTCCTAATGTAGAATGCGGCTCACGTCCTCCGCGTGAAGAGTAAGTGATAACACGTCGTAAATATTCACTCCGAATATCGACATTTCGAAGGGGTGTTTCTAAGATTTTTTGCTAGCAGTTGAGGCAAGCCAAAACATCATAAAAATATTTTCATGTAAAGAACTGGCAAGCAAATTAGTCGTGACCTAAAATATTAAGAAACCATGCAATTTCTTCTAAGATAGCCTTTTTGGTCTAGTGGCCCGGTGTTGGCGAGGTTTCGGGTTCGATTCCCAGGTTGAGTTCAGATTCATATTAGTTTGTTCATATAGACCATGCAAGTGGCACTTATTTGCGAGCAACTCAACATTTGTTTTTTTTTCTGTTGAAAACGCTGTTGCATGATATTGGATAAGTGCCCGGTTGGGGATAGTTGTGGCACCTACCACAATGTGGAATTTCTAATCCTTGGTTAATCGTAAGTACCCTGATTGTACCTTTGCCTACTTATTCGAGAGAGACAGAGACTCATTTGATACTTAGCATCAAATGTCCTTGTTCGCTGTTAGCCACTTAAAAAAAAGTGATATGCCTAAAATTTCCAAAATAACTCTTAAATATTAAACGATTTAGTCATTGTTTACAGACTTTGCAATGTTCATGTAGAACATTTGAGTAAACAATTTCATTTTGATTTAATTAATTTAGACAAAGTAGACAGCACTACATACGGACATTGCTATATAAATTTAAATAGCAGTCCATACTAGCTTCGTGTGGGTGCACAAATGTTTATATCATTATACATATAAACCAACCTGAATCACTTTATCTGTTTAAAACCGCAACAAAATCCGTTGAGTAGTTTAAAGGGTCTAAGCGTACATACCTAAGAACTAACAGCGGAAAGCGACTTTGTTTTATTTTATATAGTGATAAGTTTTGGCGTAAAAAAAAATTCAGCCAGTCCAAGTTTAGTCGTTCGTGTTATTAGAGTATGTCACTTGTGCAGTGGGTCAGACTAAGCGAGATTGCTGCCACCAACTTAGTCATTCATGTCGCCATAAAGTTCATATCGAAATACCATTAACTTGTTTTATATGAGTTATAATTTAAGCGCCGCAAAACTGCAATAAACCAACTTTGATTTCATTAATCGTTAATTTTGTCATCTTTTTATGATATTGTAAGGCAAACAAGCAGTTTCTTGATGGTAAAAATTTACGCCGCCTAGGGGCAACAAAGGCGATAATAGTGTGTTGCCGACCTGATGCCGGGATGTTAGGCCTCGAGCAAAAGTAAGTTTACGGGCTACCTTATCCTCCGAACCGAAACACGTCAACAACAATTGATGACGATATGGCGACAGGAATAGGTAAGGCGGTTGTAAAAATCCAGGTGAGTCGCTACAAAACTACACCTATTTAGATGTCACGGTGTAAGTGACGGTAAACCGGTTCTCCTTTTCCAAGCTACCTGACATGGGAAAGCAGATGGCCTATTCTGCAAAGGAGCCCAGACCAACACGGGAAATGTTTGAAAGCATTTGGCAATGTCGTTTCAAAAGTTTTTAAACTGGTTCTTAAATGCAAGTTGTTGAATTCGTCTATAACGATAGCAGGAAACCGATTTAAATTTTTAAAAAGTGTAAAAAAACGTAAATGACATTGTAGGATAGCATGAATTTCACTGAACCAGCCAGTGTTATGTATGTAGCAAAGACCAACAAAAGTTAAAATGTGCTTATGTAATCATCACATACAATATCTGGTAATACATGGACAATAAAAATGATTTACTAGTTCCAAACGTTGCGCACGAGCGCTTTCCATACAATCGCAATAAAATTATACATTGCCACCGCAACCTGAGGTTGAGAATTTGAAATAGAGCTATTGTTATACGAACTAAGACTTGTACTGCTCACATTTGAAACGATTTCTTAAAAATATTTTCGTGAATAAACGGAATTCTTTTGTGATATAACGAGTCTTTTTGGAAAAGATTTCAAATATGTGATTTCTAGTTTTCTGTTCGGGGTAGCTGTAAAAAGCGTTAGTAGTAGACAAGAATTCAGAATTCTCATCGTTTAGATTTAGACTTACAGTAAATGATTTTTATAGCAGAGAAAGGTAAATTCCATCTTACCCTACTTTTACTAATAGCACCGTAAATAAGCTTTACTAGGCTTAATTCATGCCTAATCTAACTTAATAAAACTGCATTTTTTTGCAGTGTGATTTTTTTTGTTTTTTTTACATAATGACGGTTCCGGGTATTGGATTTGCCACCTACCACATTTCGTGACTGAAAAACCGTCAGCTAATCCTGGGTGTTCTAGTTCCACCTTTGTTCACCACGTTATAGATATGGACGTTGCATACTAAATTATATTTTTTTTATTATAATACTAGCTGTCCCGGCGAACTTCGTTCCACCCGTTCAGTTTGTATGAGAAAAATGAAAATTTTGTTTTTCCTAGTTTTCTCGCAGTGTTTCCCTTTTTATTATATTTTAAACCTTCCCTGGACTTGAATAAATAATTAAAAATCAAAATTAGCCAAATCCATTCAGCCGTTTTCGAGTTTTAGCGAGACTAACGAACATTTGATTTTTATATATATAGAAGATATAAAATAGTGTTTAATTTTGTAAGTTTTGGTGCTTATTCAAATGTATTCATTCATTCATTCTCTTGCACCAAAGATGGCACTACCACTAAATGAACATTATATGAAGTATATTCTGAAATCAAGTGGAATATTTATTTTATGTAGAACCTAGTACATCTAAGAGCGATTAGTTCAGCAAAAGTTCCCCTCTTTAATGGTTGTCCTCACATCCTCAGAAATAAATCCTTAAAACTTAGGGGTATGAAAGATAGATGGCCGATTCTCAGACCTACTCAATATGCTCACAAAATTGCATGAGAATCGGTCAAGCCGAAACGAACATCATGACACGAGAATTTCATATATAAGATGAAGTATAAATAAATAAATGTAACAGGGACTTCTTTAAAATAGTCATGAAAATATATATGTAGGTATGGTATATGTAGGTAACAGAAATATTCAAACATCTAGGAACAACAAAATATTTACCTTGAAGTAAGGAAATTATATGCTCTTGGTACAGGTGTTAATCAAAGATACTATTAGACATATTTAGGGACCGAAATACGAATAATAAAAACTGAAACTCAAAAATATAGACATCGATGCATATGATGTCATAATATTACCCTCAGGAGTAAAAATCCGAGCATTGGGGATGGTTAGTCGTGGTAAAACTGTACCTACCTTAGATTGGTAGTTCACGAGGTGATGAAATTATTTAAAATCAACAAATGTCTATTGTCATTTTGTTTATTAGAAGTAACATAGTAATGCGAACTTATGACTTACAAATAACCCTGTACGTAATAAAATATCTATCCTTTCTGTATAGATAAATCCATCCATTTTGTTTGAAATGTCGTTAATGCTTATAAGAATAAAATATATGTTTTATTAGTATGTAATCAGTATCTTTTAATGATTCATTTTAGCGAATTCATTTAAAAAAATGCTCTGCTCTGTATTTAAAAAAATCCAGTCATAGAATAGACACTTTCAACCAGAATATATAACTAACATTATCAACGCACATTAGAATAAAAACTGCTTTCATATTGTATCTGTTTTTTTTTCAATATGTGTTTATTTAATCAAAGTTGTGGGAAGTTAATTAATAGTAACTAATAAGTAGTCATAAGTTAATTAAAAATAATTAATTTTTTTTATATAAAAATTAAACCATAGAAAAGGTAATCCCAACCATAAAATGAAGTAATTATCATTGTTAATGCATATTGGAATAAAAAAATGCTTTCACATTGTATGGGGTGCAATTAGGCGATCCTCCAAAACGGTTGTATAATTTTATCGTAATTTTATGCTGCCTACACAGCCTCATTGTTACTTTACTGGCGTATAACGCGACTACGCAAAATCGAACACTTGGCTAACTTTCAGCAACATTTAGCGTTTGCTTTCAATGTTAAATGTTTAGTTTACTGTGTGCTATTGGTATTAAGATACAGTATGTATTGTTTATTACATACATACATACATACATACATATCTTCACGCCAAGTCCCTTATGGGGTAGGCAGAGAGTATCGAATGCCAGACCTCACGATCCTGACAAACCTGTCTTGCTTCCTTCACATTCATAACCATGTATTGTTATTATTGTTATTCAAATAAACGTGTATTGTTTATTTCCTTGGAAAATTACATACTGAGAAAAAAAGCCAATGTAAACACAACTTTATAATTATAAGGTTTTGATTAGAATGTCTGTTATTTTTTGCATATTACTTTTACAAAATAATGTTGATGTTTCACATCTGCCAAGCGGTCCGTGAAGGTTCACATTTTTTTTTGTTTGAATAAATGTATTTGATGTTCCAATATCTTATCTTATATATAAAATTCTCGTGTCACAATGTTAGTCTGCATACTCCTCCGAAACAGCTTGACCGATTCCTCTGAAATTTGGTAAGCATATTGGGTAGGTCTGAGAATCGGCTAACGTCTATTTTTCATACCCCTAAGTGATAAGGGTGACTCACCCCAATTTTTTTAAATAAATCACATTAAAAATATAGCAGAACAACGTCTGCGGGGTCAGCTAGTATATATATATTTCAGTTTCGGTGAAGCACCGGGTTAACTATAACTTAAAACTACTTGTAGGATGTTGATAAAATTTCTGTGGGACCATCTGGTAATTATTAGCTATCTTAAAAAAAAAGAATTATCAAATCGCGACGGTACCTAATGAAAAAGTAGCAAATGGTTTTTGCAGTTTTACTATGCATTTAAACGCCTTTGTGGTCAAGCCGTCCAGGTGTTGGACTTGACTTCATGAGTCGGGCAACAAAAATAAAATGCAGTTTTTCCAATTTTGTAATAAAAAATGGTGCTTGGGATTGGATATATCCCAGGTTGGCGATAAGCTTGGTACCTATCACATTGTGGGACTTAGTATCTTTAGCTAGTCGTGGGTGCACTATTTGTGCCTCTGCTTACCTCTTCGGGATTATGGGCCTGACGAATAGATAGTCATCTGTACATGTGTACGGTAGATAGGACTAAAAATTAATCTACCTTTAAATTAATTTATAACAAATTATGAAACTTATGTTCATAAATAAATAAAATGTTTATTAAAATGTAAATAAGGGCTGTGATTTAAATGTAAATTTTGATAGAAATATGTAACTTCTTAAAATTAACTAAATATTTGCACACCACAATGTGGTAGAATATGTTGTATTCTTAAATATCTTTATAACAACTTTTTAACACACATATTCCGCAAATAAATAATTTTCATTTCATTTCATTTCATTTCATTTCATTGATATTTTGCAATATTTCTAAGTTTCGATATATAAGTACAAATAATACTAGAGACATTTAGTATATATATAGTTGTTTAGAAACCGGCTAGTTCAGCCGTCAGTATTTTAAGATATGAAAATACCAATCTGTATCAAAATCAATTTTAATTATATCAATTACATAGCACTCTTAACAAAAAAGGGATCCATTAGAATGTGTATCACAATTAGCAACTAAATGTAAAAATCTACTTTGTTGTAATAAATTACCAATAAAATTATATGGATCTGAAGTAGTAGCTTTACATCAGTTTCACAATAATACAACGTGACTCGCGTTTTAGCAATATTCAGCAGCTGACGATCGAATAACGATTACGATTTATATCATAATCGGTTCGGATGTTATGTTAGAAATTAGTGGAAATACCCTGGATATCCGGTTTTAACCCTTGTCGCAAATTAGAAGGCATTTACTGACATATTACGTTAGACTAATTATTGTCCGCGTCTTCATTCTCTTTGTTAATGTTATATGGAATAAAAATGGTACCAACTACTAGTAGCCTTAATTCTATTCTTTCAATTCTAACAAAGTACTTAAATTTTCTTTAAAGTGTGTCGTTTTGGAACTTCTTTGTAAAAAAATCCAAAAATATTGAGTGGAATTCGTTTTATGGTTCGTAATTATAACTTATAAAAACCTAACAACTTTCTTATACTTTATTAAGATAACGGTGTCGTTACATTTACGATTCTGATGAATCGGAACCAACATGCACAAAAAAATACAACAGATAATTTTTAGAAAAACGGAACGCAAATTTCAGTCAATCATTTTATTGTTATAATTATGTATCACATTACAAGATAGTTTTAAAGGAATTTCATATCTACTACTATACTAGGTGGTAGAATTTTGCAGCGACTCGTCCGGATTGGTACCACCGCCTTACCTATTCCTGCCGCCATAACGTCATGACGTGTTCCGGTTCGGAGGGTAAGGTAGCCGGTAAACTTACTTATGCTCGAGGCCTAACATCCCGGCCTCAGGTTGGCAACGCACCATTACCACCTTTGGTGTCTCTAGGCGGCGTGAATTTCTTAACATCAGGAAATCCGTCTGCTTGTTTGCCTTCAAATATCATAAAAAAAATCTTAACGCCGCCATCCCCGAAGCAAGAGGCACAGGCACATCCAATGCACTCATGACTAGCTGAAGACACTATGTCCCACATTGCGATAAGAGGCAACCTATTGTCAACTGGCCACATATCCAATTCCGGGCTGCGTTACTTTTAATAGAAAATTGAAAAGACTCATACTGTATTTTTTGTTTCCCGACCCAGGGATCGAACTCAGGATATCAAGAAGTCAAGTCTAACGCCGAACCACTAGACCACAGAGTTGAAAATATTAGTGATAGAACTAAATCACTTTAAATCGGGGCAAACGGGAAAACCCAGTGAATATACAAAATTTAAATTATATATTTTGTATAAATTTTAGAGAAAGAAAAAATTTCGCCCCAGACAGGATTTGAACCTGTAACCTTTCGTCTCAAGCCGACGAATGCTCTAACCAATTGAGCTACTGAGGATTCAAGTCCCGTGGCGAAATTTTTAATTCCTTTCTAACCCGTTAACGCGGGTATATATTTTGTACCTAAAGAATGTCAAAGCTTTAAAAATTGCATGCTCAGTCACTATTAAATTACATGCAACCAAAAGTACGTGAGCCTAGTTCAAAGGATTTAAAATTTAAATAATGGTGAAACTGAAAACTTTTAATAACACATAATGAGTGCCTAAAATCTGCCTTGGAACTTTGCTCCGTGTGGCTTTCATTTTTAATTATACTCTTGTTTTAAAACTTTGTACTTAAATGGAACTCAATGTTTATGCGTGTTTCGTAATTTTTGTTTTTGTGAGTTTTAAATTTGAAACATTAGCACAATAATTTAAGCGCAATAAGGCCTGATACATACATTTGGAATTTTGGTACGGAATTTCGTTTGGAAAAAATCGAACGCAACAAATCTGGAACGGGATAATTCCAGTTGCATATTACGAATTTTCCTGTACATTCTGTCCTGTACATTCCTGATTTGTATAGGGCGCCACCTTGTTTCGAAATATCGAAACGGGATTCCGAGTGTAATGTTAAAAAAAATGATGCCATTACTGGGTCACACAAACATTACATTTGATATTTTCCATCGTCGGCGCTTGGTAAAACTTCCAAATATTCATATTTTTAAAGAAAGAAACACTTGTACTGTTTTACTTATCACTTATAATTTATTACTTTGTAATTAGTAGCCTACCAGTTTCGCTTATACAGCAACTTCAGGGCTAAATGTTAGCCCTTTAGCTTTAAAAAAGCTTTAGCTTTAAAGGGCTTTAGCCCAGATGATGCTGTATAAGCGAAACCAGTAGGCTACTAATTACAAAGTAATAAATTATAAGTGATAAGTAAAACAGTACAAGTGTTTCTTTCTTTAAAAATACAAACATTACACATGATAACAATTAATTTTGTAACGTTTTTAGTAACCTTTTTTTTTACTTTGCTAATACTGATAACTAGCTAACTAAGAATTTAGCGAAACTGTTTGTGCTTTTTTTTCATTCATACACAATAGTATAGCCATACGCGGTCTATGTATATGGACATTTAACTACAGATTTATGTAATATGTGAAAACTTGTAATTGGCCTTATTTTAGTAATTGGATATTTCATGAAATTTGTATAGCTTTAAGTTTTCCCAGATTGTAAAAATAAAAATAAATAAATAAAGTAATTGTTTATTTTTATTATATATGTATGAATTGTGATAAAACATTAAGTGTATACATAATTAACAAATTTGCTAAAATTATCGCTGAATTTTGATATTTTAATCAAAATATTGCCAGTTATATCAAAAAAATGGTTATTTTTGTAGCACTGCGGAGTTTTTGAACATGTGTGGCGACTCATACAAAATATTCATATGGAAGAGTTACGTTTAGAATGTTTTATTCGTTACGCAATTCCGAACGCACTGGCCCGCTTGCGGAATCTCGAAACGGAGAAATTCCGTAAGGAAAATTTCTGATCGTGTGTGGCAGGTCCATTGAATTGTATAAATTTTCTTTACTGTTCGAAATTGGATTCAGTAAGGGAATGCCGAATGAATATAACGGGCCTAAAATTACAAAAAAAACCAATTCATCGTCAAAAATGTACCTAGTTACATGAATCTACATTTTATTAAGTAGGTACAACTACAACACCAAACAATCTCAGATCCAGTCTCTTCTGTAGTCTAGTGGTTCAGTGTGGGACTTGAATGTAACAGGTTTGATCTCCAGTTCGGGTAACAAAATGAAAATGTTCAGTGTACTCTGTGATCTAGCGGTCCGGCGTCGGGCTTGACTTCTTGAGGTCTCGGGTTCGATCTTAGGGCCGGGAAACAAAAAAATTAGAAAATTTTTAATAAAAATAACGTTAACAGAGACTTTATACGTTCCCGGTTGGCAATAGGCTTGTCACCTATCACATTGTGGGACTTATTGTCTTCGGCTACTCGTACGTGCCGTTGTTGTGCCTCTGCCTACCGCTTCGGGGATATGGGCGCGAAGATATTTATTTAATATCCTCAAAAACTACTTTTAGGATATTGATAAAATATATGTGGAACCATTTAGGAACCTATTGCTATCTTTCAACAAAAATAATTATCAGTTCGCAACATGGTACCTAATGAAATAGTTGAAGTCGGTTGTTGCAGTTTTACTGTGCAGTTTATATGTATATATATAACAGTAATACAACATGTTAAAACAATGTTGTATTACTGTTCTGTTTAATAACAGTAAGGTCAAGCCGAAACCGGCGTGTTTGTATGAAAAGGGAAATGAATGTGAAGGATGCCAGACATATTTGTTAGGATCGTGAAATTTAGCACTTGATACTCCCTTCCTAATCTGTAAGGGACTTGGCGTGAAGATATGAATGTATGAATGTATATAATGTATAGTTGTATTATGTCCAGTAATATTCAATACTTACAAATCTGTATTGCATACATAACATGATTTTAGACTACCCGTACCTGAAAAGAAATTAAACGTCATTATTATTTAATAATTGCTTAAATTAACACAAAAAAACTAAACAATTATTTGCTTAACTTATTTTTTGTAAAAAAATAAGTAAATATGGGCCACACTTTACTAAAACCACAGTAAAAGTTTTCAGCAGTACAATGTTAAAAACTTATATAATATAGATACCGAATTAAAAAAAATTACGCTATACTAACATAATCATAAAACGTTTTCACCTTCATCTCCCAGAAGGTAAACAACTAGTACACCCACGACTAGCCAAATATACCAATTCTCTTAATGAGACGAGTTAAGCTTATCACTAGCCGAAGAGCTTATTGCCCAAAACTATTTCTAGTAGAAGATTGAAAAAAAAAACATATTTGTGCTGTGGTTTGGCGTAGGGATCAAACTCGTGAAGTCGAGTCCAACAACAAACTGCTATACCAGATGTGTGATAAACAGTCATAAAATTATAATAAAAAATAGAACATTACAATTGTCACATTAAAATCATAAAATACTATAGATTTAAATATTGTGAATATGTGAAATGATTTAAATATTTTAAAAACGCGAACTTCCTAAATGGTCTTATCGCCACCAAGTCTTAATCTGATAAAGGGATCCAAACGAAATAAAATTCATTTTTTACCTTTTACTAACACATTCTTTGTGTAGCCGGGAAAAAAAATCGACTCCTCAAGTGCAAAAGTTTTTTAATGCCTTTTTTATAGTATATATTATTATATTTTTACATAAAACACAATTCTCTAGACATATTTTTCCGATTTTGCCAATTTTCTTGAGTGCCTCACATGTGATGCATGCACGTATGGAACAAAATACCACTTCATAATAATAAAATAACTAAAAAACTATGAATGCTACAAATTACTGACTGAACAGCGTAGCACATCTACAGAGGCTCACACAAAGGCGAAGCAAACAGACACTGAATGTTTGACTTTTCGATTTTTTATTATTGGTTTGATTTGATTAGTTTTGTCGAATCAATGTGATTATTACTTATTATTATAATAATCAAAGAACAAAAATAATTTTATTTTGTAATTTCTAGTTAAAATTGATATTTTTTTAGTCTTTTATTTCTAACGGTCATAATCTGGCAACATTTGAGAAATGTCCCCCGGACGCACATGTTTTCTATCAAAATTATCGTAGCCGGTATATGCATGTAAATAAAAACGTCTAGCTCATACGTGTAAATTTTGGCAAGACTTTAAGCTAATAGGGGGTCGTGTATCATCAGTGGTGCACACACGTATCATATTAATACTAAAATGCTACACGTATGGTGCATGCACAGGGAACTTGCTAAAATCGAAGTCTGTTTTGCATTTTAGTGTGCTTGAATTTCAACATAATAAATACCTAAATAAAACCTTATTTTCTTATTAACATAAGGATTAAAACAACTTAATGACGTTCTAGAAGGTTGTACACACGTCTACCAACAAAAAAACCTTGGAGAAAACTTTGTTTCCATTTTCTAGTTACTATTCAATATTTACAACTAGCCGTCTAGAATACCTTTTATTAAGAAACCAACCCAAGAGCATTATTATTGTTTTTTGTCGGCACCCAATGTTGTTATCATTAATAAATTATTTCGAACAGATAACGCAAAATAACAAAGAGATAAATTTGAATCTACAAAAGGTGGGTTTATCTCAATATGCAGAGATTATTTATATAGAGATTGAAACAGACACGATTGAAATATTGTTCGAACGAAAACAAACAAAATACGTATGATATAAAAATCCAAAATCAACACAAGAAAGTACACAATCAATTCAGAAATGAAACAAAATATTCCTTTGTTTAACATTTCACGAGAGAATCAACTTAAAGATTCCCAGTTGTGTGTCCCACTTACTCTAGGTGGTAGAGTTTCGCATTGACTCACCCAGATTGGTACCACCGCCTTGCTTATTCCTGCTGCCATAGCGTCATGATGTGTTCCGGTTTGGAGGGTAAGGTAGCCTGTAAACTTACTTTTGCTCAAGGCCTAACATCCCGGCCTCAGGTTGGCAAACCACCATTACTACCTTTGGTGTCTCTAGGCGGCATGAATTTCTTACCATCAGGAAATCCGTCTGCTTGTTTGCCTTCCAATATCATAAAAAAAAGTGTCAGTAAATTTATGTCATTAAAATTTTGAACATTTAAAGATAAACGTACAAAATGCTTAAGAATCTACAAATGAGTAAAAATGAATAAAAATCCACAACCAACACAAGAAAATACACAAACAATTCAGAATTGAAACAAAATGTTCCTTTGTTTAACATTTTCACGAGAGAATCAACTTAAAGATTCCCAGTTTCAGTAAAGTTATGTCAATAAAATTTGAACATTAAAAGATAACGGTACGAAATGTTTAAAATTAACTTAAATACAACGAAAACAATGGAAATGCGATGGTGTTAGTCAATAAATAATTTGGACTTGATGTTTCCCGTGACTACGCGGTATTTAATGTTTAAAATTATTAAAACAAACTTAAATGTTTATTTATAATGTTATAAAGTAGAAAAAGTGCTTTAGAATTACGCACAAACTCTATTTAAAGTTTGTTTGTGGTTTTCAATTATTATGCATGTGGATGGATGTAGGTATCCGGGGAGACCAAGGTTGACCACGATCAGATCACTTGGATATTATCCGAGGCTGGTGTCAAGAATCTCCGAAACCGGCTTGCTTGTGTGAAAGGAAGCCAGACAGGTTTGTCAGGATAGTGAGGTCTGGCACACGATACTCTCTGCATATTCCGTAAGGGACTTGGCGTGAAGGGATTATGCATATTGTTACTGTTTCTTAGATATGCTTATTATACAGCGTATTTGTTTATGTGATAGGTGTTTTAAATCTTGCTCCTCTATCTTAGAGAAACATAGTCCTGTATGAAAATGAATCCAACGGACCAAAAGATAAATGTGTATTATATTTGAAGAGAAAATAAGTCAGTCATTAAGTGTCAGTGAAACTTGAATAGCTCTTTCGAAATAATTATTCTCGAACTAATTATTTAATTACGCAAATCGTACAAAAAACTCGATGCTAAATTATACCAGTGTACGTATAACTTTATTAAAATGCAATGTCAAGCTAAGGCTCATTCACACGAAGACAATTTTTAATGTTTTGTAAATGTTTAGTTTTTACGATTTTTTTTTGACAGTGGCATTATTTTTTAAAGTATTCACACGCATCACGAGACTTGAAAAACTAAAAACAGGTCTTAAGTTTAGTATCGTCTTTTAAAAGTCACAACCATTAAATTAGACGACTCGTGAATGAACAAAAAAAATCTCAGGAAAACTTACAATAATTAAATCTAAATGTGAGAAAATTGTGTTATGCTTGTGTTATGCTAAAGAACGATTCTAATATAAACATATTAACACATTAATAGATATGAAAATAAATTTAAAAACATACCCAGATTTAGGTACGAAGGTCATCACACGAATGCCTCTCCCGTCGACCGAACCCGGGTTGGTTACTAGCGTCATATATGTATGCTAACCTCTTGACCAATGCCGCTGCAAATTAATAATTAAATTTTTGGTCTCCTTAAAGCAACGCCTTCTTCTTTCTATTACGATTCTTTAATGTTTTGCGACGGATCGTTTCCAATATTCTCACCAAATTCACTTCAATCGTTAGATTTGATAACGAAACGTAAATGTAAATATCATAAAGTATATTAAGGGAATTTAGAGAATTATAAAAGGAACACGATACATTACTCAATGTGACCGTCTATCCGCCAAGACGTCGCGCGTTTTTTAACGAATCGTCGATGACGGATCCGTGTGAATGATCCCTTAGAGGGTACCATAAATCACCCTGTGGCACTCCTCAGCGTAGCTTGTAAAATATTTCACTTTAATTAAAGACTCATGCCATGAGAAGGCGCGAGGTAATAATGAGACATTTAATTAAAAAATAATGAACCCTGAAACAAATTTAAGGAAGCTTTAATATGAAGTCCGTTAATAAAATTAATTTTGATTTCGTGCAATTTGTTAAAAAACTTAATTAAAAGGGAAAAATTATTACTTACATACTCTGAACTAATTTCATTTATTAATCTACCTTGACCGACATAGTTATTGTGACGTGGATGTTAAGGACGAGGAAGAAATAGAAATAAAGAGAAATATTTTCACGCAAGTGCCTGACGTTTTGAAAATCGAACCTTTATTTCAAATATAATAATAGATGGCTTTAAACCTGTAGGCAAAACCTAGTACGTAAAACTGGCAATTAAAACCTTTGTATATAATTAAGTCTCTTACAGACTTGCCTGTAATTTGGATTATAAAAAGGCTAGTGTAGTATCGCCTCTGTGGTCTAGCGGTCCAGGTATTGGACTTGACAGCACGAGGTCGAGGTTTCAATTCCCAGGTCGAGCAACAAAAATAAAATTTGGTTTTTACAATTTTCTATTAAAAATGTTGCTCGCGATTGGATATGTGCCCGGTTGGCGATAGGCTTGCCACCTATCACATTGTGGCACTTAGTGACTTCGGCTTGGGTGCCCTGGTTGTGCCTCTACTTACCCTTTCGGGGATATGGGCTTGAACATACTTTGCTAGCTGTAAAGACTTACAACGACTCGCATGAGTTATATGCACTGCCTTACCTTTTCTTACCGTGTCACATATTGTCTATTGTCTACCCTCTTACGTGCTGTCTGGAAGAGAGACAGATGGTCTGTTCTTCTCAGTGGACCCGGACCAATACTTAAAACCAATGACCAAAATTGAATTTCGGGGCTACCAAAATTATTGGCTAATGCCAGGTATTAACGTAAAACTCTTAATGTAGGAAATTTATTCTATATGGTGCTGTAGTATCGCAGCTTAAATGAAATGAAAATGAAAATTATTTATTTGCGGAATATGTGTTTTAAAAAGTTGTTACAAAGATATTTAAGAATACAACATACATACATTTACATATAGAAATAAAATATTTATATACATTTTAATATTTAAATCACAGCAATTATTTATATTTTTAATAGACATTTTATTAATTTATATGTTTAGTAAGTTTCGTAATTTATTACAAATAAATTTTAATTTTAATCCTATCTACCGTACACTATGTGTATTTGATATTTTTGCTTTAATTAATTAGTGCTAACCTAGTAGTAAATATATTTAAACGAATTTTTATGTTAAAATATATAAATAACAAAACTAAAAAATACAATATATTTTATTAAGTTAGATATTTGCACACCACAAGGTGGTAGAATATGTTGGTATGAATAAGTATTCTGCTGTTACAGAACTTTTAAACACACATATTCCGCAAAGAAATAAATTTCATTTCATTTCATTTCTGCCACCGTTTCCAACCCTATCCAATCAGGAGGAGAAACGTCAAAACAATTATTCAATATATTATTCAATATAAACAATCAAACATTTACATCTTGTAATATTAGCATAAAAAAGACAACACCAAAATTATTACCACTAAATATCGACAGCTAGAAAATGTATTGCGTGTTCAGTTTGTTCCACTGCTAAATGAAAAGAAGTGGAAAAGCAAAACGGGCAAATGAAACCCCTAGAGCGTTACTTTTCTCATTTTTTGCTTTTGTTTGGACTGTAAGCACAATTCAGCTAGTGCACGATGGCGTTTGATCGAGATCTTTTTACGATTTCTTTTATATCGTAAGCTGATTGCAGGCGCCCGAGACAACCATGTTTATTTTAAATAACATTTATATATTAGCCGACATATTGAATTTCGTATCGCTTGACATTAACAGCTATTAACAGTTTGTTTAGTTTAAGGCATTGTTTTTCACGTTTTCCATGCAGTTTTCCCAGTATTTCTTTTTATATGAACCTTCTCCTGACATTAACTAATACACAAAAAAGTATCAACAAAATTGGTCTTTCCATTCAGATGTTATGCTATGACCTCGCGAAATGGGGTTTGATCTTTATATATATGTCGAAAGGATTTCACACAAATGCGGGCCGAACAGGAACCACGGGTCTAGCAGGCCGAGAGCTCACAATTTGAGGGTAGTTAGTGAATAATGCAGAAATATTAAAACAAAGCCGTAACACCTGATCTGGTCGTACAACCACATCGTAAACCTCATAATAATAAACAATAGAGTACTCACCACACTGTCTACAAACATAACCACAATCGCGCACAAACAACTATAGAGTACACCCATTTGCTACTAGATAAATCATCGTAAACATTAGAGTAAGCCTGCTACTATGACAATACTACGTAAACACGTCACGGTGTTCGTGCTTACGCAAACGCCAAACTCCCGAAGGGGAAAGGGGGGCTCCACCCCGCCCCTCTTAACTAGAGTGCCGACCGAATAATGCACCCCCCACACCACCCATATCCTGGGCCCCAAGATCCCAATTTAATTAATAATTGCGACCTAGAAGTGTCTCTTTGTCAACCTATGACAGGGAGAGACTATTACCAGTGGCGATCTCCGTACTAGACATGGTCCAAACACTGAGAGACGTGCACAAGGCATGTCTACCGAAATATGGCGGCGCTAAGGTTTATATACATGTGGCAGCGATGAACGTATAAATAAGAAACGAGTTACTTGCTAATGCGTCACCTGTTGTGCTAATGAGACAACTTTATCCATGACTTCCCGACAAACGGACCAATATGAAACGAGTTACTCGCTAATCTGCTACCTGTTGTGCTAACGAAGCAACTTTATTCATGACTTCCCGATAAAACGACCAATAAGAAACAAGCTACGAGAATTCCGATGCACCTGTGGCGCCAAATGTACTAATGACCAAAGTATCACAACTATACTTTGTTCATGACTTTCCGACGTTACAAGCGGATGAGCCACACGTTGTAACGACGACACTCATGACCACAGATATTAGAAAATAGGTATATAGCTTATGACCTTCCGACATATATATTGATTGGGGGATATGTATACTAGCTCTTCCGGTGAACGTCGTACCACCCGTTCAGTTCGTATAGGAATAAATTAAAATGTTATTTTTCCTAGTTTCCTCGCTGTTGTACGGGATAAAATGTACCCTATGTCTTTCTCCTGGTTCTCAGCTATCTCCCAATCTCCCCATTAATTTTCAGCCTAATCTGTTTAACTAACACGACTTTCTTTTATACATATATATTTGATTTGTATTTCATAATTGTGTTCGTCGAGTTTTCATTGTTTTTAAAATTCATTCTAATTTTCGGGGCGGAGACAAATCCAACAATTCCAAAACCATGAAAATTTATCCCGCTGATCTTGAGTTACAAATGTTGTAACAAAACCGACTTTGTTGATGTAGATGACTCGCTGGCTAACCAAATAGCCATTGTCCTGTTTTAGCTACGAATATTGATTTTGATTCTCAAACAAGTAACATTTAAAAAAAACACCAAAATACTAAGAATACATACAACTAGGTTAGCTGTTTTAATTACATTAAACCCTAAAATAATCAAAAAGTGCAAGACATCAAAAAGTTTGAATTAAAACTGTTTGTTTATTTAGGTTTGTCAACATTCTCTTTCATTTAATTTAAATTCAACATAACTGCAAAAACCGACTTTAGTTTCAACATTAAAAAAATATGTAGTAACAAGTTTGTAGACAACTTTTTAGTCTTTTTTAGGGTTCTGTGGCCAAAGGACAAAAAACGGAATCCTTATAGATCCCTCATGTCCGTCTGTCTGTTCATTTGTATGTCACAGCCATTTTTTTCCGAAACTATGCTGGTGAAACTTGGGAAGTAGATGTATTTTGTGAACCACTTTAGGATTTCCAAAAATAGAAAAATAACAATAAATTTCGTGGGTTTCCCGTACTTTAAACACTAAAACTCAAGTTTTTATCCATTATCTATAGTGCATCTATGGATAAGTCTTTCCATCAAATCCGTAAGTGTGGTGTATTCTATGGATAGGTCACCAAAAATGATATTGAGGGTTTTACTATAATTTCTTTCTAAACTAAACAGTTTGCGCGAGAGGAACTTCCAAAGTGAAAAAAGAAGTATTCCCCTTTTGTGCGAGTAACTTCTAAAATAAGAGAACGATAAAACTAAAAAATATGTATGATGTACATTACCACCATTAATACTTCCACCGAAAGTTGAATGAACGAGATCTAATGAGTAGGTTTTTTATTAAGTACAACACTTAAAATAGTTATATTTCACTGTCAACAGATGGCGCTGCGCTGTAAAAAGCCTTTTTAAATTCTTCTTCTTCTTTTATAAATATGGCTTTCGATTGTTTTTCACCACTACTTTGCCAATGTCAAGTTGTTATTTAGTTAATTCTTATACAGTCATAAGTCACTATGTACAAAGTCATGTCAGGTCAGGCGCTTGAGTAAAGCGGTAGCTTCGTTACTCAAGCTCATCTAGAAGATTTGACGGCAGCGAGGAAATAGACGATATACATATTTATTCATGATTATTTCATTTGTGCACTTTCACTGAACAAAATTTATCTAATTCCCACCTAAATTAACCAATTTCACTCAATATAAACACGAAATTCAATAATAATGAAAAAAATTACGATCACCTTGATTCACGATGGCGTCAAAACTCTCCTTTTTATATTGCCGTTGATATTATGAATCGGTGCAGTTGCAAAAGAGATATCAAAGGCTACATTAGTAGTAAATCAAATTAGATGAAAGATCTTTTATATTAAGATTGCCCTTTATGTGCCAGTGTCAGTGCTCTTGGCCGCTTTACTTTACCTTTTACTAATTTACGGAAATAATTACTCTAATAATACTTAAAAGTTTTCACTTACAAAACAAAATGCATATCGAAATTGGCCAGTTCCGTCTTAAGACACGTCAAACTTATTTAACTTTTTTCGTCGCGGTTAAAAGCTTGGTCTAAAAACAAAAGGAAAGGTTATTTTAAGACTTAATGCAACTTGAGATTAATTTTATCAAATCACTTGACAACTAAGAAATTCCATCAATTTTTGATCAGATAGTAAGAAATGGAACTGTAATTTTCAAGACGGCGGTCCCTTAAGATTAAAGCAAACCAACGCAGAGCCGTGCCGGAAATTAAACAGGCTTTCGAGGAGGTATGCGAGTTTCAAAACACGACGCCCTTAGTCGTACTAATTTAATTTCGCTATAAATACAATTTGAATGTGGTTTCATAATTCTGGGAAAATTCAATTTTGAGGCTTTTCGTTTTCTGCATTTTTTTCTCAACATATTTTGTTTTTGATGCCAATTTTTTTTGTCATATAATTGTAATAATCTACATTATTTATTTATTGT
The DNA here is from genome assembly GCA_002245475.1 of Calephelis virginiensis. Classification (NCBI taxonomy): domain Eukaryota; kingdom Metazoa; phylum Arthropoda; class Insecta; order Lepidoptera; family Riodinidae; genus Calephelis; species Calephelis virginiensis. The sequence goes on along the minus strand of NJDC01002016.1, from coordinate 245,967 downwards.
TTTCCTTAAACGGGTTCACTGGAAGAAATTTCATTCATAGAGATAAGCTCGCCTGTTGTATTTAATTTTACGTTGTTCTGTATTTTTTATTGTGTACAATAAAGAGTTGATAGTATCTAATAATAATAATAATCTAATGCATTGTTGTATACCAACTGAAAAACAACGTGTGCGTGTGTGTGTTTTTGTGTGTGTGTGTGTGTGTGTGTGTGTGTGTGTGTGTGTGAATGGATTTTGATGGTTTTTAAGCTTTCGTGATTTAAATGATTCTTAGCTATAGTTTATGGAGATTTGACCAGACATTTTTTTTGACACTTTTTTTTTTGACCAGACATTCAAGGTGATCAGCTAATTGGCAGCTTTTTCGTAAGCATTGGAATGGATATTAGACGCACTATACTTATTTCACTTATGAGCATATTATGTGATACAGACATAACACTAATAAGTGCTGGTACAACTGAGCTAGTCTGATGATGGAGCTCAAAGATAGGATACGTAACCCGGGAATGCATACTTGTAAACCGAGTTTGGACTCATTCTGTTTGCCTTAACTAGATTTGTCCATATTTTCTTATAACAAGGACCTAGTGATAAAGATGTGATGACTGAACTGGAAGGTGTCTAATGGGTTGATATTTAAAAGTTACAGTATTCTGTTTCATAATTTTTTTCGCATTTTTAGCATTTATTAATGGTTTGTCCATACTTTATGGTGACCGCAATTCACGCCGAATTTGCTCGATTGATCAAATTACGTTACAAATAGGTTCATGGGTCCTATTTTAAGATTACGGCAATTAAAGTTTGTAAGTTTTAGGAACCCAATAACAAGTTTTTATAACCGAATTGGTAACACTAAGTCTGGTATTCCAGTTTCATTGCTCTAAAATTTAAAACCATGAATAGCACATTTTTATAATTTCAAGATTCGACCTTTTTACCCTCTTTACAAATAAACTACCCTCATTTAAAGAATCAAAGTAAGTTACTTCAAAGGAAACAAATTATACTTTTTACAAACAAAAGAAAATGAATGTTAGCCGTTAGAAAACAAACGAGTTAGGGAAAGTGGCGGGTACGTAAACAGTCCATTAGGAGCTTTGAAGGATACCGTCTTGCGCAATAATGACGATAAGGCTGTGTTCACAAAAACTTTTTGTTTCAAAGAAAAATAAACACGGTTTTAATCAAAGATTGATAAAAATAATAACGAAAATGAAATGAAAATTATTAATTTTCTTGTATCATAATATACTGTCGGTAAAACGTAGTAGTACATAATATATTAATACTAAATAAATCTTCTTCCATATTTTCGTATGCATAATATATTTTAATTTTTAAACAAATTTATCTTTTGATTGGTTTTTAGCATTGTAATTGTATTGTGTTTAGTATTGCAATCATAAGATATAACGTACGACTATGACCTATGTACTATGAAGTATACAAACCCACTGATCGGATTTTCTCAGTGTGAGACCGGTGGTAGTTCTATATTAAAATCTAAGCGCACAAGTACTATTTGCGCTGTCTACGTGGACAAAGTAATCTGTAATCTGAATTAGCCTATCTGCCATAAACAACTACAGCAGGGCACCTAAAACTAGCCGAAGATATTAAGTCCCACAATGTGATAGGTGGCAAGCCTAACACTAACCGGGCATATATCCAATCCCGGACAGCGAGATTTTTATTAGAAAATTGAAAACATACATTTCCTAATTTTTTTGGTTGCCCAACCCGGGAATCGAACCCGAGACCCCAAAATGTTTCAGTAACGGAGAGGAAAATGCTACAGAAAATTGTGGGTCCAGCAAGGCTACATAACGGCAGTCGATTGGTATGAACGCTAAATAAAACGCCGTGGAGGAGGCTCACAGTGTTAGAGAGCTTACCTGAGTCGACAAATAGGAAGGCAACCCTCCCGGATGCCTTCCGTCCCAGGTTTCGCTAGATTAACGAGGTTCATGACGATCTCTGTGAGTTTGCAGTTAGCGATTAGCAAGAAATTATAAAATAGGAAAAAAGTGGCATTCATTTGTTTCAGAGGCGAGGACCCTAATGAGCCAGCATATATAAGTTAATTTGTTAATCACAAAATAGATAACATTAAAGAAACACAAGCGTTTTGCAAAACTTGATTCATTTTCAATTTATTTAAAGTTAGTTATGAATTTTAACGATAGGAATGTCTTTGGTGTGACATTTAAGTTTTTTTTTCAAGGCGTATAATTTAGTAAATTTTAATTTATAATAAAGCATCAGTTACCATTAAAACATCGTTAGTATAAAATTAGTTCCGCGAAATATGTCATTTTTGCCTACTAACAAACTTTGCCCTGATAGCAAAAGAAGAAGAGTATTTATTGATGGAGAACATTACCCACTTGATCGAACACAAACATTATTATATTACAAATATAATTTAGAGACCTATTCAGAATTGTCACAAACCCTTTTGGTGGTAAACGGTTTAAACTTGAGTCTCAAATAAAAGTGGGTAACGTTGGCTGAAAGTTTAAATTGCCCGACATCAAAAACAAACAAATTTTGAGCTATTTTATTGAATTAGGCTTTACTTTGAGAAAGTCTAGTGTAACAGATGTAGAATAAGCCTTTATTTTGCTAACTCAAAGGCAAACGACGAATAAAAACGCGGAATTAGCAAAAAAGGCTTATTTTACACCCAAAACAAATTTTGGCTTATATTTCTGTTTTTCAACTTTTTTTTTGCATAATATAAAGAGAGTTTGTAGAATGCATAAATGCAGTGAATACGAAAATACAGTGAAATCCCTTTAGGAAAAAAATATGTATATTGTATGCCATTTTAATTAAAATACGGGCAAAGTTGACTAGTTTCACGGTAAGTATTGCCTCTAAATTGTCTGTATTTGATTTAGTTACCCACATGCAAACGGGTGTCTAATTGTACTGTCACCACAATGTCGGACGTGTCGTTTACACTTGCAGATACTAATGAAATAAACCACATAGTGCTGCCGCATCTGCGTAAATGTTTAATCTTTGACAAGTTTATGAAATGAAAATTCATATAACCTGTGATATAAGAAGAAATTGATAAAAATAAAATAAAAAAGTAAGTTAAATACAATTTTGCTAATTTCTCCTGCTACGTTAGTCGTCATTATAATCATGTTTTGGTTTCTTTTGGTAAACAATGTTTCAGAATTCAGAGACATCATTAGCGTTGACTTGTATTGGGTACCATTAGGTAAACTTTAAATACGTTTCCTTTTTTTATATTGAAACATAGAGTTTTGTATGATAAACACTATATCTTTATTCTTTTGAAGATATGTACAAAGCCTTACATCATGCAGTCCAGAGTCAGACAATGGTCTCCGTGCAGCGGCTTAGTTTTTCGCGGCTCTACGTGCATGTTTCAAGCTTGCATTAATCAACCTCGTCCCAGTGGCCTTACTTTTGAATCTAGATTTTGAGCGGATTGTAAATTGGAATCGGATTTGTCATTCTGAATACTTTTGAACACAGTATTAGCGAATTATTAACATTCGGATAGTAAATAATAAATTATTTTATCGAATTCGTTGAACTCGATAAAATAATTTATTTTTTTGAACTTAATTTGAATCGTTTTTGGAACTAAACGTTAATAATCTATGCTAAAAACAATAACGTAATGAGTCTAATTCGTTAATTTTGATGGCAATTTTACAAAATTTATTCATTTAAAAATGAGTGTACCGCTTTACTAAACATCCTGTCACGGCTGATTATGATTGCTTATGAAAAAAATTTCGAACTCGGGTAACAAATTGTTAAAAAAACAAACTTGACTAATGGCAGTTGCTCATGCCTCTATACAATCTGGATCCAGTAGGTTTAGGGGCACTGGCGTCAGACTTGTCTTCGATCCCCGGGTCGGGCAACAAAATACGAACTGGTATTTTTTTTTTTAATAAAGATAACATTTCCTGGGATCGGATATGTACCTGGTTGGCGATAGGCTTGCTACCAAGTAAATTGAGGAACTTCATCTCTTCTGCTAGTCGTAGGTTGTGCTTCTGCCTACCTCTTCGGGATATGGGTGACAAGATAATTATTTTTTAGACTACGATTTAAACATGCTAGTGAATGAAATAAATTTTAAAATAGAAATTATAGTTTAATTTAATTTTGGAATGATTTTAAATTCAATAATAATGAATAATATATGTAGTTCAAAATATTTGCTTGCCAACTATTTGGTAACATAGGACTTATAGCTTGTTTTTCATATAAGATCCTTATAACCTTGTTGATGCAAATTAATAATAATCATCTACTCGTATATATTAATACGTAATGCCAAAACTTTGGACCCCTTTTTACGAAAATTGCTCTGACACAGGAGCATAAAATTTGGCACACTTATAGTTGTGTAGGAGAAGTGCAGAATGCAAATATTTTTCAATAATAATGCGTGTACAGTGCATTAAATCAACGAATAAAACATTTTTCCATACTTCCATGCATTTGTCACACACACAAATAAATATATTGAGGATAACGATAAAAGATCACAGATGGCGCACTCAAAGGCTTGGAAACAAAAGTTGGTCTTAAAAACTGAAGATGGCGTTCTTATAAATTTATTATGGTCGGTTTTTTTAATGATATTAGATAGCAAACAAAACAAATTCACGCCGCCTAGAGACTCAGAAGGTGGTTATGATGCGTTGCCAACCTGAAGCCGGGATGTTAGGCCTTACCCTCCGAACCGGAACACGTCATGACGTTATGGCGTCAGGAATAGGTAAGGCGGTGGTACCAATCCGGGCGAATCGCTGCTTAACTCTACCACATAGTCAGATGTCACGGTGCTAGTGACGGTGAGCTTATGCTCGATTTTTACGAGCTGCCTAGCAAGGCAGATGGTCTATTCTATAAAGGAGCCCGGACCAACACGGGGTCTTCTCTTTTCTTTTAATTATTGCAAGGAGCTAGTTCCCAAAACGTTTAGTAGTTACTATTACTATTATAGTCACTAGTTACTATTATTATTCCAAGGGAAAACACAGCATAGGAAGACCGCTTCCAAGATGCGACGACGATATCAAGAAAATAGCTGGCCCGGACTGAAAGAAAACGACTGAAAATAGAGAAAATTGGAGCAGGTATATTTGTGACGAACATTCGTTTTGTTGAAACAGGCGTTACTTTGCGGAAATCCAAAATAAGAGCTGTAGAATAAGCCTTAATTTTGCTAATTTCGCGTCAAGAAAAATTATGTTACATTTCACATAATTTTTCTTATTGATGAAAATGTTTAATGATTTTACTTATTATGATGGGTTACTCTACATCTGAACATCCGTACCTTTTAAGGTTACTTTTTTTATTAAAGAACAGAAAAGTATTAGACTCGCTTAGATATCAAGAGCTTAGATATCTAGAGCTCGTTTAGATATCAAGATAAAATATAGCTACAGCACTTTCCATTCTCCATAGCATCGCGTCCGCCATTGCGACATGGAAGAATAATATATACACTTTCGAATATATTATGATTCTAGCTGTACCGACAAACTTCGTTTCCTTGACACTCGGTATAAAGAATCTTATGTATATTATGTAAAATGACTCGACCATTCAAATGTTTATCTCTTTTCTACGTTGCCGTGTAGCCGGGACGCATATTTTGCAAGTCTGTAGGCTACCTAACACTCAGATCAAAATATGACAAGTGGCGGGAATTATGGTGGCAGGAATAAATAACGAGGTGGATTTTTATCTGGACAAGCTACAGAGCACTCTTCCGCCAGTAGTCTTTTTGGTAATACTTATTCAACTCATACTCAACTTTGACGAGCTGTCCGGCAGAGAAGCAGATGTTCCATTATACTCAGTGTGTCCGGACAAATACAAGGCCTGGACCAACACACAACACCTCCTTTTCAAAGAAAGATAAATAAAATAAATAAATAAATATCCCTGGACAAATCACGCAAATTGAATCTAACCCCAAAGTAAGCAAATTATATGCTTGTGTTATGGGTGTTAGTCAACGATACTAGTACATAGAAATACTTAAATAGATACCAGAATAAATTTAATGAACACCCAGACCCGGAAATGCAGACATCTAAATGTTTATCACACAAATGCCTGCCCCCGTCGGAAATCGAGCCCGAGCCTCGCGGTTGGTCGATGTAGTTAGGCGAGTACGCTAGCCACTCGACCAACGAGGCGGTTAAACCAAGATTAAAAAAGAGTCTGTAAAATTACAATTTATAGTGTAAAAACTGAGTGTATTTAGGAGCTAGTAGTTATCTATCGAAATCCGAATAGAACAAACAAAAACAAATTTAAAGTGTGCTTTTCCGAAATATCAAAACAGAAGCGAAGGTACTAAACTTTTCAAATATTTTGTAACTTTTCAAAGCGTTGGAGTATGTATTAAACATGCTTTGATTTGAACAAATATTTACTCCTATATATTTATAAAAGTAACTCGGAATTTCTTTAGGTTAAAATTTAAATTGTTTGATCATGTTTTATTATTATACATGTTATTATACGACGGAAAAGGTGCTGTCATAATTTTTTTATGACACTGAAAGGCAAACAAGCAGACGGATTTCCTGATGTAGGAAATTCACGCTGCCTAGAGACACCAAAGGAGCTAATGGTTCATTGCCAACCTGAGGCCGGGATGTTAGGCCTCTAGCAAAAGTATACCGGCTACCTTACCCTCCTAACCGGAACACGTCATTACGTTATAGCGGCAGGAATAGGCAAGGCTGTGGTAACGATCCGGGTGAGTCGCTACGAAACTCGACCACCTATTCAGATGTCACGGTGTTAGTGACGATAAGCCTATGCTCACCTATTACGAGCTGCCTGGCAGAAAGGCAAATGGTCTATTCTGCAAAGGAGCCAGGACCTACACAAGGGATACTTTATATTCGGGAAATAAACCCAATTGTCCCATCCCTCGCCAACTTTATCAATGAACACGAGAACACTCGTGTGTCGTCACTTGTACGGTACAGCCGATTTCTTCTTTGTCGAGGTGAAACGTACGTCGAATGGGATTCGGTGAACTCTGACTTTACTCGTGGTCTGGTTACAGTGGTAGGCGGTGGAAAATTTCGTTAGGTTTGGTACATTCTGTGTAATTTCTAAGGTTTTTACACGGATTCCATGAATTCAGCAAAATTAAGGATTAAAGTAAAGTAAAGTATCTTCACGCCCATATCCCCGTGAGGTAGGCAGAGGTACAACCAAGGCACCCACGACTAGCCGAAGACACTAAGTCCCACAATGTGATAGGTGGCAAGCTTATCGCCAACCAGGCACATTTCCAATCCCGACCAATTAAGGATTATTCTACATATTATGCTGTCTCTTACCATGTGCATCTTTTCTTTCGAAAAAAAAGCCGAAAAACTTTATTCGCTTTCATTATCTTCACTTGTCATGCCACTGGCTAGTAAAAAACCTAAGCACGTTGAAAAGTATTGAACTCACTCCGTTTTATTAATAAATGTGGTGTAGGGTATGTGTAAGATTAAGTTGATATTATAGTCTGAATTACATTGTAATAAAGATTATAATACCAGGTTAAGCCATGGAGTACCTTACTCCGTGTTTATTTATAAGGCAGACTAAGTTTAAAAACAAAAACAATATTTTATTGAATCAGGCGTTACTTTGCGGAAATCCATTATAAAAGATGTAAAATAAGCCTTTATTTTGCTAATTCCGCGTAAGCAGTGTAACCGTTGTGGCAAATAATCCTCCAAACGACACAGAATGTGACAAGCCTAACTGACGTTCCCACCACCCACCTCCGCGACCAGGTACATGATGGAGGAACATGATGGTGTCTATAGAAAATCCTGAAATTCCTAATATGTTGTCTTTTTTTTATGATATTGGATGCCTGCTTTTTTTTATGCCTCTACACCGAGGCATCCTCAGGAATTCGACCGTACCGTACAAACGACGACACACGAGTCAACGAGAAACGTACGTCGAGTGCGATTTGGTGTTCTCTGTGGTGAGTGCTTCGACAAAGTTGGCGAAGGACGTGACAAGTGGTTTTGTTTCCCGTGTTCGGACTCTGTTTGTGATCTGGTCGCGGAGGTGGGAGGTGGGAACTTTAGGTAGGGTTGTCACATGTAAAGAACGTGACAATTTATATTGTTTCCCGAGCTCTTGGCGAAGGACGTGACAAGTGGTTTTGTTTCCCGTGTTCGGACTCTGTTTGTGATCTGGTCGCGGAGGTGGGTGGTGGGAACGTCAGTTAGGCTTGTCACATTCTGTGTCGTTTGGAGGATTATTTGCCACAACGGTTACACTGCTTACGCGGAATTAGCAAAATAAAGGCTTATTTTACATCTTAAACAAAAACAAATCAACAAAGTAAAAGCAGGATAAACATCTCCAAGTGAATGTTTAAGCTATCGGTACAAATTACACGTAACATAAACTTTGGAATTAATTTTAGCCAACATTTCAAAGATCAAAGCTTTGATAAGCAAGCACAGAAAATTTGTAGTTTGCATATTTAGTTTTACGTCAATCTCGGTAACATTTCAAACGCCACCCACCGCAAATCTAAACCTGTTAACTGTTTTGTGAACCGCAAACACAAACAAGAATAACTGAAATTTGTATTTTGTATCGTGTTAAATAATTCATATGTTTACCTTTGCATTATATATACAGGGTTACTTTTCAAGGACCGGCCAAATTTTATTACATAGATAAGGATAAAATAACAGTGCGTACTGAATATTCTCAAATCGTAGTGTTTACTTTTATAGACATTCATTTAAATGGACCGCTAAATTTCGTACCTAGCACGAGTCATGACAGCACCAGCGCATACGATCGCTGCTAGCGGGAATCAGTTAAATGAGTTACATTAAGTTACATCCATGTAATAAATATTTTTTTTTTATATTCATAGATTCTGAAACAACAAGTGTTATCGATTCTGAACCGACGCTTCAAGTTTATATGGTTCTTTCAATGTCAGCTTGTATAATTGAAACTAAGAACCCACCACTCTATTCTTCATGATATTAAAAATAAAATTATCTTTAAGCCCGTATCCCAGTAGAAGCAGGCAGAAGTACAACTAGGGCACTCCCGACTAGCTAAAAATACTACGTCCCACAAAGTGATTGGCAAAACATTTGCAAATAGGTTACTTTTCCTTAAAAAATATTTATTCCTTTTTGTTTTGTTGATTCCTTTAACCCAGTAAGCAGTAAGAAACATGTAACCTCGCCTTTTGTATATTCATTGATATTTTCAATTTCCCTCTAACATTTTGTGCACAATCAACAGTTAAACGGATACTCGTACGCTATATCCCCGAAAAGGTAGGCAGAGACACAACCCACGACCAGCCAAAGACACGAAATCCCATAATGTGATAGGTGGCAAATCTACGGCCAACCGGGCACATAATATCTAATCCCGGACGTTGTTATTTTTAAATTAAATATACATATTTTCTATTTCTTTTTATTGCCCGACCCGGGGTCTCGTCTCTCTCTCTCTCTCTCTCTCTCTCTCTCTCTCTCTCTCTCTCTCTCTCTCTCTCTATCTCGTGACCTAATGCCCAATGCCGGGCCGCTAGGCCACGAGGTGATTATATAAGTAATAATAATTTATTCAAGGCAAGTTTTTAATTTAAAAAATATATGAATAGGTAGGCAGAGGTACAATCAGGGCTCTCAAAATGCGTAGCCAAAGATATTTAGTCTCACAATATTGGAGGTGCAAACCTTTCGTTAGTCGGCCAAATCAAGTTCTGTACAACGACATTTTATTTATTAAATTAAAAAACTCATTTTGAGTTAACCAACCTGGTAATCAAACTTGAGACTATGCACAGGGACGCTTTTTTTGAATTTTTTTTTTTAAAAAGAGTTGTGATGAGCTAATTAGATACCATTTATTGT
>NJDC01002016.1:218381-230308 GCA_002245475.1 Calephelis virginiensis | reverse complement strand
TGACTAATTAAAATTAATTGAAATTGATATAAAATTTGATGCAAATTTCTACTTGACTAATGGCTAAATACTAACGTGAAGGCCAAAACTTAAAGAAAGAAAAAAAAGGATTATAAATTACGCGATATTTATTTATCAAATATTAGCTGCGGTATGTGGATTTAAATTCACATTAGTTGTTTAGCTTTCCCATTTAAAAAAAAAATTATTAAATATAAACATTTTACAATATTACAATATAATATAACAACATTTTAAAATAATTAAATATGACATAATATAAATATATAACAATGAATCCCATTCATCGCATAACGTCTGAACGGAAGGGCCAATTTTGCTTTGTTGTATTTCTATTTTTTTGCGATTCTTATAGTCATGGTCAGGAGAAGGTTCTTATGAAGAGAAAAATCTAGAAAATTGCAGAAAAATGATTTTTTTATACAAACCGTTAGTAGCTGTAATTGTCTAGGGTTACGAAATTCACTGTGTCGGTTTGTCTATATCTATACTAATAATTAAGAGGAAAGAAAGATTTGATTGATTGTTTGTTTGTATTGAATAGGCTCCGAAACTACTAACCCGATTAAGGAATTTCTTTCACAAATAAACAAATTTCTTGTCGCCTGTGTGGTCTAGCGGTTCAGTTGTTGGACTTGACTGCATCAGGTCCGGTTTTAAGCTAAAACATGTCTTTCATTGCATGCGCTGCGTAAACCATTAATAATAGGATAGAAAGATGTTTTATATCATTAAAGAACGTATTACTATATAATATACGGGCCGCTAGTAATATATAAAATGAATCCCCAGTTCGTGTGGGGATTCATTTTATATATCATTATTCATTTTATATTTCATTTCATCATGCCTGATCGAATGGACCAATTTTGGTAATTCTTTTTTTGTCGTTTAGGCTATTTTAGAAGAACGTTCGTATAAAAAAAACCACAAAAATTCCAAGGAAAATGGGAAAACTACGCTTTATCGCTACAAACTGTTAGTAGGTGACTTACGTTGACGTGATATTGTAATGTTCTAACTAGTCACCCGTGTTGGTCCGGACTCCTTTGCAGAATAGACCATCTGCCTTTCTGCCAGGCAGCTCGTCAAAGGCGAGCATAGGCTTACCGTCACTAACACCGTGATATCTGACTAGGTGGTAGAGTTTCGTAGCGACTCACCGGGATTGGTACCATCGCCTTACCTATTCCTGCCGCCATAACGTCATGACGTATTCCGGTTTTGAAACTAAGGTTTCCGCTAAACTTACTTTTGCTCGAAGCCTAACATCCTGGCCTTAGGTTAGCAACGCACCATTATCATCTTTGGTGTCTCTAGGCGGCCAGTATTTCTTACTATCAGAAAATCCGTCTGCTTGTTTGCCTTCCAATATCATAAAAAAAGGAACACGACAATGACGGTAGTCAATTAAAGCGGCAAGATTATGTGTAGATACACTTTAACATCCCGATGTTTATTTAGCCTGATGATTTAGTTTATGCGGACAAAATTGTGGGCAACCATTTGTATCATAAATTGTATTTTCTCACCTATATCAGTAATACATTCTCAACTAAACTGTGATAAAATACATTCAAAGCTTTCTAGTACTTTAAGCAGTATTGTGCACAAAAGCTTTGTTCTTCAAACCTTTGTCTCCTACCACGCTTACAAAAGTAAGAGAAAAATTGCCTTCCACATTCAGTTATCAATTTATTTCATAATAGATATTGCAAAAGACGTGCTCGTTTTGTCGTTTACAGCCATTTTACAATGCTTGGTATGTTAAATGTTTTGTATATTTTTATTAAAGAAGCTTAAATTTTATTTTTGGGTTTTAAAAGTTAGGTCCTTGTCATACTTACGTTGATAATGCATCTGTTTCATCACGATTTTGTCTAGTTCTACCTAGTTTACTATTTAACCTAGTATAATATTTAAGTTTTGACTAGTATACTATTTAACTTGATGTCGAAAATTAAAAGTAAGTAAGTATTTTCACGCCCATATCCCCGAAGAGGTTGGCAGAGGCATAACCAGGGTACCTACGACTAGCCTAAGACACTAAGACTCACACTGAGATAGGTGGCAAGCCTATCGCCAACAGGGCACGCATCCAATCCCGGGCAACATTTTCTAAATTAGAAAATTTAAAAAATCATATTTTGTCTTTATTGTCCGAACCGGGAATCGAACCCTGGATCTCATGAAGTCAAGTCCAATACCTAGACGGCTAGACCAAAGAGGCGATGTCATGAATTATGTAATCAACAACCTTAAAATTAGACATTTTTAATGAACTCCCTACTTACTCGTAACTTATACGTAATGTAGCCAAGAGTCATCTCGATCATGTCAGCTTTCAAACAAAAATATTCGCATCAAAATCCGGCTTTTCGTTCAAAAGTCATGACACACAGACAGACACACACACACACAGAGAGGCGTTAAACATATGACACCGTCGTTTTCTGTAGGTGCTAATAATCACCAGCAACGTTGCAGTTCTTCTGATGGCAAAGGACAACTGTCACTTACATATACCAGAAGTCTATCTTATGGTCGGACTTTTGGACTACAAACCATAGTCTACACTCCTATAGGGACTTTAACACAGCGGGATAATATAAGGCAGTGGTACCAATCTTCACGCTTCGAAAAGATCATAAGCATGTTAGTATCTTCATGCCCGAATCTACCAAGAGGTAGGCAGAGGTTCAACCAGGGCACCTACAATTAGACGAAGACAGTTAGCAATGTTTTCGAAAAATAATAAAAATGGGATATAGAGTCCAAAATGATAGAGAGCGTTATGAAAATTCTGATCGCATTTTAAACAGTGATATTAAAAAAGGAGAGGACTTGGAAAACAGTGTAGATTTAAAAATGAGAAAGAGCAGGAAAAGAATATGCCATGCAAATATGTATGGTCGTAATAATTAGCCAAACACATTTATATTTATTGACATTTTATAGCCAAACTTCTCGGTTAATATCTGAAGGCGTTGACAAGAGTCTCTGAAAGCGTTGTGTTTTTTGAAGTTATACTTCTTTTGGCGCGTTAGGAAAAAATTATGAGGGTAAATTTTTACGATGCGCGCGCACACCGTCACGAAAAACCGACAAGATGAAGTTAGCTATAGATAACATTTCAGTTTTTAAAAAGATTTTTATCTTATTACGCCGAAGAAGTATAACTTCTAACGCGTGTACATAAGTACACACACACACACTTTTTTTTTCAGATTTATGATAATGGTGGAAGTTAAGTACGCTTAGGAATTGTTATATATGGCACTCGATACTACCACCTACCACTAAAGCAGAGGTTCCCAAACTTATTTCATGTAACGCCCACTTTGAAAATCAGTTGTTTTGTAGCGCCCCCCCTCCTCGTTTTTTTCTTGTCAATAACCTCAATAACATATTTGTTGCGCCTAGTTTAAAAAAAAAACATTTTTTTCAAGATTTATACCGCCCCCCTCTAGGCTTCCAGCGCCCACAAGGGGGCGTTATCGCCCACTTTGGGAAAGGCTGCACTAAAGGAACTTGATTATTTATGTATAAGTAGGTTTAATTGTATTAGTCTAGGAAATATTACTTATTAAAGGTTCACTGCAGTAAAACAAAAAAATCTCTTCTCAGTCCGAGTATAGACTCACACAAAAACAGATATACATGAATAAAATGCGTGAAAGAGTGGTTAATTAATTAAGTATTTTCTTAAAATAGTCATTAATTATATTTTGGGAATAAACTTTTACGTTATAAAATCTCATACTTCTCAATTCGTGTAATTTTGGTAAAGTTTCTATTTATAAATTAATATATACGAATAGTTTCATCAGTTACTGTACTGTACTTGTAGTTGTGTACTTGTATTAAAAAGTCCAAGTAGTTTCTTTCTGTTTCTTCTTGTACTAACTTTCTGTACTTCCGCGAACTTTATAATGTTTGCTTTTTTATTATTGTCTTCTTCACGCCCATATCCTCGAAGAGGTAGGCAGAGGTACAACCACGGCACCCACGACTAGCCGAAGATACTAAGTCCCACAATGTGATAGGTGGCAAGCCTATCGCCAACCGGGCACAATTCCAATCCCGACCAACTTTTTTTTTGTTAGAAAATTAGAAAAATCCAATTTTCTTTTTGTTGGCCGACCCGGGATTCGAACCCGGGACCTCATGCAGTCAAGTCTAACACCCGGACCGCTAGACCACAGAGGCGATAAACCCTCAATAAGGCTAAATGTCAATTTATTAGATTTATGTAGAAAAAAAAACACAAAATTGTAATTCATATTATGTACTTAATGGCCATATTGTGTAGGAAGTGAGTTCTTTAAGAGATCTCGGTGTAATAATGGACAGTGCGCTGAATTTTAGGGATCATTATAACCATATAATCAGTTCAATCATCATCTGTAATGATGTCTGTCCCTACCTTCTATCAAAAGCAGTTTCAAAAAATTGTTTTGTTAGATGATAATATTAAAATTTTATTTAGGATTGGGAACGATTATTATGTAGTTATTTATTTAGCATGTTGTATTTACATCCAGAAGAGATCAGCTTAGAAAATATTTATTTCATAAGGATTAATTTAATATATATTATAAAATTTGTATCTCCATTTTGTAGACCTAAAAAAAACAGGAACAAAAACTGTGCTTCTTCAATTGTACAGTATTTTGAAATCTGATAATATCCATATGTAATTTAATATTTATAATAAAGTGCTCGTATGTTAGTTTGCTTGAAAGAGATTTCGTTTGGTGAAAACAGCGAACAAGCACACGCACGGCTTTGGTGGTAAGAGACAACTGTTGCCAATAAACAGCACAGATGTTAGATGTTATTGGTACGTTAATGTTATGTGGCTGAATTGCTAAGCCTAGTGTTCATGCCAGTTACCTTACTCTCCCAACAGGAACTAAGCCATGCCAAACCTAACCTTCCTGGTTGGCTGCGCATGGGTGGGACCGAGATCCGCTTCTTGGACAATATTAAAGTTCTGGGTCTCACTATTGATGCTAAACTCACATGCTAAACTAAACTCACTAAACTAAAACACACATTGCGAACACGTGCAAGAAGCGTTTAACATCTAAACCGCCTTTCTCGCGCTGCAAAAGTCATCTGAGGTCTAAAAAAAGTATCTTCACGCCAATATCCCCGAAGAGGTAGGCAGAGGTACAACCAAGGCACCCACGACTAGCCGAAGACACTAAGTCCCACAATGTGATAGTTGGCAAGCCTATCGCCAACCGGGCACATTTCCAATCCCGACCAACATTTTTTTTTATTAGAAAATTGGAAAAATCCAATTTTTTTTAGTTGGCCGACCCGGGATTCGAACCCGAGACCTCATGCAGTCAAGTCCAACAACTGAACCGCTAGACCACACAGGCGATAAACCCTCAATAAGGCTAAATATCAATTTATTAGAGGCGACACCGCTAGACCACAGAGGCGACAACTGGGGTCTAAATCCTGATATTATCAAGACCATTTATGTCGCAGTCATCGAGCTCATCATTCTTTGCGCCGCCAGCGCGTGGGCTCCAGCTGCTCAAAAGCTTGGAGCAATTGGAAAAATCCAATTTTTTTTAGTTGGCCGACCCGGGATTCGAACCCGGGACCTCATGCAGTCAAGTCCAACAACTGAACCGCTAGACCACACAGGCGATAAACCCTCAATAAGGCTAAATATCAATTTATTAGAGGCGACACCGCTAGACCACAGAGGCGACAACTGGGGTCTAAATCCTGATATTATCAAGACCATTTATGTCGCAGTCATCGAGCTCATCATTCTTTGCGCCGCCAGCGCGTGGGCTCCAGCTGCTCAAAAGCTTGGAGCACGGAAACACCTAAATATGGTCCAGCGGGGATTCGCGCAAAAAATATGTGGAGCGTACCAAACGACTTAACAAAACTCTGCCCTGATACTGGCGGGGCTGTTACCCTTAGATCTCAGGATACAGGAGCATGCATCCCTGTACGAGATTAAAAGGGAACCCCCGTTAGTTCGGCTAGAACCAGGAGACAGGGAAATGGAAGCGATGGTACTCTATAAGAATCTTCCTCACCCAGCGGAAAATATGAAGCTCGAATGAAACCTGGTAGACCTCGATCAGCTCAAACTTCACGACCAACACGAAGTCAAAATATATACGGACGGTAATAAAATAGATCACAAAGTCGGAGCTGCTTTTTCCTTCTGGAAAGAAGGAACCGAATTCAAAAGTAAAAACTAAAGCTGCCGTCCTATTGCACGGTCTACCAGGCCGAATTGCTTGCCATATTTGTTGCTACGAGCGAGATTCTTAAGAGCCCACATACGAGTTTTGCAACATACAGTGATTCACGATCCTCACAGGAGACCATCACAAATAATAGCACTACACACCCGTTGGCTGTCAAAACAAGACACAACCTAACGGAGTGTAAGAAGCAAGACAAAACGGTCTCTCTCTTTTGGGTCAAGGCGCATGCCGGATTACCAGGAAACAAGAGGGCTGACGACCTGGCCAAAGAAGCTGCCTTGAAACTAAAGAAGAGACCGGATTACGAGGCATGCCCAGTTTCATGGGTCAAGCGTCAAATTCGTGATGCGACGCTTGACACATGGAACATAAGATACAGAGCAAAAGAAACTGCAGCGGTGACAAAAATGTTTCTGCCAGACGCCATCAAGGCGTACAGCTTCACTAAAAAATTAAGACCCACCAACATTTTGACGCAGGTCCTGACGGGTCATGGAGAATTCGGCGCATACTTGATCCGCTTCAAATGCAGACAGGATTCGCAATGTGTGTGTGATAGTGATACAAGTGAGACGTTGGCACACATTCTCTTCGAATATACACAAAATGGCAGCGAGCGGTTTGACCTAGAACAGGAGATAGGTACACCAATAAATAGTAAAACAATTAGTGAAATAATAACTTATAAAGACACTCAAGAAAAAGTGATAGAATATTGTATCAAAATGGCGGCCAAGGCAATTAAGAGAAACAAAGTGTAGAATAGTTGTTAAACATTATATTATAAGAATATAATTGTATCAACACTATATAAGTGTAATCTACACTAATACCTATTATAAATGCGAAAGTAACTCTGTCTTTCTGTCTGTCTGTCTGTCTATCTGTTACGTTTTCACTCCTAAACCACTAGATAGTTTGCATTCATGAGAAGGATATAGGCATATTAGTTTTTGGAAATTCAACCCCTAAAAGGGTTAAAAGGGGTGGCAAAGTTTGTACGAGAAAAATATTTTTATTGCACATTTTTGCATGAAACTTTGAATTAATGCTTTTGAGTACAAATGATGAAACACGTATTTCAGGGTTTTTCGAAATTCGCCCCCATTGGGGGTTAAAGGGGATGGCTAAGTTTGTATGGGAAATTTAATTCTATTGAAATATTTTGCGTGACACTGAAATAATGCTCTGCAATACAAATTATGAGATACATATCTAAGCGTTTTTTGAAAATCAACCCCTATAAGGGTTAACAGAGGTGGCACAATTTGCGTAGGAAAAATATTTAACAGTAATGTTTACCATAAGTCCATAACAATGAACCATGTACATCAGTTTATCATTAACGATAAACACACAAAGAAATTATGGTACACATATTAGCAAAATTGGTTAAAAATATCTACTAAATGCGAAAGTGTTTGTCTGTGACCAGTGACCAGTGAACCGATTTTGATGAAATTTGGTTCAGAGATAGAATAGACCCCGAGAAACAACATGGGCTACTTTTTATTGCAAAAAAATAAAGGAGAATGGGTAAAAAGAGGGCATTACTGTTCATATGTAAATTCATCATTTTTAAAGCTGTAACAGTGAAACTTTGTATTTAGACACTTTATGATAAACGAAAGAACATAGGCTACTTTTTACTGACGCTAAGATCAATAGGAGCGGAGCACCAATGATAAATGTTTTAAAATCGGGGGATTTTTTCCTATTGAGAGCGAGTGCTGCGTTAACGGTGAAAGTTTCGTAAAAATCATGTATGAAAGAATTGTTCCCCTTTAAAAGTTCTAAAAAAAGTCCGCGACAGTACATTTTTATCTTTTAAGGTTAGCTTACTATAACCTTTTTTTTTGTTAACCAAATTTGTTTCAAAATAATGCATTATTTGCGAAGGTTATTTTATAAACACGATGTTAATCCTTATCCAAAAAATACTTCATTCATCACAAGTATTTAATTTAAAACAAAATTGCATTTCACATCACTCGATTTAAAATAATACTATCAAATAGAATATAATCACTACGTTAAGACTATAGTTTAAAGACCGCGCGACACAGACGCGTGGTATGCGCGTGGTTGACTCCTTATGGAATGGTTGTGCTCAGTGCACTACTTTCTAAATTTATTCTTTCCAGAACATCATCGTGTAATACTTTTTAGATGATATTTAAATAAAAAAAAATTAAAGTTTGAAGAAGGACGTAGGCCGTTTTTCATCTTAAAATTTCAACAGGTAGCGTTGGGAGAGTTAAATATTAAATAAATATTTTATATTAATAAATATATTAAATAAATATTTTATATTTTATTTTATAAAATTAGATGTTGATATAATAAATATATTGTTTAAGTGTGGAAAACCATGTTTAGTAAATAATTCGGTAAGTAACATGTTAAGAAAAAGAGAAGATAGAGAACATAGCAGTGTGTAAAAAAAATATTTCAAAGTTACCCTAAATAAAGAATAAAATATAAAAGTAGCATAGAGTAGGAACAACGAATAGGGCATCCCCCCATGAAAGTAAGAATGAGAGTGTGAAACAAAGAAAAAGTATGCGGCATGAAAGTACGAGAGGCACAACAGTGAGAACTAGCATGAAAGAGAAGTTAGCAGAGAAAAGTCTCTGACTCAGTTAGAGGGAATAGAAATAAACAAAACCTAACCTTCCTGAGTTAACCTAACCAGAGTATGCTGTAATCCGCAAAACATTAATATTAAATAAAATGTATTTAGTACTAGCTGTCCTAACGAACTTCCTTCAATCCATTTTTTGTACGAGAAAACTTAAAATACTGTTTTTCCTAGTTTCGTAGTATTTTTTTCATTACATTTGAAACCTTCCGTGGACTTCCACAAAGAATTCAAAATCAAAATTAACCAAATCTGTCTAGCCGTTCTCTAGTTTTAGCGAGACTCACGAACAGCAATTGATTTTTATTTTAAAAAAATAACAAATTTTGTGAATTACACAGTTTACGGTTTAAATGACATAGTCGTAGAAGCTTGATTAGAGCAGTCTATTTATAGTCCATATTGAAGGAATGAAGGAAAATTTAATTCAGTAACCCTTATTAAATTCTCAGCCACTTCAGACTTAATCAAATTTTATCGACTGAAGCTTACGCTCACGGTATTTTATCTATAAACGAAACATTTCAAGCGCAGCAAATCTGTAAAAAAATATAACATTTAATTTCCATATTATTGAAAAACGCAAAAAAATATACATTTAGCACTAAAGTCAAAAAATCTCAAAATAATTTCTGGGATATCGATCAATATCGAATGGGATCACCGGTGAATCATAAAATACCTTTTGAATAAAATAACCAAAATACAATCGGTATAGCCAATACTAAAAAATTAAGATAGGCTAGATTTGTTGCTAAAATATTTTTGTTAATTATTGAAAACTAACAACGTTTACCTGGCAACTGATATAAAATAACATGATTTCTAATCTTAGATAGGTTCCTAATAATAATAAGTGAATATGATATAATAATCAAGAAAACATAGGAATTGATAACCTTGTCCTTTTTGAAGTTGTATAAAATAATTTAGAAAATGAATATTTTCAATTTCCTAATAAAAATAACGTTGCTCGGGATTGAATATATTCTCGGTTGGCGATAGACTTATCCTATCATGTTGTGGGACTTAGTGTCTTTGAGTAGTTGTGGGTGTTCTGATTGTGGCTCTGCCTGCCGCTTCGGGGATATGAGCGTTATGATACTTTTTTTAAGTCAAAAATCACAAAATGGTCAAATCCACTTGGATCACCGCTGAATCATAAACTACCTTTTGAAAAATATAACCAAAATCCAATCGGTATTGGCTGACGGCCAATATTAATAACCTATCTACAGATAAAGATAGGCTAGATTTGTTGCTAAGATATTTTTGTTAACTATTGAAAAGTAAAGGTTACCTGTCATTATATTTTATTATCAATAGGCAATTTATTATCAAACACTCTTCAGATTGTACAAAAGAGTAACAGAAAACCAGCATTATATAAAATGAAAATAGATACTAATGTACGATAACAGCTAAAGGTCAGACCTAATATTCGTACGATCGAGAACATGAAAGGGGCGGGACCATAACACTTCTAGCATTTCCACTCGAAGTGTAACGAAACCTCGGAATAGCGTGGTTTGTCGTTCCATTCCAAAGGCTTTCACGATTCCATATTTCAAGGGTCTTATTACGCTGGTCGTTTTTGAGCTCTAGGGATTCTAATTGTTTTAGTATTGTAGATGTGATTACTATCGCTGCTACTTCAAAAGACTTATTTATAATGAATATTGGCCACTCTTTCTTTTCTATTTATCAAGTATTCCTTATTTAACACATAAAATGATGTACTCGTTAATTCATCACTTTTTAAAATATCTCTTTTTACTTTTTATTGATAAGCAAGAAGATGGATTTTGGATGGAAATAAATGGCGTGGTCTAAAGACATCATTAAGCTACGATTAATACAATGCACTAAAGGCCACTTGCTGAGTTAAATATTTAATACTTAGTTGCCTTCTAACTAGGTTTAAATCACAGTTTTACTCATTATAATTTACTCATTATAAAACATGAAAACGGTCTTAAGTTATCTTCCTTAAAACAATACATATTTAAACGTCAACATCATAAATACATTTAACTATAGCACAAAAACAGGTCTTAGGTGGAATGGATACTTATGTACGTCAATAACTTAAGATTAGACTTAGATTGATAGATCAGGAGCATGAAAACACTTCTAGCATGTGTGGGAACCCCTGAATAGCGCGGCTTACCGTTCCATTCCAAGGCAAGAAGGTCTTTTACAATTTCATATTCCAAGGGTCTTATTAAATTGGTCGCTTTGGAGTTATACGGAAGCTAATTGCTTTATTGTTTTAGAATAATTGTAGACCTAACATTGTGGTAGTTAAATGTTATTGCTGTGTCTTCAAAGGCCTATCCTATGAATATTGTAAATATGAAAGTTTGTATGTTTGTTTCTCCTTCACGTAAGAGCTGTTGAACCAATTTTCATGAAACTTGGCGCACATATAGAAAGTAACTTGGATTAACACGCAAAGTAGTTTTTATTGCGAAAAAATGTTCCTGCGGGATCATTAACCACGCGGGCAACATCTAGTGTCATATAAATGTTACCCATTGCCTACTGTTTTTTATACTGCAAATTCTTGTTTATTTATCAAACTAAACACTATGATTATTTAGAGTGATTTTTTTGTAAATTTATGAGGTTAATAGATATATTTTGGTAATAGATACACGAATCTCATAGAGACGTACAAAATATAGATTACGTGGACTTATTTCTATAATAAAAGGCACCATGTTTGTGTTACGCACTTTTTTATGCGCGTGCGTAAATGCATAAAAAAATTATTAGCATATACAAATTCAGTAATACCTTATCGTTCTAAGCTATCTCTGCTAAACAACGAAAAAGAAAATAAATTAGTGAGAAAAAGAAAAATTAAGTAAACGGCACAACTTTAATACCATTGTTAACCGCCTCGTTGGTCGAGTGGTTAGCGTATACGCATAACTAAACCGAGTATACGCGAGGCTCGGGTTCGATTTCCAATGGTTTTTTCTTATAAATTCTTATAAATTATCTATTTA
>NJDC01002016.1:192052-202618 GCA_002245475.1 Calephelis virginiensis | reverse complement strand
TGAAGGAAGCAAGACAGGTTTGTCAGGATCGTGAGGTCTGGCACTCGATACTCTCTGCCTACCCCGTAAGGGACTTGGCGTGAAGATATGTGTGTATGTGTGTGTGTGTACTTTCATTACTTAATGCTTTTTAATTTAAATTAGTATTAGTATCTTTATGACGTTTACTGTTCCTTAGGCTATCGTAGCTGTTTTCCTATTTTATTTATTATGAAAGCTATCATAAAAGCCACGTCTATACTGGATGGTCTATGCATTCGAATAGCTTGGTAAATAGGTGGCTTCAAGCCGGTAACAAAACTGTAGATGATGAGCTTATCATTATGTCTATGCAAGACACCTGATTTCTCATTTGCTATTTCAATATGGGCTAGTATTTTTTTATCTATCATGTACCTCGATATCATGTAACTCTAAGAGAAGGTTGTCTAGACTTTCGATTTTTTTGCGGTTAGCGAAGCTAGCAAGCTCTACATCTGACTGGATTATCACTATAGGAAGTAGTATGTCTGACTGGAACCCTAGTGCAGGTTTTTGAACTCGCTTACAATGTCTAATATACGTATTTAGTGTATTATGATATTCACTGACAAGTGGAGTGATGCTCAGTAACTGATTTGCATTAACTACATAAACCTTTTTGTCTGAGTTCTTATGAGCCTGGCAGTGTTTAGATAAAAATCAGTTTTATGATCATAAGCCATAATGGTTTTGCTAGATCGTAGCGTAATTTTGAAAGATAGTAAGGACAATTCACACTCTATTTAGGATGAAAGCAAAAAAACGAAGGACTCACAATGACTGAAGTACTGTCTTCATAATCTTCTAAACACCTCGTTGTACACAGCAACGAGTTCACACGACGTTCAGAGGAACTCTTCGAGATATTGTCAAAAGGCTTAGCGGACACCTTATGGTTGCAATTAATTGCTAATAAGATTGTATAATTGAAATAGATCCTTTGCAGCTATGTTTTGTACGCAAAAGGATCCTGCCAACTGCATCATATGTTATGATTGCAAAACTTACACTTAGAATTTCCAAAGATATCAATATTATTTTAACTGTAGACTACTAAGTGAAATGACAACTGAAGACAAACTGCGACTGTACATTAACTACAAGGGCTTATATCTTACGTAGTAGCTTGCATGTGTGAGTAGTGTAAATACACAATTATTGATGTGTTGAGGTAAAACGTTCCAAAGAGATTAGAATACATTTTTAATTAAGTGAGGTTTCTTGATAATAAAAAGGGATTGTTAGTCAACCTTATCATTTTAATTTCCAGATAACCACTAGTTTAAAAAAAACTCGACCTTTTTGAGAGGTATAAGGGCCTTTAATAAGTCTTATCTCAATGAAGATAAAATAACCTATTGGGGTATCTGTCTTATTCATTTAAAATCAAATGGCACTTTAATGATAGAAACCACTGCTATTCTACAAATACTCCTTGACATATTTCAACTTAAATACGACATTTTTGTACTTAAAAAAACGTTTCATACTCAGAGCGTACAAGCAAGTGACGTCACATGCATCCCGAAGGATTGTTATTCGATAGTTATGTCAAAGTTGCGTTACCGGGAGTGGTTATTAACTAAAACTGATTTAAATTGAATGGATTATTAATTGGTTATTTTTATAAGTTGTTAGTTTTAAAATGGATTCACCCTCTTAACTTTATTTTTTTATCTAAGAACGGCATTCCTGTTAAGAGACAACCCTGGTATATAGACACTTAAGACGTTACAGGTGCGTTGCTGTCCTGAGGGCGGAATGGAAGGCTTATTGGGCAATACCACCGGCTACCCTAACCTTTAGACCGAAAGACGGCAGATTCACTACGGCAGCAGGAATAGGTATAGTGGTGGGACCCTATCCGGGGAAGCACACCACTTTACCGCCAGTGGTCCTGTTGGTAATCAACCTATATTTTAACTTGTGCTCGCCTCTTACGAGCTGCCTGGCGGAAGAGCAGATGGTCTATTCTACTCAGTAGACGCGGACCAACACGGACAAAAAAAGATCGTAAAAAGATAAATTTGATATATTTAAAAAAAAGTTCATACAATTTTCTGATTTAATTGCATTTTATGCAATGGGCAGGTTTTCTTCAAATAAATTGAACATCAATCAAAGCCCTATTAAAAAAAAAACTTTATACTAGAAAGGATGTCAGAGATTGAGGTTAAATCAATGATAATTGGTTAAATGGTTTTTACCAGTAGACTTTCATATCAAGACACGTAACAACGCACAAACAACTAAAAATCTATGGTTTTCTCCTATATATATATATATATATCTCTTTATTCCAGCTTCAGTTGAAGAATTTAAGCAAACCGTCACTAACACCGTGACATCTGACTAGGTGGTAGAGTTTCGCAACAACTCGCCCGGATTGGTATCACCGCCTTACCTATTCCAGGCGCCATAACGTCATGACGTGTTCCGGTTCGGAGGGTAAGGTAGTAAACTTACTTTTGCTCAAGGCCTAACATCCTGACCTCAGGTTGGCAACGCACCATTACCACCTTTTGTGTCTCTAGGAAGCGGGAATTTCTTACCATCAAGAAATACGTCTGCTTGTTTGTCTTCCTATATCATAAAAAAAATAGTATCAATTGGTTACGGTAGAAATAAATGACTTCAATACGTAGATGAAGCAAAGCCTCTATAGTTTGTTGGCATTAATGACATGAGGTCGGAAATTTGATACCCAGGTTAAGCAAATTGATTTCGTTTTTTTTTAATTTTGTGATAAAAACAACGTTGCGTGTGTTTGGATATATGCCTAGTTCAAAATAGGTTGCATCTATTGTATTGTGGCACTGAATATTTTCGGCTAGTCCCTGGTACCCTTGTTGTACCTGTGCGTGGACACGGGTTAATGAGTTTTTTTTAGGAAGGAAAAGAAAATATTATCATGTAGGTAAAGCCGCTGGCTTAAGCTAGCTTCTCTTAAAGCCCACCTTGCGTGTCAACTATCGCTTAATCACCCTCTTTCAAAGTCGCCTCGACTACAAAACAATTATTTTAAAAAGTCCCTAGATTCTAGCAGCAATATTATTTTATGGCTAGCGATATCTTTAAATTTTAATTGGTTTTAACTACATAGGGAAGTATTTATCAAGCACTGGCTTTTAATTTATGACTAAGTGCTTTTAAACCCATTTATCACTTTTTTTATAAGTTAAACCGTATCAGTGGTTTCGCTCACGCAACATCAGCTGTTTTTTATTAGATATAAATAAGCAGACAGATTACCTGAAAGGAAATAAACGTTGAATGTAGATACGTTATGGGACGGACTTTGATTTTTTTGCCAACTGTTTCGATCCTCAGTGTGGATATCTAAAGCAGTGATAGTAGACTGCCAATTTCCGACGGTTTGTGCCATCTACTTCAGCTTCTGGTAGGAACACGACAGACAACCACTGATGATGCGAGTGAGTGTAATTCATCCCTTCTTTTTCTCAATTTTTTATTAACAAATTTTACTATGAACAGTAATTTAACTCGTGTTTTACAGACAGTGTTTTGCCTGTTGAGCTACTAAGGTTTAAATTTCGCTTTAATTTCTTTTCTTGCTATGTCAAAAGTTATCTCAGATATTTGACGTAAAAAGAGAAAAGAAAACATGGCAGCATGGCCTAAAGGTCTTAGCCGGCCCCAGAAAGGGGCAAATTAACTTAAAAAAAAAAAGAAAAGAAAACAAGGTTAAGTTAAAAAATGTGCCAGTAATGTAACTCAATTATTTTTCTAGAATGTATTCAACGTACAAACAAATCATTTAAATGATTTGGACTATGTGTAGATTCAGCTAAAGTAGCGTAAATCTTGTTTTACTTTTTTCAGTATTAAAATTTTTGATTCAATACTTTTGAAATAGTCATTTTTAAACTACATTTACATTTGAATTACGTTTCAAGAAACGACATATATATGAATGAATCTTGTGACTTACGATTACAAACGTTTATTTTGATAGTTATTCGTTCGTTCCATATTCGTTCATTCGTTCCTTATTCGTTCGTTTCTTATTCGTTCATTTATGCGTGGGGGTTGAATTATGTTCCTGAATTTAAACAATTTAAGCCTAATGATGACCTGAACTTTAATATTCACAAAACCCAGATACAAAATGCGCAATAGACCTTTGTCTCTCAAACCTTTAGGATGGTAATCCTTCGAATCTTAAAACATCTTCTATTCTATTATTTCTAGTTTACAACGAAATCCAAAGCATCATAATTTTTTTTATCTTATATTAATAGCCTATTAATTTTTACTATTTGATTATTATTTCCTGTCTATGATACAATAATTTGATATAATATAAGAACATAAAACAATTTAAGCAGCCTTTTAAAACGTAACATATTGGAGGGTGATGTATGCATGAGTGAGTACATAAATACGTATTTAAATGAAGTTAGATAAAAGTGAAATTCATTATCACGCGAGAGCAAAATTGTCTAGACAACTTTAAAAAGCTTAAAGACAATTTCTTCGTTAAAATTTTATTTTGTTCATAAATATGATTTGATAAGTAAACAAAAAAAACATTCCGTTTTTATCAATTTGCTTGTCGTAGGTATGGTTAAGACAAAACGTAGTTATGTGAACACAAATTTAATATCTATATATTTTAAACAAAGAAAAAGTTTCGCCCCAGACAGGATTTGAACCTGTAACCTTTCGTTTCAAGCCGACGAATGCTCTAACCAATTGAGCTACTGAGGATTCAAGTCCCGTGGCGAAATTTTTAATTCCTTTCTAACCCGTTAACGCGGGTAGTTATGTCCTATAGATACACAATTCTGAGTACCCACCAAATGAGTTCATCATTACAGATGAAATTCACATTTTAGAATTAGAAATTTATCCCAAATACAGGGCAAGTGCTAAAAAATAAAAAAAATAAAAATACGTTACAAATTTAATATACAATACTAGCCGAAAAGTCTAAGTCCCACAATGTGAAGGCCAGCATATAGCCAACAAGGCACTTATCCAATCGCAAACAACGTTGTCTTTTATTAGGAAATAAAAAAACAATTTCTTTTTATTTGTTGCTTGACCCGGGGATCGAACAAGTTAAAAAAGTTAAGTCCAACGCCGGACCGCTAGACCACAGAGGCGAAAATATACTATACTCTGAGAAGAATATAAAAAATATCATGAAACATTTAGTTTACAAGTTTCGATATTAGTTTAGTCAACACTTTAAGATATTATATCAATTACATACATGTGTTTAAGTATTAATGAACTGTATGAGTTTTTTTTAAATGATTTACTTTACTAACGTGTTTACATTTCGTACATCTAAACCGAGACAACTCAAAAATCGTGTTTTTTGAGTTAATACCGTATTCGAATTTAACAGAGAGCTAATTCAAAAATCACGATTTTTGAGTTGCTTTACTTTATAGTAGGGGAGCCCAAGAGGGGATTTTTGGACTAACTCAGGCGCGTCAGATTAAGGTATGGGAGATACCCTGTACCATTGTTAAACACCTCCATTATGTATCAAATCTCTACATAGAGACGCGCATGTAGGGTTGTCTGTCTAATTTTTTTTTGGCTTGAAAATATACTCGAGCGTGTCATATTAAAGCACGGCGGGCTTATTACATGCCAATAAGTCTATGTTTGAATTTTCTGATGATTTGAACAAGACATACGGGAGTAGGAGGTTCAGAAACTTTCAAAAACCAAGTCACATGTTAATTGTCTATTACAGCAATCTGTCTGATTGACATATTTCTGTCATCGGAGACACATTAGGGATATATATTATTAATATTTGATGAGTTCGGCTATGATCAAGTGACTGAAATTGCTATTTTAGCTTCTAGACACTTAACGCACCGCTAAAAAGAAAAACCTTACAGGACCTTTTTTACTCTCCACTATTTAATCGACAAAGTGCAATGGGCCCCAATTACGCTGGAGTTACTACACATTTCGCATCGCGGGCTCCCCTACTATTAGATTCAGGTGTGCGATTTAATGACCTAAATGTACGGAGT
The DNA here is from genome assembly GCA_002245475.1 of Calephelis virginiensis. Taxonomy (NCBI): domain Eukaryota; kingdom Metazoa; phylum Arthropoda; class Insecta; order Lepidoptera; family Riodinidae; genus Calephelis; species Calephelis virginiensis. The sequence continues at coordinate 196,574 of NJDC01002016.1, read as the reverse complement.
TATTATCAGGACCTCTAGCGGATAGTCGAAACAACTAAATATTTCCATACATTTGGATCGTCCAAACTCACACTCTGGACCCTGACTAAACTTACTTATCTATAGTGTTTAAAATCTTCCAGCCTCTATTTGATTCGATGATAATTGATTTATTTGGAACCACGCTTATTACCACACATAAAATCGCCGAACGCCTGACGAACATTCGCGAGCGTCACCAATGGTAAAATTCGCCTATAGGCAAGCGAATGTTGTCTCCTACCATCAGGAGTCCCGTTTACAAACAAGTTCAACTACACATATCAACAAATATCTGGAACTAGTAAAAAGCATGACATTATTTACGAATGACTAGCTGTTTGCCCGCGTCTTCATCAGCGTAGATAGTTGTTATGTTAATAAACTCTATTATTGTCCTTTGGGGTTAATTTTTGAAAAAAAGAAAGCCTCGGATCTTAAGTAAAATACACATCAAATTCCATGATAATTGCTATAGTAGTTAGTGAAATAGTGATATACAGATTGATAGACAGACTTTCGCTTTTATAATATTAGTATGGATATTTCGTGTGTGAAATATTTGTTTGTAAAACATTGAATATAGAAAAATCAAAAAATCATAAACTCAAAAATATAAATGCCTAATCATATTAACAATCATTTTCAATAACCCCAAAAACGATATACTTACTCCAGAGATTCCCAAACTTATTTCATGTAACGCCCACTTTGAAAATCAGTAATTTTGTTGCGCCCCCTCCTCGTTTTTTTCGTCAAAAACCTCAATAATAACATATAAATGTCTCGCCTGGACTTCAATAAAACCATTTTTTCATGTTTGTTTCCCGCCCCTCTCTAGGCTTCCAGCGCCCACAAGGGGGCGATAGCGCCCACTTTGGGAAAGGCTGACTTACTCGTAACATAGATGTTTTTTTTTTCACGTCAGCGATCGAGATGGTTGGATGGTTTGAAAACTGTCGTTTGAAAACACGCAAAGACGTATACGGACTCACACCCACATATACACACATACATGATAAATTTTCAATACATCTATTTACATCGGGGGTTAAAAAATCAAAAGATATGTCTTTAATTTGTAACAGGTACAGGTTTTACCTTAAAATTTTCGAATATCTGTTTTGTAGTTCAGAAATTAAAGACATAAATATCCGTGCTGGCCCGGGCTCCTTTGTAGAATTTTTTATTTTACACTTTAATTTTAATTTCGATATTATTACTTATTTATTATAATTTTATTGCCAAATATATTTTGCATTTCTTACATACATATCTTCACGCCAAGTCCCTTACGGGGTAGGCAGAGAGTATCGAGTGCCAGACCTCACGATCCTGACAAACCTGTCTTGCTTCCTTCACATTCATAACCCTTTTCATACAAACACGCCGGTTTTGGAGACTATTGACACCACCCTCGGATAATATCCGATTGATCTGATTTTATTTTGTTACTTTTTTAAATTGTATTCCCTGTTTTTAGGGAAAAAACATAACCTGGTCTAACTCATCTATTATTATTTTTTAACTACTTGCATGTTTTGTCATACATTAGGATGCTGTTGAGACAGGATTTGTTTATGTATTTGTTATGTGTTTGTTTTTGCAATGTTTGATGTAAGGTGTTTTTAAAGGTTGTAATATTTTTTTAACTACCGTATGTACTTGTAAAAAATTATTATAATGTATTTTTACAGTTGACGTATTTCAAGTGTAACGAATGTACCTACGAAATGAAGACGACGAATTGAATTGAAAATTGAATTGAATAGACCATCTGCTTTACTGTGCCAGGCAGCTCGTAAAAGGCGAGCATAGGCTTACCGTCACTAACACCATGACATCTGACTAGGTGGCAGAGTTTCGCGTCGACTCGCCCGGATTGGTACCACCGCCTTACTTATTTCTGCCGCCATAACGTCATGACGTGTTCCGGTTCGGAGGGTTAGGTAGCCGGTAAACTTAATTTTGCTCGAGGCCTAACATCTCTGCCTCTGGTTGGCAATGCACCATTGCCAACTTTGGTGTCTCTAGGCAGCGCGAATTTCTTTCTATCAGGAAATCTGTCTGCTTGTTTGCCTTCCAATGTCATAAAAATATATATTAAATAGAAAATATTTTGAATTTGCCATGTCGGCTAGTAAACATAAAAAAAAACGCAAAACCCTACCTATTCATCTTACATCCATAATGACTTTGGCATGTTCCTGGCCGGAGGGTAGGGTAGCTAGTAGACTTGCACTACAAGCTTAACATTCTTCCACGAGACAGCGACGTTAATAGGCCAAGGTTATTTATTTATTACAAACAAGAGGAGGCTGAATAAAATGATCAAGTGATGGAAAGTAATCACCGCCGCCGACGGACATCAGCAACATCAGGAGTAACACAGATGCGTTGCTGACCTTTAAGCAATACGTTGGTATTTTCTTGAAAGTTCCTAAGTCAAAAATAATTCATATCTTACAATTGGGAGAGATCAGAAAACTAGAACCGTGTGCTAGAGATCAGAAAATCTCCCACAAAAAATTACTTTTGGTGCATTTAAAATTGTGCTGATGGAAATGTTTAAAACTAAAAGCGATTATAAACTCAAAAACACATTAATATAAAACTGACACCACCAAACCCAACATGTTGAAAAGATTCACTACATCCTTAATTGTCTTTTGTTGAAAAGCGTTAAAAGTTTATACGTTAAGTTAGATGAGATTCAAAACTTGGACGTCTTTTCAGAAAAGTTGGGAACACTCGTCCCCGTGTGAGCATTAAAATCATTCTGTGCTTAATTTCAGTTGTATCCCGCAGAGATAACAGATTGTGATCGATTTAAACTTTTGGAAGATGACAATAAAGTGAGTTTATTGACACATAATTTACTTTTGTGAAATAAATCTAATAAAAAATAGAACACAAGAGATAGAGACAATTGATTTTTATTTACGGCCAATATTAATAACCTGTGGAATAAAGCTAATAAAAAATAGAACACAAGAGATAGAGACAATTGATTTTTATTTACAGCCACCTATATAATATGATTTAAAACAGCACTATCTCTTACCATAAGAGATAGTGCTATTTTCAATCATTTGCCAGGTAACCGCTGTTATTTTTTAATAATTGACAAAAATATCTTAGCAACAAAACTTTAACAGGTAGTATCTCTATCTGTATAAAAGGTTGTTAATTTTGGCTGCTACTCGATAGCACTGTAAATATTTGAAACCCAAATAATCTCAATCTCATACTCGTATCTTGAAATATATAATCGTAACATTACATTACAACAATAATTATAGAATTTTCACGTAATTTTTTTCACACACACATAATTAGGGAAGATAATTGTATCGAAAGAGGCTTAAATCTGGAAGCGTTGAATACCAAAATAATGGTGTATGAAAAAGATGAAGTCAGATCGGATGTAAGAGTTTTTGTAGATGATGTAGTATAGAATTTTATATTTTGGTTATACTTTTAGCAGGGATAGAAGATATACCGCAGATGTAGAAAGGAGAGTGTGAGCAGGGAATAATGTGAATGGAGCGTTGGGTTAGGTGAGAAAAGGCATGCTCCGTTGTTTCGGCCATGTGGAAAAAATTACAAATGAAAGTTTGACAAAGCAGACATACAATACGAATGTGGATGTATGTAGGTAACAGAAAATTCTATGATCAAATCGTTTGGATGTTATCCGAGTGTGGTCTCAAGAGTCTCCTAAACCAGCGTGTTTGTATAAAAAGGGTAATGAATGTGGAGAAAGCCAGACAGGCCTGCAAGGATAATGAGATTTCGCACTCTATACTCTCTGCCTACCCCGTCAGGGATTTATCCTGAACATATGTATGTATATGAAATGTTTCCAAGTAGACACCATATAGCTTGCACAGTAAGAACGTCATCAAATACCATATATTGCCTAGCATCCCACTTTCAACACTCGCATTCTACAAAGCTAAGACTTATGAAGTTTTCACCTTAATTAAAATATGCTGCTTAACCGTTTCATCACAATGAACACTGTGGTATAATTGCATTATGGAAAAGTAGTTATCGGTATTGAACCTGTAACCTTTCGTCTCAAGCCGACGAATGCTCTAACCAATTGAGCTACTGAGGATTCAAGTCCCGTGGTGTAGCGAACTCATTTAGTAGGTACACGGAACTGTGTGTCTACAGGACATAACTACCCGCGTTAACGGGTAAGAAAAGAATTAAAACTTTCGCCACGGGACTTGAATCCTCAGTAGCTCAATTGGTTAGAGCCTTCGTCGGCTTGAGACGAAAGGTTACAGGATCAAATCCTGTCTTGGGCAATTTTTTTTCTTTCTTTAAAATTAATAGAAGTTTAACCCAAGCACAGGGCAGGTGCTAGAATAAAAATACTTTAAGAAAAACGGAAGTTATGGCCATTATAAATGTGAATTTCACCTGTAATGATGAACTCATTTAGTAGGTACACGGAACTGTGTGTCTACAGGACATAACTACCCGCGTTAAC
>NJDC01002016.1:178913-191277 GCA_002245475.1 Calephelis virginiensis | reverse complement strand
TGTACTTAGTTATATATTCGTTCTTTACATATAAAATTAAACATTCCAATATGAACTCCTAACAAAACTTATATGTAATGTAGCTAACTTACTTATATGTAATGTAATGTCGATCACGTCAGGTTTTCAACAAAAAATTAAACTGAAATCAGTCCATCCATTCAAAAGTTATGATGCAACAGATAGATAGACACACACACCTAAACATACACATCAAACTTATAACACTCCTTGTTTTACGTTGGGCGCTAATAAAACTCATCGTTTTACAGCGATGGCTGGAAAAGACGCATTACAATTGTTTAAGAGTTAACATGTCATGGACAGACACATATACACACACAAACTCACACCTCTCTTTTTGATGTGCTATAAATAAAATACATAAGACTGTAAAACAAACGTAACACCGTAAAATCATTATAGGAAGCTTAATAAGTGCATAAGGTCGTAACTACAAGCGAAGGTCCAACGGGGAAAACCTACCATAACACTTCACGTCCAGTAGACATAACAGTACATAAAATACTTAAAATATAATTATTAAACGCTATAAATACAACTTTAACACTAAGATACATAAAGGCTGTCTTATCGATTTTTTTAGAAAAGTGGAAAAGTCACATTTTCTTATTGTTTTCCTTCCCGAAAATCAAAACCGGGACCTAATAAAGTCAAGTCCAGCACCTGGATGGCTAGACCACAAAAGCGATTCAATGTTTTAAAGAGTTTATTTCATCAGTTCCACCATGTAAACCGTACATATGAGGTAGTAACTCGTGAACAATCAAAGGGAGATTCGTCCCCACTGCAAAGCACGTATTATGAAGTATCCCTCGGGGAACACGTGCTAGAAATTTGCGTTTCCAATATATTGTTCAGGTCTCCGGGACTCTAACATATCAGACTAAACTCAGTTGGAATTATGCTAGTTCACACTGTTCTTAAGTGAGCTCGCTCATTTGGCTGCAACCAAAGAGAATCCTGTGCAATAATGGAATAATTTAGAAACCTTACTTAATGGATCTTTTCACCTGTGAGAGATAAGGTTGGCACATATTAACTCTGATGTGTTAACTAAAATCTTAGCGTATGGAAGAATATTAAGGGCAGTAAAACTGTATAAATTCAAGTTCGATTTCAGTATTGATGTCGTCGAATTGTGGCAATTACTAGTACATAAGTCTTTATAATTTGTGGTGGCAATTGAACTACCTTAGAAGAACGTACTGTAAAATAAAAAAAATAAACGAAATCGGGTTGGACGTATTCATATAAAAATATAGGAGTCGAACATTCAACCTCATAAGTCGATGGATGACAAAATTTTACCCTGTACTGATACGAGTCAGTTTATTAGAGTCGACCATCTGCATCTAAGCCAGGTAGCTCGTAAGAAGCAAGCACAGGTTAAATACCAACAAAACTACTGGTGTCAGAATGCTGTCCAGCAACTTGCCCGAATAAATATCCACCGCTCTACTTATCCTGCCACCATAATTACTACATGTTCCAGTTTGGAGTGTAGGGTAGACTTGCGCAATTGGCCTAACACCCCGGCCACAGGATACGGACGCACCTTTAACATTTATGATGTCTATAGTCTACGTTTGTCTCTTACCATACTCTTATGCTTGTCGCTGTTCACTTATATTTATACGTATTTTTGAAAAATGCTGTTCATGTGTGCACATTTGAGTTCTGCTGGTTTGAAACATACTCTTATATGGAAGTGCTGTTAAATCATATTCATTTTGTACGAAGAATCCGGGGCTATTTTTTAAAGGAATATATTTAACTAGCTGCTACAGCGAACTTTGTTCCACCCGTTCAGTTTGTATGAGGAAAATTAAAAAGTTATTTTTCCTGTTTTTCCCACAGTCAAATGGTATAAAAAGTATCCTATATCCATCTCCTGATCCTAAGCTAAATCCTTATACATTTTCAAAGAAATCGGTTCAGCCGTTCTTGAGTTATAAGTAGTGTAACTAACACGACTTTCTTTTAAGCATAGATTTTGGAGATATGAAAATTTCAGATGCATTTTAGCACAGAACAGATACTTGTAATATGACAATATTAACAAAATATTTCTATGGAAAATACATGAAATCTCTTAAAAGCCACCACGCGATTTTGCATATTTTTAATAACTCAATGTATTCAAAAAAGCTATACCATATTTCATAAAATTTGCATACAAATGTCGCTGTATTATCCATGATAAAATTATGTACATTTCAAATGTGTAAATAAAGTGTTTTTGTCATAATAGGCATGTAATGTAATTTTGTCATGGTAATCATGACTGTCCTTTTTTTAAATTTGTGCTTGGAACAGTTTTAATTTTAGCCTCAGATAAATTTTGAACTCTAAGCGAAAGTCGTAACCTAATAATAATTGCTCTTTGTTCTTAAAGAGAGATGTCCCTCTTGGGCACCGTAGTTATAACATCACTTACGAGTACACTTTGGAACAGTTGTACCTAGTTTATTGACTTACACTCGCAATGAAATGAATGAATTGAATCTTGAAAATATCTTTTAGTTTTATTTGCGTGCTAAATTTGTCGAGTACATATATAATATTACCTGTTTGCCCGTGGTTTCATCAGCGTTAAATAGTTGCGAATTTTACACAAACTATTAAAGTGCTTTGAGGGTTGAATTTTTTAAACAATGTCTGCATTGAACTCGAACTTTTGGCTATATGCATATAAAAAATCATCGAAATCGGTTCAGCTTTTAATCCATGAAATAGCAACATACATGCATAGTTTCGTATTTATAATATTAAGTATCGATGGACGTATGGATATAAAAAAAACGACAGGTCTGGGAGTGCCGGCTGAAGTGAAAACTTGAGCATTAATCATCATTCATATCATTCACATCCATCATTTTTGATATTTTTGAATGGTTAGGGAATAATTTTGCACAATTTGCTTTAATTATCTGTATGAGAGTACTATCTAGATGTGGTAGAAAACCGTATATCGTACACAATATCGTACCGAATATCGTACACAAACAAGACAATACGAACATTCGCGCAAGCGCCCTGCGCCTCTTTATGAATTTTCGACCAGGTCACATGTCCTGACGCGAGTTTAGAAGTTTTACCCGTTTTAAAAAAAAGTGCGCAACGCCGCTAAAGAAGTTTTCACTTCAAAAAATCTATGATGATCCGGGTCGTCGATATAGAATAGACCAGCCTTTCTGCCCGGCACAAGCAAATGGGTCATTACCACAACTACTGTTGGTATAGAAGCGTCCAGTAAACTGTATCAAAGATACTTTCTTTTTAAACTATGCCTAAAAAAGTTATACAAGATTTGTGGTTGTGTGCTCAAAAACTGTGTCAGATTATTTATTTTATTGAGCTAAAATGGTCAACCAGCAAGTTTGTTAAAATAATAAACATATTATGTAAATGGAATTTGACAATAAACGCTTTTTTCATAACGTATGAATAACTTCTTTCAAAAACTGAAACGGTACTTAATAATGAATAAATCGGTTGTCTATTGTTTTCCCGAAGAATATATGCCATATACTCAAATGCCAGAATTTCATTTGCCCAAATTTTTATTTGCCCGAATGTTTTGTTAACCATAATATACCTGTGACATATTCTTGTTTGTCCTAAGATTAGTTTCCATATTGATACGTATTGTTATACATTTTATTACTTGCAATAATATTTTTCAACAGAATATTTAAATGCCTTACATAAATTTGTATCTGCATGAAGTATAATGTAAATTGTAATAAATATATCACAGTACGATTGTGTATTTCTAATAAATCTATGACAATATGATTACATATTAGAGTTATCTTTATTTCTTATACATATTTATCTAGTAACTCTTTAAACGATCGAAGTCGCTTCCGTTCAAATGTAACCTAACGCATTTGTTCTAAAAACCTATTAGCTTTCTGGCACTTCACCGGCCGCTGCCGCGGCACGTTCGCTTCGCTCGCTCGGCTCGTGCATTGTCTTTCATGTTCTAACGTAACCTAACCAAACCAAACCATACCTAAATCTGTTGATCTTTTAGTATAAAACGAATTTATGTTCTTTTTCTAGAAGTTATTTTTATGGTAAATGATTTTATGAATTGTGATAATACGGGTTACAATCATGCTAGCAAATGATATTATTGAAATTGACTTTATGGGAAACATAGTTTCTAGCACGTGACGAATTTAGTAAACAATGAGTATGACATATGAAATTATGAGAAACAATATTATGCCTGTTGACCATTATAGCAGATGAAATTATGGCAAATGAAATTCTGGCAAACGGGTGTATCCGGAATAAATCACTCTGAAGTGGTTTAAATATTCACATAAGTCAGACCTGCAGTTCAAGTCGAAAATTGGCAGCTCACGTCTCAGTTAAAATTTTTCTACCTAACGACTATTATATTTGGCCAATGGTAAAAAATATTAACATATTTTCGGTTTGAACGATAGTTCACGAACTTGATTTCCATAGATAAGTTGAGCTGAACTGCGAGCTGGTTTGCTGTGCTGGTTCTACTTTGTAACTTGTAAACGATTAGTTCACAAGTTACCGTTAAGTTGCCGTTACGAATTTTTAACGACAATAATTGCAAAATGTGATTTAGGTACGCCCGGTTCCCACAATCAACGAACCCTTATCCGTAATTATAATCATTCGCAGTTTGCTTTAAAGTAACGAAGCATTACATAGAATTCAACAAAATGTTTGGTGTAAACGACAAGCGACGAGGGACCGTGGTAAGATATTAGATATCTCACTATGAATAGAATAAACTAAACAAAATAAGCTAAACGACTTGTTTGAGCTCCTCTTAAAAATAAGTATATTTATATAAGAAACTGCCTTTGTGGTCTAGCGGTTCAATGGTAGGACTTGACTGCATGAGGTCTCGGGTCCGATTCCTGGGTCGAGCAACAAAAAGAAAATTGGGTTTTTCAACTAAAAAACGTTGCTTTGGATTGGATATGTGCCCGGTTGGCGATAAGCTTGCAACCTATCACATTGTGGGACTTAGTGTCTTCGGCTAGTTGAGGGTGCCCTGGTTGTGGCTCTGTCTACCTCTTCGGGGATATGGGCGTGAAGATACTTACATAAGAAACTGTCCGTTAAACACCGAGATGAGACATTTAAAAAATATAATTTATTAATTACTAGTACTGCATAAGTTTCAGGGTTGTTGGACTCAGGGTGGGATTGGTCAATCTCCTTTCAAATCAAATCAAATTAGCTTTTATTTCGTAGACAAAGATTCTTGTAACGATTCTTAATTCATAAAGATTCTTTATATTAAGGTTCTATTGTTGTGTAGAATAATAATATATTTGTAAGGAAATATAAGCCTACATGTTTAGACTTTGATTTAATAAACAAAGGTCTACACAAATAATTATATATGAATATAAAAAACTAAAGGTTGACCATAATCAAGTCTTAATAGTCTTTTCTTTGGCTACTTATTGATTATGACATAATTATGTGGTTATAATTTACTAATATATTTTTTGCAAGTTAAAACAAATATAACAAATATAACATACCTACTAATCTTATAAAAAAATATCCCTGGACAAGTTAAACAAATTAAATCTAACACATAGAAATACTTAAATAGATACCAGAATAATAAATGCGAAAGTCAGTCTGTTTACGTCGCTTTTTTTCAAATTTCAACTTATGGACTGAATTTAATGAAAATTTTGTATGTTTAAATTTAAAAACTTGCGTTCAAACATACGTTACTTTCTTATAAAAATCAACCATTAAAGAATTTTAACGGGGGTGGGCTGCAATATTAAAAGAAAATTAAAATACGCTGACAGTCACTTTTAAATAGCTACTGTTATAAAAGCAAGATAACCATTACTAGGTCGCTGAAAACGATTTATCGTAGGATTGATACCAACAAATCTATCAACAAATAAATATTTTTATACCTGTCAGTGCTAGTAGAGAGATCTAATCACAAGCTCTATATAAATCACCCCTCCAGCTTGTCAAGGACATCTTTTCTACATCTGACATGTAATTTAGACGCAACGTTTCTCTTCGATATCCTTCAATTCTGACACGACAATACATCGTGGTTTTATTTAGCAGTGATCTGTTATCAAAAGAAAATCATGACTTATTTTTTATTTATAAACTAGCATTTTCCGCAGCTTCGTACGCGTTAAATTTAGAGTAAAACAATTCCTTTTTCCCTATACTGTGACAATTTTCGAGTAACTTTCTCCAAGTCAAATCGAACACCAATACATTATACTACAAAGGCGAATAAATATATACTTAAAGTAAATTAAAACCCATATCCCCGATCAGGCAGGCAGAGACATAACAAGGCCATCCACGACTAGCCGAAGACTCTAAGTCCCATAATGTGATAGGTGGCAAGCCTATCGCCACCCGGGCCCATAGATACCCAATCCCGGACAACTATACTTTTTACTAAAAAATTGGAAATACGTATTTTCTATTTTACTTTTTTGCCTGACTTGGGGATCGAACCCAGGACCTCAAGAAGTCAAGTCCGATTCCGGACTGATAGGGCACAGAGGTGATATATAATAGACAAGATAATATTGTAAAACATTTTCTTTAGCATAAAAACATTCGCAATAATATTTTGTCCATAATTAGTGGATACACAAAACAGAAAAAAATGAATTTATAATATCAAAGTAATCTTCTAACGACTTCAAAAAAGCTGAAGTTCTTAAATTCACTGATTTCTTTTTATTTTGTTAGTTACGTTGTTACTTGGTCATTTTAATTAGATTTTGATGATTATTATTTATTTGTAGATAAGCCATCATCAAAAGTTTCTTATAAATTTGATCAAACTATAACAAGTAGTTCTTAAGCTAAAGCTAATAATGCGTATATTTATTTATTTAGAAGATTTGTTTATTGAAATTAAGGTATCTGCTGTTTTACACTCAAGTTAATTTAAATCTGTTTCTTAAAGTATCTACACATCTACCTCGCATACAATTTTATACATAGTCTATATTAGATATATACTGTCAGCTTCGAATTCGCGAAACATTTTACCATGTACAATAATTAGATATGTATGAGTCCCGGAAGCAACCCGCCATATTTGATATGCATATATTAAGCATAAATTCAAGACATATGTACGTGCCGAGGACAAGTTTGATTCGCTTAAATATTTGCCTGTTGTCTCTTGATAATTCTTGTAAACTTTGCCCCGGGCTGACATTGTTCAAATTTTATAATTAGGACATTCCGGCAAAGATATTTGTATTTTATATTACGAAATATAAACTTTGCCCAATTTTGAAACAAGTATATTTTATGTTTGACAAGAATCTCTGATAGCAATTTAGAGACAATTTTAATAAGGCTTTGTATCTACATTCTACTTATTATTTTCTGACGGCTTCTTCTGAGAAGCACATGTCGAGACTTCTTTAATAAACATTCGATATAATAAAAGTAAAGAAATTTTTAATATAACCAAAAATGTATAGCTATGAGAGAGAAAGAAATATCTTCACGCCCATATCCGATATAAGAGATAGACAGAGGTACAACCAGGGTACCTACGATTATCCCAAGACATTAAGCAAGCCTATTGACAACCGGGCCACACATCCAATCCCGAGCAACATTTTTTATTAGAAAATTGGAAAACAAGATTTTCTTTTTGTTGCCCGACCCGGGAATAGAACCCGGGACGTCATGAAGTCAAGTCCAACATCTGGACCGCTAGACCATAGAGGCGATAGTTATGAGACTAGTTATTACTTTATATTATAAACAGTGTTGAATTACGATGTTTATTCAAACTTCAATCCCTCATTTTATTAAAATATTATATTTCAAATAAATCATTCGAAGCTTCATATAATCTATCAACGGATCGGAACAGTCCTTCATGAATTATTTAATAATCATTATTTTAAATAGATTTTTAACTATAGGATCATTAAATTTAATCCAAATCAGTCTTAAGGTTTAGCCATAAAAATGTAACAGCCAAATAGACTTTATAATATTAGTATGGACTATGGATAACCTATTAAACATAACATCAAGGTACATTAAATAATGTTTCGAGTATTTATGTGTCTAATGTTATAATCTTGTTTAATCGGATCCGATTTCACACCTAATACAGGAATATAATATTGTTGTGGGGATTAACTGACATAGTAGTAACATCTGTTATGTCTATGCAGACATCCACTTAAAGTAATATGTAAGATTGAAAGTACATTGTAAACCTACTTCGACCATCAATGTAAGATAGTAGGAAAAATTAAAAGAGAGCAACCTAAGCTACTTTTTTAATAAAAATTAAACTTCTTATAACAGATTACAAAAACAATATAATCTCACAATTTTTTAATAATAAATTTATTAAGTTCCTAAAAATCTTGACCTGATGTTAAGATAAGCGGTTTTAAAATTCTAAGTTAAATAAAAAAATGAGCTATACCGTCAACTATAAAGTGATTTTGCCTTAGTTGAAAGCTAACCTAGAGTTAAATATATATTGCGAACTTCTTTCGAGTATCAATGTGAGATAGTTGGATAAATCTAATCTCACATTTTCTTATTAATAAATTTATAAAGTTCTTAAAAATCACATTACATGACCTGATGTTAACTTAAGGGCCTCTTTCACGTTTCTAAGTTAAATTGAAAATAAGTTATACTGTCAAATTTAAAGTGATTTTGCCTTAGTTAAAAGCTAACTCAGAGTTAAATACCTCACACAGGAACGTGCAATACAAATAAATGTAAGCATTGTTATATACATTAGTGACACAAATCCTTAACTCTTTCACGAACCGAACCTGAGTCTTATTAATGATCGGAGCTATCAGCAACTCTTCAAAACTTCGCTAGCCCCTTGACCGAGTGCTGGTCTTGGTCTGCTAAGTAAAAATGTGTACCAAATATCTCGTAAATACTTAATAGCGTGACCGTGAATAGGTAGCAGAATGTAGCAACACGCTACACTCCTATAAAAAAGGAGATAAGATAAGATATTTACTTTTTCCCCATGTTGATCCGGGTACCTTTGCAGGATAGACCATCTGCCTTCCTGCCAGGCAGCTCGTAAAAGGCGAGCATAGGCTAACCATCACTAACTATTGTCCTACTAGGTGGTAGAGTTTTGCAGCGACAAGCCCGGATTAATTAGTACCACCGCCTTACCTACTCCTGCCACCACAACGTAAATACTTGCAGTTGACGTGTTCTCGATTTGGAGGGTAGGGTAGTCGGTAAACTTACTTTTGCTCGGGGCCTAACATCCTGGCCTCAGTTTGGCAACGCAACGCAAAATTTCTAACCATCAGGAAATCCATCCGCTTGTTTGCCTTTCAGTATAGTAAAAAAAATACTTTCTTAATAAAAAAGTCTTACTGGCTTTCCTCAGTATCTACAGTTCTGCTAAATGTTCTCGTACGGAGCGTTTAACCTTAGTAATTTATCAGATTTGACCCTATCTTGAATTTCCATTGGGCGATAGAGATTGGACAACATTAAAGGATATTTTTTTTGAAAGGTCAACTAACAAGTACAGCTTTCCTGATGGGAACGGATTACCATGACCTATATACACCATAGATGTTACAAGTGTATCGCTGTCCTTTGGCCAGGATGTTAGACTTATCTAAGTCTATCGACTACCCTACCCTTCAGGCCAGAAAATAACTAAATCACTATGGCGGCAGGAATAGACCGGGCGGACAATCCCTACCCGAGCAAATTGGTACCCAGCACTCTACCACCAGAGGTAATGTTGGTGATGCCCTATTTCGTAACCAATGATTCTTACGAGCTGCCTGGCAGAAAGGCAGATGGTTTTTTCTACTCAACGGACCCAGACCAACAGGGGAACGCTAAGCTAATAGCAAATAAAAAAAATCAATATAGCTTATTTTAAGCCGCCCCTAATTTCAAACAACAAAAACTATTATATCTTGACAAGAGACAGCAGACAAGCACATGGCTTTCCTGATTATAGAAGGCTGGGAGTTTTGGCGCCATCAAGAGAAAAGATGGTCGAAGTTTTTTCATAATTATTGAATTTCGTGTTAATATTGAGTGAAATTAGTCAATTTTGGTGGCATTTTGTACAATTTTATTCAGTGAAAGTGCACAAATGAAATAATCATGAAGAAATTAGCGTATCGTATATTTCCTCATTGCCGCCAAAACTCATTATATGAGCTTGTGTAAAAAGGCCACCGTTTTACCCAAGAGCCTGACATGACTTACTGACGACTTATGACTGATGACTAATAAAAATTAATTGAATTGAAATTGAAATAAATTTTGATGCAAATTACTACTTGACTAATGGCTTAAATACTAACGTGAAGGCCAAAACCTAAAGAAAGAAGATTATAGAAGGCAAAAAGGTAAATACTACTACTAAAATACTGTGGTCGCGAGTTCGGAAACCCTCTGAATAGAACAGCGGTAACTCTACCAAGTTACATCGCAATCTACAGCCATTGGTCCTATTGTTTTGAGCCATTTAGTCTATACTTGCCTTTTACAACGCCAGGCAAAGTAAGATGTTTATTCTATTTAGAAGATACGGGAAAATTGTAATAATTTTTTTCCTCAGAAGATAAAAACAAATGTGTTTTTCCCAAAATTTGTACACAACATTACTCACTGTCTGATGTTAATTGATCTCATCATATGAGCCTCGTGAACGTCATTTATAACATTTGGTGTATTTATTTTGTAACTGATGATGACAGTGTTGGCTTGGGGTTAATCGTTTACCCCATGAGGATTGAAAATGCGATTCTTGTCAAATATGAAGACGCTCACACCTTATTTCAAAATATTTTCCCGAAATTCGGGGTAAATTATTATTAATTTATACACTAAATTGTGGGTAGGTAATATTCATGAAAACTACCGCAGTTCCATTAATAATTTTGTTTTGATCATAAATTATTTTGTGTTAGAGATGTTTGTGAATTTTAAATAATAATTTGATGTCTTCGGCTACTCGTGGGTGGCTTGGTTGTTGCTCTGCGTGAATACCTACTGATGTAACGATTTTTTTAAATAATTGCTTCAAAGACATCGATGTATATAATTGAAGATGCTTTAATCAGCCAAACTGGCAGGCCTTAAGTAGCAGTGATAGCAAAATAAAGTGTAAATGTGTACAAGTGGCTTTTATTAATCATGTGTATCTTTATACCCTTATCCTTACCCGTACCTGTACCCATAATTACAACAACTACTCTAGATTAGTCAAACCAACTTTAAAAATATTTATTTAAAACTTTCAAACGAGCTTAAACTTTCATATCTAACGCATCATATTTTTTATTTAATATGTGTATAGCTTCTGTAGTCTAGCGGTCCAGCGTCGGAATTAAAGTCTTTAGTTCGCTGGTTCAATTTTCAGGTTGGAGAACAAGATAAAAATAAAATGTGATTTTTAATTTTCTATCAAACAACCAATTCCTGTGTAATTGTGTTTTATAAAAACAATAGCAAAACTCGGTTATCCAGGTTCTATTGGTGATGTATAGATGAAACTTAGTGAATAATAATTCTCGGTCAAGCGTATACGTAGGAAAGAAGCCAGAAAGTCTGCAAGGATACTTATACTTTTTGACTATCCCCTAAGGGACTTGGCGTGAAGATATATTTGTAGAAGTATCTAAGGCAGTCAACAACTCTGCAACAACTTCTATGGGTAGTAATCAACCACCTTACCTATTCCTGTCGTCGTAATGCCAGTGTTTGCTACTGTTTTTTTCTGGTCCGTAGTGTTATAGCGACCGATGAAATAACTTACTCAAGAAGCTTACATTTCCGGTGATGAGAAACTCACTATCACCACATTCGGTATCTGTAGGCAATGTTTATCATCTCTTCTTTGTGTATCGTTAGAAATATCGGTAATATTTACTTTGCGATCCCAATAACTAAATAAGTATCTGAAGAACTAGTTTCTTATCATTATACCAAACTTTCTACAACACATTTTTCTCACATGTTGTGTTGGAAGAAATATTACGTTGAAGATATAACCAAATCTTTATAATATAATAAATCCCTGTTTGACTTTTGGTACTTTTTGCATGTACATTTAGAGTAAGCAACTTAGAAAAAAACGTTGTAAAACGTAAACTTTGAAGGTTCCATAGAAAAATGCTTGCGACTAATTTTAACCACACAGTTTTTAAATAGCACTTGTAGTTTTCCACATTGTACTTTATTAACGCCTTAAGGTATATTAAGTAAGCCATCCTATTTCACTTATATTATATTATTAGCGGCCCGCTTCGGCATCGCACGGGCATACAATACA
>NJDC01002016.1:154150-178294 GCA_002245475.1 Calephelis virginiensis | reverse complement strand
TAAACCGTCCTCTTCAATCACTTTATCTATTAAAAAAACCGCATCAAAATCCGTTTCATAGTTTTAAAGATTTAAGCACACAAAGGGACACAGGGACAGAGGAAGCGACTTTGTTTTATTCTGTGTAATTATTATAATAACATAATACTACTAATTTAAAAAAATATGTCCACAGTGAGATTTAAACAATTGCTGTCGATGGAAAGCTTAAATTCAAGTTTGTACAAATTTATTCACAAGCTGAATAGTAAAAGTCTTAAGTAATGACAGTACATAGTCCAATTACTTTTATATTAAAAAAAAAAAAAAAAATTTAAAAAAGACTCATAAACCTAAAACGAATTTAATACCCCATAAATGTAACAAATTCCCCATGAAACTTCCTCAACACCAATCTTATTGCTTAGCCAAACATTAAATGACCCCATGAACAAATTCCATTTCACCATTCAAATATTTATCCGAACAATATCCAAAGATTTCATTTTGTGTTTTCTTTGAACAAAGGTTGAGGCAATTTAAAACAACAAAAGCTTTTGTAAGGCATTTATGAATTAAAGATATTTAGGTATTTAAAAAACTGAATCGTTAGTACTTATATGCTTTTTGTCTCAACTATTTTTTTTAATTGGATAAAACAATGAATCAACAAAAATATATAGCTTTAATCATTAGTTGGTCTCGCACTAGCATCATGACCGTGACTAATGAAAAGAAGATCAATCTTGTTTACCTTCCTAATAAAAGTGTTACTGATTAATTTCAGCATCTACATATTTCACAATCTACAAGTAATGGAGCGTGTTACCTCATTATTTGACCACACGTACCATATTTCACCACTTATCACATTCAGTATTGTACCATATTTTTTAATTACCATAACCCTCTACGAATATAATTGAGTTGAGGATCTCCAAATCTATCTATTGGAGATAAAAAAAAATATCTACGCTACAGCGAAAACTCTTTTTTATTTTTGACCGTCTTGTTGGTCGAGTGGCTAACGTACACGCTACACTGGCCAACCGCGATGCTCGAGTTCGATTCCCGACGGGTGCAGGCATTTGTGTGATCAACATTTAGACTTCTGCATCTGGGTGTTTAATAAATTTATTCTGGTATGAATTTAAGTATTTCTTTATTATTAGAACCGTTGACTAACACCCATAACCCAAGCATATAACTGGCTTACTTTGGGGTTAGATTCAATTTGCGTCTAGGGATGTTTATTATTATTATTTATAATTATAACACACACAACACTCCTGACGGTAAGAGATAACCGTGATCTTAGAGTATAGTTAGAGTTTCCATTCGTCCCGTCTATACAGGACTGTTGCATGTCCCGTACCTGTCTCTTATTTTCCCAGTTTGTTTACCTAAAAGATTATTTGAATAAAAATAACACAGCAATGATATCACTGAGTATGGATGAAAAGTGGCGAAAAATGTTTGCAGATACAGAGCGTTCTGGGTAGAAGTCATGCCTATTAACGCTATGTGAATAAATATTTGCAATTTCTGCCCACACCACAAATGTGGAGAGAATATTTTCGTTGATGATGTCTCAATGGACGGACGAGCGAAACATATTGTCGGTAGAGAGTATTGGAATTATACTGATTTGTCATTATAATTTTAAAGTGACATACATGCACCCAGTTCTACGATTACATAAAAAAGTAACGATATCATGATAAAGTTAATCTGTTAATTTTGTCTGTTTAAATTGATTATGATAACAAATTATTAGACTTACTGTTATTACTTAATTTGTCATTGATAATTACGAATAAAAGTCCCGTATCGGTCCCTGAAATTTATGGCAACCCTAAGTATAGTACTTTATGTTAGCACTTGCCCTGTGCTTGGGTTAAATTTCTATTAATTTTAAAGAAAGAAAAAATTTCGCCTCAAACAGGATTTGAACCTAAACCTTTCGTCTCAAGCCAACGAATGCTCTAACCATTTGCGCTACTGAGGATTCAAGTCCTGTGGCGAAATTTTGAATTCCTTTAAAATAAAAATATCTTGAGAGTAACAAAAGTTATGGCCACTATAAATGTAAACTTCATCTGTAACTATGAACTCACTTAGTACTACATATTTTAGAACTCAGAATTGTGTATCTATAAGACATAATTACTCGCGTTAACGAATAAAAAAGGAATCAAACATTTCTTAGAGTATAGAGTCGCTGCTGTAAGAAATTACGCCTAAGGTGCAACTCTACCGGCTTCCTTATTCTGTACCGGAACACAATAGTTTTGAACCCTGTCAATAAATCGTCAGGAATAAGTAAAATGAATCCCAATCTGGACAACACGACACTGGTCTTCTGAAGGTAAGAGACAACTGTGGCTTATAACACCTTAGCCGTCTTATTAATACACAAGGACTAACGTTGGAGTAAAATTAAGTTGGCATTATAGTCTGTATCACATTGTCATAAAGACTCTAACACCAGGTTAAAACTTGGAGTATTTTACTCCATTTTTATTAATAAGACGGAAGATGTTAAAGGTGTGTCGCTGTCAAGTGTTTGGGCTGTCAAGTGCAAGTCTACCGGCTACCGTTCCCTCCGGACTGGAACATGACAAAGAATCCAATCAGGACAAGTTGTAGAGTAAAACACTATACTAGCTGTTGTCTTATTGGTTGTTCAACGAGACCAAAGCCACATTAATAGCAAGCGCTGACATGCGAAGGTAAAGCTGACAGCAGAAGCCACAGACGAGCACGTTTTGGTGGCTCAACACCAAAAGATGCTGCATCCACAATTTACACAGATAGAATACAGAGATATTTTTTATATCAGTGTATATGTCGGTGTAATTTGAAATTTGTATTAATGCTGAAGATTTTATTTATTTGTCGCCTCTGTGATCTAGCGGTTTAGTTGTTGGACTTGTTGCATGAGGTCCCGGGTTCAAATCCCGGGTCGGGCAACAAAAAGAAAATTGGGGGTTTCCAATTTTTTAATAAAAAAAATGTTGCTCGGGATTGGAAATGTGCACGGTTGGCGACAGGCTTGCCACCTATCACATTGAGGGGCTTAGTATCTTCGGCTAGTCGTGGGTTCCCTGGTTGTGCCTCCACCTATCCCTTTCGGGGTTTGAACTAGATTTGAACCTTGGTTCTTGTCTCATTTACCATCCTCTCATAGTAGAAAAGACTACTTCAAGTCCTTTATAGGTCAAATTTTAGAAAATCACGACATCCTCACCAATCCTTCTGCTACCTTAAGTCTAGTAAAGCAGACATTCCGCACATGTCTATCTAAGTATATATTACACCTTATATTAGGGATAGGGCTGATAGTAAGAACTAGGACTGATAGGGATCTAGGGTCTTAGGAACGTAGTGTGCTAAACCGCTAGGTCTTTAGAGACTCGTTGGAAATGAACATTTTAATCTATTCTCGCCTCTTACAAGATCTTTTAAAAGAGTTGGTCTCAAAATTGATAAATATTCTACTGGATGAATAAATTTTGTCACAAAAAATCAAATACTGAACCTCATAAATTTGTATTACCGGGAGGCCTAGTTCCATAACTTATTGCCCCCGTTGCAAAAAACAAGTTCTACTTTTAAATTACATTGCTGTGTCAGAATCGACACTCCAATCAAGGTGCTATCTTGAATAAATAACTTAAGACCAACGAAGCGAATAATAAAGTTTATGACATTTTTTATTAAAATGAGCAAATTGCAGCTCTTGGTGTTGACATCCCAGCAGTAAAAAGTACATAAAACGTCATCCTCAGTTTAGTTTAGGTGAAACTCTACAAGAATTCGGCATTACTGCAAATTGACTGAGCGGCTGTGGCGTGTTGATAATAAAAATATACTCTGTCGTAAGCAGGAGCACCCTTTATATGGTGTTATTATAAACATTCGTATGTTAATACTTGATCCCTGTTATTTTTGGCAAAATGCTTTTTTAGGATCACGATGTTTGCAGGTTATTTGCTTTTATGGTTGAAATTATAATGGTTATGGATAAACAGATTGGCTATTGTTAGATTTAATTAATACAACCTTAAAAAATGCTCGTGCTTAAAATATTTCAATAAGAGATAAAATATTTTTTTAGTGATACGATAGCAAACAAGCACAAGACGTGTGTGTTATCCATGTTTCATCAAAATTAGCTTAATAAAAAAGGAGATATTTATAGTTTAAAAAATATAAGATGAACAAGAAACATAAATTTTACATGGTTTTATTTTTAGCATTTGTATCTTTATATTTGATCCCAGCTATTTCTGGCAACAGCGTTATTCTAGGATCACGATATTTGCAGGTTTTATTTACTTTATGTTGGAAATTAAAACGAGTTCAGCAAAACAAATATGACCGCGGTTAACTATACATACATATACATATATGTGTAATTTTGATTGTAAATTTTCAAAATCATTCAGACAAAAGCCGGATTTCTCGCTTACTCCAACTTAACTAGTAATTAGCTGTGAAGAGTCACACACCTTTGCACATTGTGTGTTTTTAGTGAAAACATAACTAAATCATAAAATACCGTCTCCAAATATTTTCTGTAGGAATTTATTTTTCTCGTCCATAAGGTACTGTTATTGAATATGTTTTTGAAGTTGGTTTAAAGTATATTTAAAAAAGAATGTCCTTTTCCTTACTCTTTTATAAAAAATCAGACTTCAACAACTTTCGCTTTCTAATACCTCATAATTTATTTCATAGGTAAAAAAACTACACTAGAAATGCGTCACAAAAATGTTTAAAATTGGTAAATATTTTCTATAACTATAAAATAATAGTACTTAACTAACAAAACGTGGCATCAAAAAAACTAAATTAATGTCATACAGTGAACTCAACAACAACAATGTAATGACTATGCATGAGGGTAGTTAAAAATCGACAAAGAACCACTGGCAAAACTGGCAAAAGAAGAAAGTAGTTTTAAGTGATTTCCCCAAAATAAAGGAAAATAAATACTTCATATACAAATAATTAAAAAAAAGTATCTTCATGCCCATATCCCTGAAGAGGTAGGCAAAGGCACAATCAGGGCACCCACGGCTAGCCGAAGATTCTAAGTCCCACAATGTGATAGGTGGCAAGATGGCACATATCCTATCCTGAGCAACATTTTTTTTTATTAGGTAATTGGAAAAACCTAATTTTATTTTTGTTGCCCGACCCGGGATTCTAACCCAGAACCTCATACAGTCAAGCCCAA
The DNA here is from genome assembly GCA_002245475.1 of Calephelis virginiensis. Taxonomy (NCBI): domain Eukaryota; kingdom Metazoa; phylum Arthropoda; class Insecta; order Lepidoptera; family Riodinidae; genus Calephelis; species Calephelis virginiensis. The sequence continues at coordinate 173,070 of NJDC01002016.1, read as the reverse complement.
CTACTGAACCGCTAGACCACAGAGGCAACAAATAATGTAAGTACAGTAAAACTCAAAAAAAAAAACATTTCCATTGCAATTGATAAATCTTCTATATCATAAATATTTTCCTCAGTTTCTTACGAATCCTGTTGTCATACTCAGACTTGGTGGCAAAGTTCTCAAAACTACCTTTTTGTCAAATAAATAATATTTTTAAAAGTTGGTTTCGAAATTACATAGAACAGATGTACCATATAACCTCCTCCTTTTTTTAAGTTGGTTAATAAAAGTAACAACTTCTACACTAATAGTTGGGCAATGTAGCAGACAAAACACTTAACATGTATAATATGCTCATGTTTGCCTGGACGTGGTCCACACTAAGCAAGATCCAGTTATGCATCATTTAACTCGATTAATGCCAATTACTCCGAATCCACTTTATGGGCTCCTCGCCCGAAGGACACAAATGGACTAAGATTTATTGACCCTTTGTGTTGTTTGCTAGGCTAGCCTTTGTGTTGCTTAAAGTCTGGCTTTAATGATACTGGAGTGTAGCTAGCATTGGAGGCAAACATTGGAAAGATGGTTTATGTAATTCAATGGAAAAATTCCTTAGTTGTTTTGGCAAGTATTTCATTTATTTTAAAATATTTTTATGTCCGCGTCCCGGAGCGGTAGGCCTTGGTATAACCAGGGCATCCACGACTAGCCAAAGACACTAAGTCTTACAATGTTATAGGTGGCAAAAGTAAAACTATCGCCAACAGTTTGCAACACCGAGTAACGTTGTTTTTTTGCTACGGAATTTAAAAAATTGACTTGGCGTGAGGATATGTATATATAGATGTATAAATTAATTAATCAAAGGTTCAAATACGCCTAACAACATAGACTATCCATGAGTTTGAATTCATGGGTAATGAGTTTGATGCCTGACATGTGGCAAGGTCTTTTAGCAACCGAAATTCGAATATTAATTCTCTAGTATATATGTATATATATAGTTACAGGAATCCGAAAGAAATTGCGAAAACTATGACCTAGTAATAATATGTGCTAGTGATTAACCGACGCTCTCTTCCTATGAGCTACTTGGTAGGAAAGCACTCGCCCCATATTCTTGCTTGAAGTTTGGAACTAAGTCGAATTTTCTTTAGAAGAGCTAAACGTTAAAACACCAAAAGCCAAAGAAACGGTAAGTTTAGACCTGAAAAGAATTCTTTTAAATCGCTTGAAATATCGTCCGTAATGTTCCTAGTTCGGAAACGCTAAAAGGGATTTCAAAAGTGAAAAATTTCATAGCAGAAAGGGCATTCGTTTGTAGGTCAAAACAAGTGCTTTCAATGGTTGACCTAAAAGCTTGCGTTAAGTAACTGTCGGCTGTTACTTGTTTTTATGACGTACTTAAAATTATATTTTTGTTCCCTAGTTTAAAAAGCTTTATTTTTGTGGTTTTCGGTGAAGTAGGCAAATAAGTTGCGACGTAATTTTTGTAATCAGAATGAAATATTTTACTGGTATTTTTTCTTTCTGCGAGGCTTAAGGACGGAATTTTTCGTAGTAAAAATACACGATGCCTTTCAACCCCTTAATATAATGGTGCGTTGCTGACCCGAAGATTGAACTAGATTAGTTTCATCATCATCATCATTTCAGCCATAGGACGTCCACTGCTGAACATAGGCCTCCCCCGTTGACTTCCACTTCGACCGGATGGAAGCGGCCTGCATCCAGCGAGACCCCGCGACCCTCATAAGGTCGTCTGTCCATCTCGTGCGTGGCCGTCCTATGCTTCGCTTGCCGGTGCGTGGTCTCCACTCGAGAACTTTTCTGCCCCAACGGCCATCAGTTCTCCGCGCTATGTGCCCCACCCACTGCCACTTCAGCTTGCTAACCCGGAGCATAGCCCGCTCCATAGCTCGCTGTGCAACCTTGAGCTTGTTTATCAGGCCCACAGTAAGAGACCACGTCTCGGTGCCGTAGGTCATCACTGGTAACACACACTGGTTAAAGACTTTTGTCTTGAGACACTGAGGTATTTCGGACGAAAAGACGCTACGCAATTTCCCGAACGCTGCCCAACCGAGTTGGATTCGTCGATTTACCTCTTTCTCGAAGTTAAACCTACCTAACTGGACCGTTTGTCCTAGGTATATATATTCGTCGACAACTTCGAGGATCGCGTTCCCAACTGACACTGGGGTGGGCGCTACATGGACATTCTGCATGATTTTCATCTTGTCCATGTTCATCTTAAGGCCCACCTGCCGGGAAACACGATTGAGGTCTTCGAGCATTGTACTAAGGTCTTCCAGCGATTTCGGCATTATGACTATGTCATCGGCAAATCGAAGCTGAGTGATGTACTCGCCGTTGATGTTGATGCCCATTGCATTGGTGAAGAGCTTAGGAGATATAACGTCTCCCTGTCTTACACCTCTCTGCAATGGAATTGCCTCTGTGCTCTGATATTGTACTCAGACGGACATAGTGGCGTTGTTGTACAAACACTTCAACACTTCGACATAGCGATAGTCAATGTGGCACCGCTGGAGAGACTGTAGCACTGCCCAGGTCTCGATCGAATCAAAGGCTTTCTCATAGTCCACAAACGCCAAGCATAATGGCAAATTATACTCCTCTGTCTTCTGTCTAATTTGTCGCAGCGTATGTATGTGGTCTATGGTACTGTAACCTTTTCGGAATCCGGCTTGTTCGGGTGGCTGGAAGTCATCAAACCTGCGCTCGAGACGATTCATGATGACCCTCGAAAACAGCTTATAAACATAGCTCAGAAGCGAGATGGGCCTGTAATTCTTCAGAAGGGTCTTATCGCCTTTTTTAAAGAATAGTACCACCACGCTTCTGTTCCATGCTTCTGGCGTAGTACCTCCGAGCAATACGGAATTGAAGAGCTTCTGAAGTACTCTAAGTACTGGTATTCCACCTGCTTTCAGAAGCTCGGTGGTGATTCCGTCTTCACCCGGCGCCTTATTGTTTTTAGGCTGACGGAGGGCCATTCTAATCTCGTACAGGCTGATGTCAGGGAGATCTTCAGTATAGTGTCGGGTCAACTTGGCTCTGGGGTCTTTCGCCGTGTTAGTGACAGGTTTTGCGACCTAGGTTAGTGACAGGTTTTGCGACCTAGGAGGTATATAACTGTGCATAAAATCTCTCGATTTCCCTCAATACCTCAACTTTAGTGGACGTGACACTACCGTCTTCTGTCTTCAACTTCGTCAACCGGCTTTGCTCAATAGACATGTCTCTTGCGAACACTTTAGAGCCTTGGTTCCGCTCTATTGTTTATTCAATACGATTCATATTAAGCTTACGAATGTCGTGTCGCAAGGACTTGGAAATCCGTTTATTGAGCTGCCAGTATGCTTCAGCATCATCAGGAGTCTGCAGTGTCATTGCGCGTCGTTTAGACATGAGGTTGAGGGTATCTTTGGTGAGCCTTTGGGATCTATCTCTACGAAGAGGCCTGAGAAATTTAGACCCCACATTATGGACAGTTTCTACCAACCTGTCATTTATCTCGTCCACCGAAACGCAATCTTCCAGGCAAGCAAAGCGGTTAGTTAACTCGAGTTGAAAGCTTTAGGGGTTTTGTATCTGGACAACACCAGGTCGGAGCGTAGACTTCACCAGACGAGACCTTTCTAGCCTGACATTGATATTCAACGTGCCCCTTACCATCCGGTGATCACTCCCAGGCTTAACTGCGTGAATCACAGAGACGTCGTTGAATATCCGTCTCTTAGTGGTCGTAATGTGGTCAATCTCATTCCTGGTGTTACCTTCGGGGCTCATCCAGGTCCATTTCCTATGAGACGGCTTCTTGAAGAAAGAGTTTATCATAAAGAGTCCCTTCTTCTCCAGAAAGTCGGCCAGCCTCTGGCCCCTTTGGTTCCTAAGCCCATATCCAAATTGCCCCACTCTCAACTCATCTTCGCTTCTCTTGCCCAGCCTTGCGTTGAAGTCCCCCATTACAACATTGAAGTAAGTTTCCGAGGTATGTATGGCTCTACTAATGTCCTCATACATACCTTCTACTTCTTAATCTTTGTGTGTCGAGGTCGGTGCGTAAACCTGTATGACCATCAAGGAGTATCTTTTAGATACTCTGAGTATAAGGTACGCCACCCTGCTCAACACACTCCCGATGAATACGATGTTGTTAACAAGGGACTTGTGGGCGAGGAACCCAACACCACCTTGGGACTGCTGGTCGCCCTCGCGGTAGTAAAACAAATTGCCAGATTTGAGGGCTATCGTTTTCTCGGACTTCAGATAACCCTATAATATCCCATCACAACTTGTCTATCTCCTCTTCCAGTTCAGCTAGCTTCTCGTCGGTTCTCAAAGTGCGCGTGTTGTAAGTAACCAGTGATAACCTACGCCGTCGGATTGTGATCATCATTGGGGGGAGTTTGGACCATAACCCGCCACTCTAGTCCATTGCGTGTCGCCAAAGCCTCGTCTGTTATTAGCAGGGTGCACCACGTGCAGGTGAGGTTGACTTGGGTCCCGAATATTGAAGGTGGGACCCTTTAGTTTAGATTAGTGCATTTACGCACGAGCGAGCTAGTACTAAAGCAAAAACGTGAAAATAATTGTATGAACATCCAAATTTTTTAAATCATCTTAGTATTTTTTTTTATTTGTTAAACACATAAACTGATAGACAGATATTGGTGGCAGAGTTTCGCGGCAACTCGCCCGGATTGGTACCACCGCCTTGTTATACCTACCGTTATAACGTCAGTGCATGCCATTGACGTGTTCTGGTTCGGATGGTGAGGTAGCCGGTAAACTTACTTTTGCTCGAGGCCCGACATCCCGGCCTAAGGTTGGCAACGCACCAGTACCAGCTTTGGTGTCTCTAGGAGGCACGAATTTCTTAGCATCAGGAAATCCGTCTGCTTGTTTGCCTTCCAATATCATAAAAAAATGTTGCGTACTCATCATTTAAATAATTTTAAGTTATCGCTATCTTCCTTCAACGATAGTAACATATAGAGACAAATCGTGTGTAGTGTTGTTAGATTAGTTTGTATTTGATATTTCTACCGACTTTTAATCAATTTCTCGGAAAACGTTGCTCAAAACGTCACGAGTTGATATGTCCGGACTAATCGGACATGACCAAAACGTTCCATCTCTTATCTTTTTCAATGAAATGGAATGATGTATGGAATAGCATGCACTGAAAATAATTTCAGTTGGTGTTCAGCAGAATTAACACCTATAAAACAATGATCTTGATACTTCTTAAGCGAAAAATGTAATTCTAATTTTAAAAGTTTTCAATAACCTCCGACATAACATATCCGTTAAGTAGCAAAGAACTATTGCTATTACGTTAGTTTTCAAATAAAAAAAAATCGCATTAAAATAGTTTTGTTAGTCGGAGTTATCATGCCAAAGATAGACACACACAGACACGTTAACGTTAAACGTTAATTTATTAACGTTTTGCGTGAAGACTTTCTTCTTTTAAAAGGGATTCTCAAGAGAGTCAATCAATTCATATAGAATTAATTAGTGTCACCGACTTACATTATCTAAAATTGACATCCAACCAATAATATGCTACACGTGTTTATTCTTTTGTAGTCGTCTTACTACATTCTTCGAGTCGTTGTAATATTATATTCAAAATCAAATCATAAATCTTTATTCAATACTAACAATGCATTTGTGTTAGAAAGCGCTGCTCTGTCATAGTTCAATGTAAATATTAAGGTAAAAGACACACTAGGTAAAATAATTTGATTAGGTGTTAATATTTTTTTTGATATTTCTAAAAAATCAATCGGATAGGTACTAGAACTAATGTTTACACCAAATATTATACATACAAAAGAAAGTCGCGTTAGTTACGCTATTTACAACTCAAGAACCAATATGGCTGAAGATTAAAGACAAGGTAGCTTAGAACCAGGAGACAGACATATGGTACGTCTCGTTATCTCATTCGACTGCGAGGAAGCTAAGAAAAAAAAATATTTTTCCCCCACAAACTGTAAGGTTTGAACGAAATTCGTCAAAACAGCTAGTTGAAAAAATGTATGGTTATGTGCATTGATAATTGTACAACATTTAATTAATAATAATTGTATTGTACAAGCATATCATTTGCTAACTTTGGGGTTAGATTCAATTTGTGTTACTTGTCTAGGGATATTTATTTTTTAATTGTGTAGACTGACCTGTTCTTGCGTGTTTAAAACCTTTAACGTTATTAACATCACTTTTTTCTATCGGAAATTGAAAATAAAATATAAATGCAACGAAATTCTATGCTGAAGTATTGAGGAATTCGTCCCAAAGCCATGTAGATATCAATTCATCGATGTTTGAATCCTTGCTCAATAGTTTATCAAAATTATTGTTTAATACGAGCGGTGTACTTTTTTCATCTTTTTTTTGGCACGAACTTTAGCATCTGCCATTAGTCACGTTTAAGTATTTTTTTTAATTAATTTTTTTTTTATGATATCGGAAGGCAAACAAGCAGACGGATTTTCTGATGGAAAGAAATTCACGCCGCCTAGAGACACCAAAGGTGGTAATGGTGCGTTGCCAACCTGAGGCCGGGATGTTAGGCCTCGAGCAAAAGTAAGTTTACCGGCTACCTTACCCTCCAAACCGGAACACTACATGATGTTATGGCGGCAGGAATAGGTGAGGCGGTGGTACCAATCCGGTGCGTCGCTGCGAAACTCTACCACCTAGTCAGATGTCACGGTGTTTGTGACGGTAAGCCTGTACTCGCCTTTTACGAGCTGCCTGTCAGGAAGGCAGATGGTCTATTCTGCAAAGGAACCCGGACTAACACGGGGAATCAAATTGCCTGTTTAGTAAATTCGGACTTAGAAAGAGTCATAAGGCGTCATACAACGTCATTTCAGGGTCTTTAGTAAAATGGTGGCCCTCATACTTAAGCCCATTTAATGAGCGTTGCCAACGAGAAAATATGTGATACACCATTTTTTTCTAGAACAATTCACTTGTACATTTTAATTGATTAACAGGAAATTACGTTAAAAGGAAGCATTGCGGAAAAAAAAATAAGATAAAGCACAAAAATAAAATAAAAGAGCAAAACAAAATTAAATAAATTATTTTTTTCCGACAAACAAAACTTTTTCTATAAAAACTTGTCATCTTGTAAAGTGCTGAGTCATTGAAAATCTTACTGGAGCCATTAAGGAGAAGGAGTTACTGAGCGACAACACATTAGCATAAGAATATGAGTTTCACATCATTTCTCGACCGCAACCATAATTCACCGTCTCCGAGACGCGAATTCAGGGAAAATAGCGATTCGCTTCTGAATTTAAGTTATGAGTGTAAACAAATTTTGCCGTCATTCATGTTTATCGCAAATAAGTGAAAAGTTATGTAAGATGTTACCTAATTTACCCCACTGCGAAAGGAGAAATACATTTCGATATTACTGCTCATAAAAAGTTTTTACTGTTGAGAGAGTGCTGTAAAGAAACTTGCCCGGGAAAGGATCCACCGCCTAACCTAGTCCTTCCACTATAATGGTGGTAATAAAACTGCTCCGGTCCCGATAAAATAGTCGGTATAATTGTATAATAAGGCCTCACTACACGGCCAAAGAATATCAACGCACTTATAACATTTAAAAAAAGTATCTTAACGCCCATTTCCCCGAAGTCACAAACATGGATTGGTAATGACAAATTAATCAGTAAGTTATATAAATAACAGTTATTGCCATCAAAAGCACAAAAAACGTAATATTTAACAAAACTGACACTCAAAAGAGTTGCTAATTAATAATTAGAATACATACTAGATACATAAGTAAGTAAGTTTACGCCCATATCTCTGAAGAGGTAGGTAGAGGCACAACCAGGGCACCCACGAGTACACTAAGTCCCACAATAAGATACGTGGCAAGCCTATCGCCAACCGGGCACATATCTAATCCCGGTCAAGGTTAATTTTATTAGAAAAAAATAAATCGTACACTTATTTTTGTTGCCGTACCCGGTGATCGAACCCGGGACCTCAAGAAGTTATGGCCGACGCCGGACCGCTAGACCACAGAGGTCACACCTAGGGTGTTTATAGACTAGGTTACATCTTGTCATCAGTAGAGCCGTTTGCTTTTTATCTGTCTTATAAAATAAAATATAAACCTAAAATCGGCAACGTATTCAATGTTTGTAATATGTAGTAACATATTAAATAATTTGACAATTTGAATTAGAATTTACATCCTAATTCCTATTAATAAATGCGAAAGTTTGTATGTTTGTTAGTTTGTTACTTATATTTATGAAATTTAGTACACACATAAAGAGTGACTAGGATTAACACAGAATAATTTGTAACCCGAAAAAATGTTCCTGTGGGATCGTCAACCTCGCGGGCAACGCCGCAAGCAACGGCTAGTAAACGCAAACGTAGGTCACACTATGAGTTTTGCATAATTTTAAAAAACAACATGTTATGACCAAAATATTATGTTTATTGCGTTTTAAAATAATTTCCTTTACATTTTAAACATTTTTTCATGCGATCGAACCATTTTTTAAAACAGGAGGACCACAGATCTGAAAGCATGTTTTCTACGTGCTGATTGAACGTTATCGAAAAATTATTTCCCACCAATTGTTTTTTTATTACTAAGAAGGTTGCAACGTTTTAAAAATATAACATTTGAAATTCAAATAGACCGATTACCTAGAAGTCCAAAACTTTTAGTATGCCCCATGTACATACAAAATTATTTGTTAAAAATAGCCATTATTTGAACCATTAATAAAATTGGCACGTAAAAATGTACATTGGTTTAAAACAATCTGAAAACATAATTAAATATCATTTTAATCATCCATCACGTTTCCAATTTATCACGTCGTGGTCACCGTTGGTGATATTGGTAGCTGCTATAATCAACGGTAGGATAATTTTATTACTGTGTGTAATTAATGAACACATGGTTAATGACGCGGGGAAGTAAATTGGCCGAAAAAAACAGCTGCTAAAATTAATTGGCCATTTTTCTTTTTGTCCATTTTGTATAGCAAGGGTATTTTATGTTATCTATATGTGTTTTTCCAATATATTGAAAGTATGTTCACGCTAAATCTTGAGTGGGTAAGTAGTAGGAGTATAAAAATTAATACAATAAGTTAGTATAATAAATATCTCGTCATTAATTTAATCTAACACTAAAGTAAGCAAATTATATACTTTTGTTATGGATGTTAGTCAACAATTCTAATACATAGGAATACATAGATATCACAATATACTTAATTAACACCCAGACCCAGAAATGCAGAAACTTTCCGTCTTATTAATAAAACGTGGACTAACGTAGGAATAAAAGGTGTTGGACTTGACTGCATGTGGTCCCGGGTTCGAATCCCGAGTCGGGCAACAACAAAACAAATTTGGTTTTTCCAATTTTCTAAGAAAAAAAAATGTTGCTCGGGATTGGATATGTGCCCGGTTGGCGATAGACTTGCCACCTATCACATTGTTGGACTTAGTGTCTTTGGCTAGTCGTGGGTGCCCTGGTTGTGCCTTTGCCTACCTCTTCAGGGATATGGGCATGAATATGAATGGGCTGTATCACATTGTAATAAAGTGAACCTTGGAGTAATTTACGCCGCATTTATTTTTAAGACGGCTGATGTTTATAACACAAAAACTGCGCCCGTCGGGAATCAAACACGAGCCTCGTGGTTAGTCAGTGGAGTTAGGCTTGTAATCGACCTCGACCAGCGAGGCGGTCAAAATGAGAATGGGAATAAGTTAAAAATTAGTATTGTGTTTATCTGAAGAACTAGATGGGCTGTAAGTTACAAACCCACGTCTGTAGACTCCAAAGATGCTAAAAGTGTGTTTTGAATAAATGAAATGTTCTAATTGGTTTACCACTGCCATAGTCTTCAATCCCGAATACTGTAATAATAAGTCTAATAAAAAGGTGGCACTAAGACGGGCGGGTCGTTACAACATTAACCATTAGTCTCACTGACGTCTATATGAAAAATACAATATAAGTTCTTAATGTAATAACGTGATAAAAGTATGAATAAACTTGGTTGTCAAATCTTTAAGTTTTAAGTGAGCCCTGAGGTCCTATTCTCAAACAGGAGATCATTATATAAGTTATTTAGTTAGATGGTGATGGCGTGCGTGAAGGTTTTTTTGGTTACAGTTCACCGCTTAAATACAATCTAAATACCTTAACCCTTATACCTTTATGTTGTCGTTTCGTACATACCTGAAACAAAATAACACATATTAATACATTTTTAATCCTAAAAAATGTTTTCAGCTTAAAACATAAATCTCCCGACGTCCAGGCTCCGTAAATCATGTCGCAAACAGGTTTAAAATCCTGTTTTAAAAATATTTCAACATGCATTGCTATTTCAATTCAATGTTCATTTACGAGTATTCTATATCCGCAATGGATATCAAACTGTGATGTAACTTCGTAACGCCATGCCAGATACAGGTAAACTAATATCCGGCGGATTTAAAGCCGATACTCGTTACAGTCACTATTAACAGGATGTGCGAGACTTAGGGCGGGTTGTTTCAACTCGTTAACGATCGAGAGAAGTTTAACGGACGTCATCTGTAAAGTTTCGTTTAAAAATACATAAGGAATGTTTTTTTATAGTGATAGACAGGGACATGGACACCATAGATATTATAGGGGCATCGCTATCCTGTGGCCGGGCTGTAAGGTCTATTTTCCAAGTCTGTCTATCTATTATTTATTTTTATTGTTGTTATGGTGGCAGGAATAGGTGAAGCGGTGGTGGTAGGGATCTACCCGGCTAAGACGATGTAACCACTAGTAGTTTTGTTGGTAGTAATCAGTGTAACTAATGTTATATTTTGAGCTGCTAGGTTGCGGGCAGAGATACACAACCTAGATAAACACGAGGCATCATAAATATAGTTTGTATTTGGGAATGCTTGGAATTTTTTATTATTATTTTCATAATATAATGCAACTTAAATATTTAAGCCTGTTTTTTGTGATATTGGAAAGTAAACAAGGTATATTTAAGCCTGTTTTTTATGATATTGGAAAGAAAACAAGGTATGTAATCAGACTGACAATCTAAAGGCAAAAATAGATACCAAAGTATGTAGCAATGATGCGTTGCTAAGTCGAATGTGGGCCAATAAATATTTATTGAAGTAAGTTTACTGACCACTCGAGCTTCTAGACTAAAACGTGGAAATCTAGCGCCAGGTAAGAATTTCTAACGCCGTATTAATAATGTATCAGTTAAAGATATTTGAAACAACCCATCCTTAGTTAGTTTTTTACCTTTTACATATAGAAGAGCTTCGAGCTTTTACCAAGATTTTTTTTTGTAGCAATAACAGATTTGATTTTTATTTATATTTATCCAGTTCTTTAAATTAGTATCCTTTAAGCATCTTCAGCTTTTGGAGCTAGTCCGTTTTCTAACGCTTACTTCTCCTCTTCTTCGGGTTTTAGCATTTTCCAAAAGTGAGTCGATGGGTACAACATTTAGCCAGCGTTTCTTTTCTCTGCCATAGAAATTACATCCATTCAAGCTTTTACACAAATCAGAAAGGCATTGAGTAGCGCAAACTACAATCGTGATTGATAGATGAAAGCGTCACTTTGCGAAATTCCATGCTTAAATCGAAAAAAAAAAAATTAATTTGCAATTGTCTGCCAAATATAGCGCGTCATAACAGGAAAGACGATGCGCTATGAATGAGTTGGACTTACCGGAAGCCAAAGACCCCAATTTGTACAGCTCCACACAACACACACACACTTATACACACACACACACACACACACACACACACACACACACACACACATTCACACAACGAAATTCTAAGCGTAACATTCCTTTGCGTTTGTTAAATTTATTAAATATTTAAGGGAATACAAGTTAATTTGAAGAAATTACATACGTATGTGGGTGTTAGTCAATGGTTCTAATATATAGAAATACTTAAATAGATACCAGAATAAATTTAATAAACACCCAGACCTATTTAATTTCTAATTAAAATGCAAAAATCTAAATGTTCATCACACAAATGCCTGCTCCCGTCGGGAATCTAAACCGAGCCTCACGGTTGATTGGTGTAGTTAGATGTTTACGCTAGCCGTTCGACCAACGAGGAGGTCAAATGTATTTATAATTTAATTATTTCATATATATTTGAAAGTGAGGAAAAAACACAAGCACTCTTAGTTTCTTTCGACGGATCTTCTCAGTACGTGGCCACGTTCTAATCCGGCGGTACATTTTAATAATGAGTATATAACTGCGCCACAAATACCTTTTGCATGGTATTTGAGAAATAAAAGATTTTTGATTCTAATTTCGTTGAGATATACGGTGCTACAAACGAACAGACATAATTTCAAAGACATGGTGCTCTTTTTTTTTCATCGATGAAAAAATACACGTTTTCTAGACACCAAATGAAGCAATATTTATTTATATTCCATGAGTGTACAAACATGAACACAATAATACAAACACTGATATTATGATAGAATAAATAGGTAATACGAAAAAATCAGGCGGTGGTAATAATCAGATCGAGTCGAAAGACTACCAACTAGACGATTATTTTCGATAACTGGTAGTAGTGGACCTTGAATTGCTAATACGAAGTCTTACAGCTTACAGCCAGAAAAATACAAATTCAACGTAAATTTATACAAAATAAGCGTTTCTATCGTACATGACCTATGTATTCGAGCTCGATTTTGTGCAACATTTACTCTCAAAGCTCACGGAATTTAGATCGTAAACTCACGTCCACGAAACTGCTCCTGAATCAGTTGCCAACTGCATTCTCCACTGCATGATACATCGTTATACTGCTGAATATCATTGAATTTAATTGTACCTACTAAAATCCAACTTAAACTGCTCTAAAATTAAGTATTGCGGTTAAAAAATTAAAACATCATATACAAATTCATACCTACAACTAAAACAAGCTTTTAATGGATTTCACCTGTCCCGAAGTTTGTAAAGGAATCTTACAGAACAAATTTGATCCACGTGCCAATTGAGATTGAACTATAAATGCATAAGTTAATCAGATAAAAACCCAATCACACGGACTTGATCAGACGGAACATGATGGTGCCTATAGAAAATCCTGAAATTCCTAATATGTTGTCTTTTTTTTATGATATTGGATGCCAAATAAACAGACGGATTTCCTGATAGTTAGAAATTCACGCCGCCTAGAGACACCAAAGGTGGTAATGGTGCGCTGCCAACCTGAGGGATGTTAGGCCTAGAGCAAAATTAAGTTTACCGGCTACCTTACCCTCTTAACCGGAACACGTCACGACGTTATGGCGGCAGGAATAGGTAACGCGGTGGTACCAATCCGGGTGTTTTGAAGTTTTGAAGTTAGCGTCTTTGATTGCGGCCGAGAAACGATAATGGTTTGTATTTCTATAAATCACATGGAAGTAAACTGGCGAGTAAATGATCTGATCAAGTATTTTCACTGGCAGTTGAGTACTGTGCAGCAATTTAGCTGGATAGTAATTCACCACCGACTTACCAATTGCTGGCGCCACAATGACTCTGTTATGTTCTCGTCTTGGGTAGGGTAGCCGGAAAACATGCGTAATAGACCTTTCATCCCAGCCTGAGGACAGTAATGTAACACCTGCCTTCTTCCCAAATATGTAAGCGTAAAGTGACTTAAAATGGTCACTCATAAATATGTAAGCGTATTCAAAAAGGAACAAATTAAAAATATAGCTCAGTCGTTGGCTGTCTACAATCCCTTCTTTATACTTCGTTAAGGTGCTGGTTGTGGTCAATCGGAATAAGTGGTACAAACCCATAATGATAAATCCAAGTTAGTTTTGATGTCTTATCTTTTATTTTTGTGTTCGACTTGCCATTGTTGTATTCTGGTTTAGTGGCTAAAGCTATCCTTGGCCACACGAGAGTTGTGAAAGTGGTACTCATAGATTTCTATAATTTCTATAGGCACATCATGAAATTCCATTATTGGGAGTAATAATTCGCTTATTAAGTATACCTTTGTAAGTTTCATTTTAGGTATGCATATGCAAAGTATTTCTTTTGACAAGAGAACATAGGTCTATTTTTTTAAACTTTGATTTTTATTCTAACTCTCAAATAACAGTATTAATAGTAAGGAAGATGGTGTATTTAAAAAAGAAGTAAATATGTACTCTGTCCAATGGATGAGTACAGATCCTATTATCTAATTAGTAATCTAAATTTAGTTTTTTATGAACTAAATAAATATATTTATAAGTAAGCACATCGAATTATTTATTTGAAGAACAAAAATCATAATTACAAAAACATAAACTAGTCTAAAATTATTTCTAAATAGGTTTTAATATTCACAATATAAACCCTACAAACTACATTCATAAATAGTTTGACGATAGTGTTGAATGTATGACCTATGAAATATGAGGATTATTTCCATCTTTTTCCAACACTATTGTGATGATAGAGATGAGTTCAAATGAAAGAGGTGCATGCTTTCTACAAAGGGATATTTCAAGCCCAGATCGCTGTGTCTCGGGAACAGCATTGTACTCCTTTTAACGGGGGCCATTAAAATAGCGAGTTCTATTACCGACCGTTCTGTTATATTCTCTTGAGTTTTGTAATAATTGTTTTTGCATTGAGCTCATACGATGTTTAATTTCTCTTGGTTTTACGCTATTTTGTTGGATGTTTGCAGTACAATGGATATAAAATGATTGCTATTCGATTGTGATAATTAAATAATGCTTGTAATTTACTTTTTATTTTATGTCTGCGGTAAACTTCGACGGTTTCTGTTTTTTTTTTAACACTGCAGACTTTCATTATTATTATTTAATGTTAATTCACCGCATTTGTATACATTTGTCGTTTTATAAATCCCAAGTATCGGATTTCTTATATCATACTTATTCTCGATTCGATAAAATCGTCCGTCTATAATTGGTTAGAAATATTACATTGTTTCTTTTATTTTATTAAAAAATCCTCTGAAAATAATTACTTTCAAAATAAAACTAACCACAACACTCGAACTGTCAATAGCGAATTTAATCAGCTATACTATTTCTCATAAAATAAATTAGAAATTAGTGTAATTTTACAATAAAATTGTGAAAAAACAAAGTTTAATTGTACATAGTTAAAGTAATAAATATAAAACTTAATGTAAAGTGACTAAAAAAGTGAATATTTAAAAGCTTGAAATTGTCCGACCGGCCGTTACTTAAACCCGTTGTAAAATTTAAATTTTAAATTGTTAGTTTGGAGCTATGTTAGAATTTTTTCGTAATTTATTACCAGCCGACAATTAAAACAAAATGAATTCAACTTTTGCTAATGTAGACTTTGAAAACGTCGACTTCACTAATATCACATTACGGAAAAAGAACGGTACTATGTCGACTGAGTCAGTGAAGTCTTTCGAAACATCTACTTCGAATTATTTAGTACAAAGCCCACCGGACTTGTCTACCTTAAGCGACAATCAGGTGAAAGATTTACAAGAAGAACTTAATGTGTTAAGATGTCAGTTGGAAAGTGCTCATCGTGAAATAGACAACTTTATTTTAGAAAATAGCTCCTTGCGAAAGATTAATGAAGAGCAGAGTAAAAGTATCTTAGTTTTAATGCAATTAGCAACAGATACACCCACAATGAGCAATATGGCTACGCGGAAAAGGATTAAGGGATCTACCCCAAAAAATAACGTAATTGAATCATTACAAAAATAAAATAATAATTGCAAAAATACTCATGTTAATCTGTTTCCTCAAGTCAGTCAGTTCCAAGAACTAGAAATTTCATATCAAAAGGAAACGGACTTGCAGTGTAGTAAATGTGTATCTGTAAAAAACAGTCTAGTAAGTATAACTTCCAAAAGCTATAAAAATGCTAAAGAACGGATTGTGATATTAGGTGACCAGAGAGTGCGAGCCTTATCTACAAAACTCTTATGTAACAACAGATACTCTATTCAATCTACTGTTAAACCAAAAATGCTAATTCATCTGAGATAATACACACCCTTAAAGATTTTTCAGGATTATGCAGCAAAGATTATGCTATTATAGCAGTTCGCTCCAACGATTGTGATCCACACGAGATGTTCACAAATGTTTGTAACACATTAGGTAAGTCACCTAAGTGTAAACAAGTGTTTTTATTGAAAATTAAGCATAATCGGTACTTAAATGTAGCACTTGTGATGGTAATTGGTAATGGTGCGTTGCCAACTTGAGGCCAGGATGTTAGGCCCTGAGCTAAATTAAGATTACAGGTTACTTTATCCTCCGAACCGAAACACGTCAGCGGCAAGCGCTGACGGTATGGCAGCAGGAATAGGACACACCCAGTGAGACCACTACATCGACCATACATCCCAATAGATGCCTATTCTTTATAATTTTGCTTTAAAATGATTCTGGCAAATAACTGAGGTGCGGGGAAGCGAGGAACTGCTTTCTTATTGGCCCGTGCAATGACAACACGTCATATTCATAAACAGATATGAAAGATTAGGGATGAGGCATATTTAATACGAGCAATATTTTATATCGATACGCCTTTTATTTTATGAAGTACGACATTGTAACGGATTATATCGCATTTTGTTATTGTACGTCACATCGCAGCTATGCAACTCAACGTCTCAAGGTCACACATTTTTGCGGTTGAGAGTAATATCCGTATATCTTGAATATATTAGGTCCATCTGTAATTGGCGTTTTGTAGAGGAGCAACATAAGTCGAATATTTTTAATGTAACATATTTATTTAATCAAAGTATGAACCCTTGATCCCTCTACTAAAAAAACATTCGAACGGGAATCAATAAAATCTTTGGACGTGGTTTGGCCCATCGAAATTGGTTTTTTCGAAAAAAATAATAATCTGTTGGAGTTAGGTTCAGGTTGATGTTTTTTACATTCCAATTAATGCTCTTCTAATTGAGAAGCCGTCTGTTGTGCAGTATGTGGTCTAGCATTGTCATAAAGCAGCAGCGGCGTAAAGTGCATGAAACAATCTTCTGTAAAATGTTGAGATTTAATTCACTGTATTTGGAATTTGGAAGTTGGAATTCGGAAACCAGTTCTCTCGTCTGGTTTCTTTAAACCAAATTAGAATTTTTAATTTTTTTTATACCTGTATCCACATGATAAAAAAACATAATATATTATATATATATCAGGATATAAAAGACATACTTATCAAATTGAATTGTTTTTATTCATTTGAGTAATTCCCACCTGAACTATAGAATATCGTTGAAATAATGTAAACAAATTAGTTTTAAAATTGTCCCAGCCCTTTGAAAGTTTAATGACGTACTGACCCCAACATAGCCTATCAGAACCAGTCTTGAATTTATATCACCCAGATAACCACTTAATGCACTTAAGAGTTCAATAAAATCGGTTCAACTATTTATGAGTTATTCAATGACAAATAACAGCGCCCTCTACCGCAGAAGTTCAGTTTTACATTGTGTAGGTCCGGGTCCGCTGACTAAAATAGATCATCTGCCCCTCTGCCAGGCACCTCGTAAGAGGCGAGCACAGGTAAAACAGGTAATTTTCAACAAGAACGCTGGTGATACAGTGGTGTGCAGCAACTGTCCTGGGTAGTTATCCACCGCCTTACCCATTCCTGACGCTATAATGACAGTGTCACATTCCGATTCAGAAGGTAGGGAAGCCAGTAGGTTTGCACAAAAGGCCTTACATTCCGACCATAGGACAGCAACGCACCTGTTACATCAATGATGTTTATAGGCCATGATTATCTGTTACTGTTAAGAGAGCCGTGTGCTTGTTCGCTGACTTCTCACATGAAAAAGAGTAACTATCCATAGGCCAACTCAAAAGTACACAGAGTAAGAAGTTTATTATTGTTTCTGTCAGTACTTAAATTTATCGATAAAATACATAAATACCTACATACAATACCGGCACAAGACCGGTATCGTATTCGGGATATATAAATAAAAATATCGATAAAATATATTTGTACATTAGTCCATCACTAGCTGTATGCAAACGAAAGTGATAGCTTGAAAATCACATGTGTAAGAAAGGGATATAAACTCGCATCTTACTCGTACAATGACTGACCAGTATATGATGAACTCCGATAAACATCAAATAATTCAAAATGTATTTATGAATGTTATTATTTTTAATTAACCTACGGAAATATATAACCATCTTTTCGGTAATATGAAATGCGGATTTTTTTACTGTACCATTTAATTGAACAAACAGTTATATTTTTTCTATTTTTTTATTTTTTATACAATAACGCGGCAATGTTTACAGGTCACAAACCTGGTCAATACTGTTCATATCTTTTTAAGTAATAAGCTACATTAGAACAATTACACTTATGTGTTGACAGAACCGTGTTGCCTTATATACGGCGTCTATTGGGATGTATGGTCGATGGACCACTACTACCTAGTCAAATGTCACCTAACCTTTAACGTTCAAATAAAGAAAAAAAAACGTTTGTGAAATTTTAAAGAGTTCGTTATTTTTGTTAACAAATATGATTATATTCATGCAACTTAAGCAATTTAATTTATTTTTCAACGTTACTATTTAAAAAAATATTTATAAGAAAATGAATTAAATGTATTTCTATGAAATGACGCTTAACCTGTACTCGCCTTTTTGCTAGCCGCACGAAGCCTACGACAGGAGATATTTGTTTTCCATCACCCTGTGTTTTCCTCTTCCATTACTCAGTATTAAAGGACTATAAGGTGTAGCGGCACTGTTGCAATGCATGGTTTCGACACGTTTCGAGTCTGAAGTAATGCTGAGTTTGAAACGGTTTTCGTAACCGGTA